>CM076251.1:12988978-13173978 GCA_038380765.1 Odontothrips loti
GCTCGTGCTTGGAGGCCGCGGGCCCGGAGTAGCCGAAGGTGTACTGGCCCAGCTCGTCCTGGGCGTGGTACTGCGAGTACAGGGCGCCGGGGTAGTCCACGGGGAAGGCCACCGCGCCGCACGCCGCGAGGCACACAAGAACCACCTGCGGCAGATAGGACAGCGCGATGTGGCGTGGTGTGACGTGGGTTCGATCCCCGCCAGGAGGGATTCTCCTGTTCTCATTTAGTAAAATTTTCCGTCTCGGGCCCCTGGCTTTGTGCAGATATTCCACGCTGCGGGCCGCCTATTCGCACGGTAAATATTTCGGCTGGCCGCTGTCGAGGCGGTGGGCGCCACATTCAAATTGAAATGGATCCGGCCAGGAAACAGAACACGCGTGGCGCTCCGCGGACTCGAATAATCAAGACCTCTGCGTGCGGTTGCCAGCAGGTGCCAGGCGAGGCGTCAAGTGCAGGTGATTTACGCGACGGCCGCGGTGGCACGCGTCCGGGATGGGCCGGGCCGGGCCGGGGGCCGCGTGCGAGACAGGCCGCGCCGCGCCGTCAGAGCGACAGAGACGGCCAGCGCCTCGCCTCGCCTCGCTTCGCTCGCAGCCGCGAACTCCGCGAAAGGATAATGAACGTGGGAAATAACGGCTCGATCTGCATCCGAATGAGCGCGCTACGTTGTGGACGTGACGTGACGCGACGTCCCGACGACAGCGCCCCCAGCGGTGGTATGAGAAATATTGAAAGAGAATATTTACCAAGGGCAGACCGCCGAAAGGGCCGATCCCCGAGACCGGCGCTGCCCCCGCCAAGACAGAGACAGCAGGCGGCACTAATAACAGCCATCTCCTCCAACGCTAACGACCGAAAAGAGGACGGGGTGGCACTCCACTCGCGCCATGCTTCGGAAAAGGACAACAACCTCTCTCTCTTTCTCCCCTCCCCTCCCCCTGCGGAATATCCTCCTCCTCGCTCACGGATCCCGGAGCACGCGTATGCAACAACGGCGCACAACCGATCATTACGTCGGGAGCACAATCGTAAGTAGCGATAATTACGGCATCGGCAAATTTTCATACCGGCTTTGCGTCAACAGAGAGTAATGGGGGGCTCATCAGGCGGTGCGGTGAGCAGCCGGGACCCCGGCCAACACAGGCGGGGCATTATCTAGCGCAGAACACAAACAGGGCACAACTACTTTGATTTTTCTTTTACAACCGCCCTGGCGCTGGGCGGCCAATAAAAGGAGAGGGATGTGGGAGGCGATCACGGGCGCGTCCGCGTGCCAAGTGTTTCCAGAGCAGTATCTCACCGAAGAGACCCAGACCCAGACTCGGCCCTGGTCCGGCCCCCGGCCTGCGACGGGACTTGTCGCTGACCGCTCCTTAAAGCCGACGGGACATGGGGATAACAGAAGCACCGGGGCGGGGCGGGGCACGGGCCGGAGTGGGCGTGAAATCGCGAGCCACTAATGTGCTCGGCGGGGGGCCGAAGCAGCCGTAAGCCGAAGGGAGCAAGAGGAATGACCACTGCAGTGGGCGTCGCATGCGCACTCCGCCGTTTCGATTTTTCATAAAATACAGTTCAGAAGCCGCCGAGGTGGGCGATACTATGAGGCATGGCGCGCGGCCCATGTGATGTGTGATGTATTATACGGTCTGGTTGCCGCTACCAAAGCGATCGATAATATCGATGACTCACGATGACAAAGTATCCTAGACGATCCTAGACGCGGAGAGAGAGAGAGAGAGAGAGAGAGAGAGAGAGAGAGAGAGAGAGAGAGAGAGAGAGAGAGAGAGAGAGAGAGAGAGAGAGAGAGAGAGAGAGAGAGAGAGAGAGAGAGAGAGAGAGAGAGAGAGAGAGAGAGAGAGATGGGTGGATGGCCGGTGTCGGCGGGGCGCTCTGTGGAGGTGGTAATGTCCTCCCAGGCAATCACGAGTGGACGCCGGGGCAGGTCATTCATGTATCGCCTTTGGCGCGAAACACAAGCAGATTCGAGGTACACACACACACACACACACACACACACACAGAGCGGGGCGTGTGGGAGGCCGATTGCATCCTGACGAACTGCACAGCGGAGCAGCGGCACGGACACGGACACGGAGTGGGCCGGGTCGGACGGGATTCCGTGCGGAATTAGAGGCTGCGCGGCCGCGTCCACTTGGACGCCGACGACGATGTGGTTCCGAAAGCGCGGCGGCCACGGCCACGGCCACGCACTCGGCCGGGGGGCCGGGGGGCCGGGGGGCGGGCTCTAGCGGGGGCCGGGCAGGAGCAACGCCCTCCGCAGCTCGGCGCCCCCGCCGTGCCTTGCAGCGCCGTGCAGTTCGAAGCGTCGCCATTCTTTGTAAAATAGCAGCGCAGCATCCGCGGCGGCGTAGCCACGGCGTAGCATAGCGGTACAACCGGGCTCTGGTTATGACGTCCCTCCCCCACGGACAGGGCACGGGGCGTGCGCTATCGGTCGCCGACAGAGGGCAGGACGGGACATCACCGGCCGAGCCTGCAGCCGCGTTTCATGGACAGCGTATCCGGCCTATTTGTTCCAGATTTATGGCGCGCCGGCCCATATCCCTTTGCCCCGTTCGCTATTCAATATTATTCGGCCTGCTCTCTGTCTCTCTCCCTCTCTCACTTCGGGGTTTACTGCGCGTTCTAGGGTCAAAGCAGCGCATTTAAAAAAATATTGCTACGAAAAAAACGCGATAAAAAAAAAACACGATGAAATGAAATCACGGTGAAAGAAAAATCACGATGAAAAAAAAGTCACAATGAAAAAAAAAATCACGATAAGAAACAAAAATCACAGCAGGTAAAAGAAATAACACACTCCAAAAAATTACAATTTATAGCAAGTTTTAGACATGAAATGACTACCTTTGAGGAGAAGGGTGTGATTTCTTTATGCCCGTTTGTGATTGTTTTCCCCAGCGTGATTTTATTTACCTGCCCTTTCCCGACATTACTTGGCGAAATTGACGCGTCGAGAGAGCAGGGCGAAGGGCGAAGGGCTTAGGGGGAGGGCCGCCACCGTCCGCCGGGGGCCCGGGCAGGGGCCGCCAGGGGCGCACAATGTATGCGACGCTGCCCCGGGCGGGACAGGCTGCGTGGGCCGCTCCCTGCTGCGCCGCCAATACACTACAAGTTCTCAGATGATCTGGGTGGTGGGACTGCCGCCGCGGCACCAGTAGAGGTGGGGGGGCGTTCTGATTGCCAAAGCGGGGGTGTCAGGTGCGGCCGCTGGAGCAGTCAAGTCCGCGTTTGAATGGGAGCGCGGAGCCTGGCGTGGCCCCTGCCGCGCCCTCCGACCTGACCCGGCCCGGCATCCGGCCGGCCGCACCGCGCCGCATCCTGCCCTCCTGCATCCCATAACGTGCGGCCGAACACTCCCTAACCGCGATAGCAAAGCAAACGCCTGCGAATACAAGGGTAGGCCAGCCCGCTCGACACACGTGCAATGACAGGTCGTGGTTGCCTACCCACCAGGCGCTATGAGTGCCCAGACTACCCGCGCGGCATGCGCGCGAACTGGCCAAATGAGCTCTGCCCTTGCGACAACTTCGTGGATGAATACGTACCGCGGCGGTAATTTTTTAGACGGGCGGATATGATTTTGTATCCGCAAAATCACGCTTGAAATGAAACGCAGATCCCATCAAATTACTGAGAGGGCAAAATACCGCGGCAATCAAGAAAATCGGGGGAGTAGAGCTGGACGAGTATGTGCTACCGAGATGCGCTCTGTGCTCACCTGGGCGATCATCTTGGTTGGCTGGTCGGGGGCTGGACGCTCTGCTGCTGCTGGGACCACGGCTGCTAGGGGAGTGTGCCCGGCTCCGGGACCGCGCAACCATTTATAACAATTGCGCGCCGCGGACCAGACCCGGCCAGACCCGGGGATCCGGACCAGGGATCCGGGACCCGGGAGGAAGGGAGCCGACGGGGGGCGTAGCGCGGCGTCGTCGCCCTGGTCAGGGAACGTCGAGGAGGAGGAGGAGGAAGAGGAGGAGGAGCTTCTAGGAGAGGGGGCCGGGAGCGGCCGGGGGCAGCCGGGGGCCGCGCATACGGGCATGGGATAAGTCGATCTGGTTCCTACGCTGTCCACTCACACACACACATGCACACACTCACACACACGCACACGCACACACGCACACGCACACGCACACGCACACGCACACGCACACGCACACGCACACGCACACACACGCACACACACACACACACACACACGCACGCACGCACGCACGCTTGTGGTCAGACAGTGCGGGGGAGTGGCAATAGCACAGGATAATGCTCCATGCGAGTACCGTATTAGACTCACAATCATTATGCGAGCTCATTTCTTTTTAACGCGCGCTCCCTCTCTTCTATAAAACTTTTTTTCGACTTGTTTTCATTTCATTTTCCACAAATTGGAGGCCGCTTGCCGCCGCGGAAGGCGCGCGTGTTGGGACGATTCCCATACGGATAGGAGCCCGTACGATGTACTTAACCGGCGATTTGGACGCGCATAATCTCAATTGCAAACGCGGGGAGCGGACCGGACCGGCCAAAAAGCCTATCCTGTGGAGGAGGAAGTGGTAGCGGCAGCAGTAGCAGCAGCAGCAGCAGCAGCGGCGGCAGCAGCGGGCCGGGCGTGGTAGCTAGGACCTGTGTCGTCTGAGCTCAACGGTCTGCCGCGCACCCACCGCACAGAGACAGACCAGACCGACGCGAGACCGACCCTCTGGCGCGTGCTGCTGATAATCACTGATTAATTATATCTCGCTGCGGACCTCGTATGTATTAGCAGTAGTAGTCGTGAGCAAAAAACGAGTATAAATAAATTGTTCTTCCTACTGAACTTCATGCAGTCTAAATGTTGACACATCTGACTGCCGATTCATATTTCACGCGCATTTCTCGCAAGGCTTTACTTGTGGTTTCGTTTTTCTTGGTTTTTCTCCCCACCGCGAGCAGCCACTCCCACGAACCCCATGGCGTATACTGATTCTCTGCTCCCCCTCCTTTCGATTTCATTTTTCTTCCTTTTCTTGTCACACACACACACACACACACACACACACACACACACACACGTACACACACGCACCCGCTGTGGTGTGGCGAGTGACTGACCCCACTCTCTTGATCGTAAGGCGGACCTGTCATCGATTCGCCCCTCCGTCGGCCACAATTTACGGACGCGAAAAGCAAAATGTATAACAGACGCGTCATGGCACGGCATCCGTGCGGAGGCGGGCATTTCCACCGGCGGCGGTGTCTCGCACTAACATATCGGCCGTCTCTGTCCCTCCCGCGGTGTTCGCTGTCCAAGAGAGTGAGTGAGAGAGAGAGAAGCAGGGGAGGGAGGGAGAGCTTTCGCACGCAGCGCGGGTGGGTGCAGGCGGGTGCAGTGTACGCCAATGGCAAGTGCAAGTGCTGCACCGCCTCGCGCCGCCGCCGTCTCGCAGCCGGACAAGCCGTAACTAAAGTGATCTCCCGCTCGATACCGATGCGGTGCGGTGAGGTGTGATGCCACGGACCTTCTGCCTTTTCCGGAGGCACACGGCCACGCTAGTCTCCGCCCGCTGGATTTTTTTTTTTAGTATGTCGATTGGGCGTGAAAACGCGAATAAAAGTGGCGGACAGGAAGATGAAGATACCGCCTCCGAGATCATGTTCACATATTTGCCGCGCGTTGGCAAATGCCAGCGGGCAATGGTGTTGACTCAAGGGGAGCAGCTTTCAGAGAAATGGTTTTATTTAAAGAAAATTTAAAAAATTTAAATCCTTATTTAAATAGGAAGCAGATGATACCAACTCTAAATGTCTTCCAGTTTCTTAAGACTTTTTAGGAATTGTCTGTGGAAGCAGAACTTATCTTTTGTTGTATTATGAGGGAGAGCCGAAGATATTTGAAAGGAAAGGAAAGGCAATTTTTGAGCGGCGAGGCGGGTGCAGGAGGAGGGGAGCGGAGTGCCTTCCTTTCCCCGCCCAGGATGGCTCGCATGGCCCGCGAGGGCACCAATGCCACGATGCGAAATGCGACAATGCTCGACGCGGACGGATACGGACGCGGACGCGGATCGACGCGGACGCGGCTCCCCCTACAACGAAAGTACAAGCTAGCTGACACCTCTTTCTTCCATATTATATAGTTTAGCTAGGCTATGCTAGTGCTATTTAAAGAGGTATCGTCTGCTAAAAAATTCAAGGGCGCCTCGAGCTTCCTCTGAATGAACGGGAAGCCCACAATCAGCACGAGTGCGCGGCGAACGAGATCTCTGGTTGAGCGCCCGACTGGTGGGCAACCCAACTGGCACGCGGGCGCCGTGTGGGTAGGCAACCCAACTGGCACCCGGGTTGGCCTTTGGCCGTCCGCCGGCTGCCGGCTGCCGGCTGCACTCGGCTCAGCCTGACTTTGGTCGCCTCAGGCTGAGCTGTCAGTGCGGAGTGCGAGCACTGCACCACACTCTTCCGACCCGAACCTTTCTCTGCGAGCGAAGCGAAGGCCCGCTGTGCCGTGGCTCTGTTTTCCACGCATAGCCCTCGTAGTGTTTGCTGTCCAAAATGGGTTGACACGATAAATAGGCCACTCTGTGGTTTTCCGCGCTGCGCGCGCCAGTCAGAAACAACAGCTACATTTTAGTGGGTTCCTTACCGCGCTGTTGTTTGCCAGCTCGCGCGCGACGCTCGCAGTTACGCCCGTCCCTAACTTGACAGACCCCGGCCAGCCCGCGGCCCCGCGGCTCGACTCTGCTCGGCTCGCGGCCGCGGGGAGCTGCTAATAAGTGCATCGCGTCCTGGTTTGTACCTCGCAAACCTCTCACTATCCCAGTTCCAGAGAAGACACACTCTCACCCCACCACCTACCACCTCGCTATAATGTCACGTCGAAGTTACGTTTCCTCGTCCATATGGCATGTGATGTGATTGCGTCATTAGAGGCCCCTTCTGTCCCCGCTGAGGCCTACTCGGGGCACATGTCGCTTTGGAACAATACTTGAAGAGTCCAAACTTTCGGCCGGGTGGGCGTCACGATAAGTGGCGTCACGTGACAACGATGCTAAGGCACAAGTGGGTTTCCCACCCTCCCCGACTCCTCTCTTTCTCCGTGCGTGGAATAAGCTATCCTACATCCCCATTGACTGGTTGCGGAGAAGCGAACCCAGCCGTCTCAGCCAGCCCAGGCGAAGAGCAGAGCGGCATTGGCTGGCTCGGCTCTGTTCTGCGTATTTCAAGGTCGGGCCTGGCTTTTGCGGCTCCGTGCCGTGCGCGAATGTGGCCTGACCACCGCGGCGCGGCGGCACCGGGCCCGTCCCTAGCCGTGCCCGTCTGTACAGCACGATGGCAGATGGAGCCGAACGGAGCACACGTTTCACTCCAATCGATATCCTCTGCCGGACAGTTTTCCTCGTCTAAGTCTAGGATTTACACTTGAAAAATGCCAAGGGTGAAGGCGAACATTTCTTTGGGGCCGTTCACAAACCACGAGAAAGAAATTTAGGTTTCGATTCAATGAAAGGAGGGAAGTGCGTCAGGAACCGCCCGTGGGAATCGAACCCACCGGTCCTGGAGTCGGGGGACTCCGGCCCGTGCCGATGACAGTTTGCTCCCAGCACCGTCCGGTAAAAATATGTCGCACACGTGGTTTATGAACGCTCCATCAGTATTTGCCCCTTATTTCAATCGGAGGGTAATTTTCATGCAGTAGTTTCCCTAGATAGACGTGATAGAAAAAGCCGTGTCACCTTGCAGTGATGTCGTCCGATCTATTCGATGGCCCTTCATCAGGCAGGATAAGCATTACATGCTTATCATTGTTCATGTAAAAGTGGTTTAGGAGAGAGTTATGTGAATTTTATTTTTTCCCCGCCTTTTTTTTTCAGGATTAGAGCAGAGAACTATCGTTTTGATCCCAAAGAAGGGCTGATGGCGGAGGGAAGTACCAAAAGACATTCATAATCTTACCCCCTCCCCCCAAAAAAAATTTGTTATGCCTTTTTTCCTTTTTACTACTTTTCAGAAATTGGGATGGCCCTCGTTTTAGGTTCGCGTCTAACAGCTGATCCCCCTCGCCAGCCCAGCCCTCGCGGGGGATCCACCGGCGTCACCGTTATCACCGGCTGCGCTCGGCAAACCCCTTCCCGATGTGTCGGATCCAGCTATCATCCGTGGGTCACACGGGGAGAAGGGGGGGGGGGGAGACAGAGATAAAAACTTAACCGCCGTCGAGCCGGGCAGCGCGATCAATAGGGAAAAGCAGCAAAAGCAGCCCGGCTTGTACGTGAACGTCACGGTGAACCGGGCCGGGTTCGGGGCGTCGGGTAGGGGGGCGGGCCGGGAGGCGAAGGCCTAGGACAGGGTCCGCCAGGGTCACCAGTCCTTGGGCCTCTCTACCTGATCTATGAAAAGGCTACTCCAATTATAGTGATTACCCCCCCCCCCCCCCCCCCTCCTCCTGCCGGAGTCCTGTATTTTCTCCCGCCTTGTCCTCCTCGGAGTTACCTCCGTTGGCTCGATTGCGGCTCTCGCAGCTCAGCCGATAGGACCGGCCCCGGCGTGCACAGCTCGAAAGTTTATTTTATTTTATTTTTTGAAGTATTTTAAATAAAAGACTGCGGCACGTTTCCTATTCGAGCCCTGCAGAGTTACGTGAGGACGATTGGCCGATAGGACCCCACGCGATTCTTACGGCATCGCACGCCCGGTCCACGCCACGCCCAGCCATCAGTTATGCTTTCGATGACACAGCGATTAATCTCGCTTTCGCGGTGATAGCACAGCGCCCCTACATCCACATCGCATCGGCAGCCATCAGATGCTGCTCCGCCCCCCGTGGGCCAGGCCCACCATACCCGCCACTCAGTAATGTCACTTCAATGTCAGTGAAAGCAATCATGTTGTACAGAGAATGCACCCAGAGGTGTTCGAACCCAGGGCGCCTCTCGACGTTGGCCTGGCCCTGCCTTGTGTCCCGCTTTCTAACGAATTTTATCTACTGCATTTGGATGTTGAGTGTAGAGAAAAAGTTGTCTCCAGAAATGCGTTGCGGGCTATAGGAAATCTGGATACTCGGGGCAGCAGCTAGTGTAGGCCAGAAAAAAAGAGGCATAGCTGGCTTGTTTCAATTTACACAATTTGCAATGCTAATGTCGGCATGGCCCAGCCCAGGTGCGCCTCATCAACGCCGGCAACTACCCGGCTTTCAGTCAGGAACTAACTGCAGTTCAAACTTCTAGTTCAAGATTCGAAAGTTAAGTCCTTTGTATTGATGAACTAAATCTATATTTTAGCTTTCTAATTTTTTTTCCTTGCAATTGTGCTGGGTGTGACAATGGTGAAAGGACCCAGAAATGACACTTCTTTTTAAAAAAATGGATTTAATTTAAGATAGTGCAGCACGTTTACAAAACCAGTGAAGAAAATCATAAAAATAAGGCACTTAGATTTACATCAGATTAACATGGAACAAAAAGTTGCTATAAAGTTTCAACAGCATCACAAATCAACTTCAGGAATGGTAACAACTATTTGTAAGTTATGGAATGATTTGACACCTTACAGCTTCAGGATTTCTTGCGCAGCCTTCACAACATGGTTAGCACTGATACCGAACATGTCAAGGAGAGCATCTGAGGGACCAGAGCGGGGTACTCTGGGCACAGCCAACTTGCGCACAATAATGTCACGGTGCTCAGCAACAGCAGAGATGACGGCCTCACCGATACCACCCTCAGGGTAGTGGTCCTCAACAGTGACAATGCGGCCACCACACTCCTTGGCGTTCTGGATGATGGCCTGGGCATCAATGGGCTTGATGGTGAAGGGATCCAAGACACGGGCATTGACTCCAGCCTGGGCCAACTGGTCAGCTGCCTTCAGGGCTTCATACAGGGTGACACCACCACCAATCAGCAGAACCTGGTCCTTGGCACTCTTCTTCACAACCTTAGCCTTGCCAACCATGAAGGGCTCGTTGTTCTCATAGATGACAGCGGTCTTGGGACGAGATGTCCTGACGAAGCAGATACCAGGGGTCTGGGCAGCAAGCTCAATAGCACGTTCACAGCTCACTGCATCAGAAGGGTAGAAAACTGTAGCGGTGGGGATGGCACGGAACATGGCGATGTCCTCCAGAGCCATCTGGCTAGGACCATCTTCACCAATGCTGACACCGCAGTGGGATCCAACAAAGTTGCAGTTGGTCTGAGAAATAGCACCCATACGGATCTGATCAAATGCACGAGTGAAGAATGTGGCAAAGGTGGAGACGAAGGAGATGACACGGTTACGGCAGGCAGCACCAATACCAACACCAACGAGGTTCTGCTCAGCAATGAAGCATTCAATGTACTGGGCAGGGTTTTGCAGCTTCAGCTTCTCAGAGAAGGTGGAGTTCTTGGTGTCTCCATCAAGAGCAATGACTCTGGGGTTGTCCTTGCCAATCTTGCAGAGAGCGGTACCGTAAGCTTCACGGGTGGCAATGGTCTCTCCAAGCTTGTAGGCAGGAGGAGTAGCCAGCTTGACAGACAGGTCAACAACAGGTGCGTCATCCTTCAGGGGCTTCTGGGGCTTAATGAGGGTAGCAGGAGAGTTGTTCTTGATCTGCTTCTGGACATGAGCAATGATTGCTTCACTCTTGGCGCCAAGAACAGTACCGTGCCACTTCTCCTTGTCCTCAATCTCGGGGAAGCCCTTGCCCTTCAGGGTCTTGGCAAGGAGGGCGGTGGGCCTGTCCTTGGTGCTGGCAGCCTCATGGAAGGCCTTGGCCACCTCTTCAACATCATGACCATCAATCACAAGGGAGTTGAAACCAAATGCCTCAGTGCGCTTGCGGTAGGTTTCCATGTTGTGCTGGAGGCAGGTGGGCTCAGACTGACCAAGACGATTGACATCAATGATGACAACAAGGTTGTCAAGCTTGTAGTAGCTGGCGAAGTTCATGGCCTCCCAGACAGATCCCTCAGCGCTCTCGCCATCACCCAGCAGGACGTACACCCTGTAGGAAGCCTTGTCAATGTACTTGCCGACGTAGGCCATGCCACAGGCGATGGAGAGACCCTGACCAAGAGACCCAGTGCCGACATCCACAAAGTTCAGACGGGGGGTGGGGTGGCCCTCCAGGTCGCTGTCGATCTTGCGCAGGTTCTGCAGATCAGCGGTGGGGAAGAGCCCAGCCTCGGCCCAGGCAGCGTACAGGATGGGGGCGGAGTGGCCCTTGGAGAGGATGAAGCGGTCACTGGAGGCATCGCGGGGCTCGGACACCTTGTACCTCATGGTGTGGAAGAAAAGTACGGACATGATCTCGGCCATGGAGGCGCAAGACGTGGGGTGGCCCGACTTGGTGACATTGGTGGAGGTGATGGAGTGGATACGCAGCTTGTTGGCGATGTCCTTCAGCTCCTGAAAACGAGACCGAAACCGAGCGTCAGTCGAGGCATGATGTGGGCAAAATCAATGGGCGCCATGTACCCCGCACGGCATGATGCAAGCACAGGTGCAAAAATCGGCAAGACAGCACAGAAGACGCAAACACTCACCTGCACGGTCTTAGACTCCAGCTTGTGGTAGTTCGACATGGTGATGTGTTCGTTGAGTAGGCTGAACTTGGAGCTTTAACCTCTTGCGCTTGCAGAGGGACACCGGCAAGTGAGACGGAGGCAAGAGCGGTCAGACGGGTCCTCAAGTTCGCAGAGCGACTGCAAAAACGAGCTGCGTTCGAATGTGTGACTGTGGTGTCTTGTCCCCTTTCCTCAGGAGGAGAGAGGCACATATAGGGGACGGTGTTTTCGAAAGCAGCCCTGCAAGGTGGTTGCGGTGTCACCAACATGAAAAAAAGTCACGTACAAACTTCCAAAGGAAAAGACACAAATATATTTTTATATAGTGAACAAGAGTGTGTCGAGATTACAGACCTAACTAATTGAAATGAGAATACTTGAGAAATGTGTCGAAAGCAATAAAATATACCACAAACATCTGTGTGTTCAAGGTGGACAGAACGCTAAATAGTTTTCGACGTTCCCGGTAGAGTGCGCTGTAATGTTTCCCGCGCTCCGACGGCTGACATGAAGTGCTCCCTCTCAAGCTAGTCTCAAGCCTAGATTCGATGACCATGCATGATGGCATGACGAAGCAGCCATGACCTTGCACTTGGTTTTAATTCCTTTGAGCTCAAGGAATGTACTTTCAGCATGAAAGAGGTTTTGTTACTTTTTTTTCAACTATGGCAAACAACAAGAACAGTTTGAGTATCTACTTTTACCAGTTTGGTCCTTTAAAATAAAAATAAAAAAATTATGTATGAATATATGAATACTATTGCTGTGTAGGGTAGGAGTACCAGGGGTAAAATAATAGAAAGTCTGCTTCTGATGAACATATATATTATCTTTGAAAATAAAATACACAATGCTACAACTCATTGAAATAAATACAAATTAAGGTAATTTCAGTTGCTATAGAATCCATCTGAGCAGCAAACTTTTCTTTATTGATAGATTTCATTGGTTCAAAATATAAGGCACGTGCCAATAGCATGCACAAAACAAGCAAACACACATTCATACACACAAATACAATGCATGCACAGTATATTTGTTGTAAATATATCCCTGTGCTATTACTGAATTTCCAACATCAAATTCTGAACAATTAAACATTTCCACAACAACTGAAAGACAGACTGTAGGAAATCAGAGGAAAGATATCAAGCAGATTCCATTGTGACTAAAAGAAACATTTTAAAACAAACTTTGGAAACAGTTGAATTCCAAATTTCAAATTCACTGGCATATGTGTTACGCTATGGTGAGAAAACTTTACACAATTCATACAAAAAACAATCAATGTACCTCAAAAGACAAAATTCCTTCCTCTTCCTTTGGTTTTAAATAATACAATTGCCTATGTGCATGTGCATGCAATCCACAATATATATTTGTATATATATATATATCAAAACTAAATCAACAATCATGAACATTTATGTTCAAAGTAAAAGTAACTATTTCCTAAAAATCTATGTAGTTGCAAAAGAAGTTCACAATGCTCTTAGAAAAGAACAATTCAAAGAAATTCTTCCACAATACATGGACAGAAGGATAACACAAAATGAAACTGAATTTTCTAAAATCTTAAGGCACTTGGAATATTGACATAAACATTTCACATAATGCGGGAAATAATAGCTATAATAATATAATACTAAATTTAAACTAATCCATCATAGATGTGGGTAAGGAATGGATATAGATTACACCAATAATGCATTTTGATAACTGAAGACAAGGATCTCAGAGTTTATGGTGACATGTGATGAAACAACACTGTACTTCACCAGAAATCTGTGAGATAACTGCAATGATCTTATACTTCAATTCAGAATAACTTTTGAGACAGTCCTTGCTTCCTCTCACCAGAGAACCAGAAAAGATACAAAATGTGAAAAAAGCAGAAAATTTATGAACACACGTGTTGATGCATCTGAGAAGTGAAAGTACATATAACAATGCAAGACAACCTCAAAAATAGCAATTAGTCATAATACTAAAACATGGTGGACGTCAGAATAGAAAAACTCAAAACAAAGACTTGTGATAGGAAAGCCACAACTAGACGATAGCAGGTGTTGAGACTTCAGAACACCTAATACTGGAATTAATTCAAGACTGGTACCCAACATTGCTAATCATTTTCTTTACCACCAGCTTATGAGACAAACACTTCATCAAATTGCACACAGCACTCAACAAATGCAATGCAAGGAACAAGTCAGTCAAAATGCTGCTAGCATATGAGAAAAGAAAAACTCCTTCACAGTGCAGTCATCTAGGACTGAAAGAAAGCCAAAAATTAAATACAAAACTTTACAATCGATCCTAGCATATTTCAATTGGATGGACCATCATTCTTCATAAATATTACAACAGGTTTATGTTTAACTGGCACTACTTAATTGTGGTCAGCTAGTTGTGTTCTTTCTATTTACCTTGATCAAATTTGGCCAAACAGATGAGTATATAAGAGTAGAATTAAGAATACAATGGAACGGATCAATCACAAGAAAATCCTCAAATGAACAGTTCATTATCACAATGCCTGCATAATTATCTGATACAATACAGTAACAGCAATAAGTGGCAGGTTCTAGGCATATAGATTTATTACGCCACATTAAATAAAGAGACCCTTTTTCTTTGATAAGATAATAGTCATAAACATACAAGATAAACAATGACTCATGCACCAAACATGATTCACACTAGGTTACCCATGGTGTATTGCACACATCCATTAAGATAATAAAACTCACAAAACATGGCCCCTTGAAAATAATAGTATACACCTCATGACATATACACAATGCTCCAGTTGAATATCAGAGAGCCTGAGACAGATACTAAACACAATATAATACATAGGCTCTCAAGCATTTCCACTTCAAATTCAAAAGAAATTATTCACAGAAATCTGTTCATTATGGTTATTTCTGAACAATACTCCAGAAATTCTGAAAGTGCACCACAGGTAACAAAATATCTATTTGAATAATGACTGCCAAAACACTGAGAAGCATTGAGAAAGTGACAGGAAACGAGCACACAAACACACACATCACGCACTCTCACTCTGAATTGCAGGTATGACAAATACAAGCAGTGTATGGGGAATAGCTACCTTGTTATATAGCTGAGTTAAGTTTGTACAAGTGTGGAAAGTTTATGAACAATTACATAATCTCATCATAAAATATTTCTTTCCCGGAAGGTTCAACTTTGTTACCATGCATGGTTGCATTTCAGCCATTAAATATTGAATTCTATTTTACACAATCACCAAGCAAACAACACAATGGTGAATGTGTGAAGTCCAGACAAATAAAACCTCATTCAACAGAATGTGGTTATAAAAATAAAAAACAAAATACACCTAAAACCTAAGTTCACTACACCAATAAAATAGAGATATTCATATTTTCCCATTAAGATGGAAAACATGTTCCAAGAATAAAAGTCGCATTAAACTAAATAGAAGCTATACACATGACTGAGACCATCCTACACGTGTGTTGGGGGTATTCTTAAACTCTTTTAAAGTTTAGTCAGCAACTACCTACTACAACTTCAGACTCAAAGAGTTCAATTAATGCTGCAATAGCATTTTCATTTCAAAATATGAGCCCTGGTAATCTGTAGGTATCGATCTGAATGACTGTATTCTCAAAATTCAAATACTGCAACCTAAAAAAATGCTGTGCATCCATACATTTTTCTACTGCTCCTCAGTTAAGACAGCAGGGTATGTGGTGCGACAAAGCTATTATAAAAATTTTCTGACCAGTCTTAAAATTTCCAGTACTTATTTACTACTGAACTATCTCAACCTCAGGCTGAATAGGCAGACTATCTTCATTACCATCATGCTTTACTGCAGTTTCATCTATTTCCAGTTTGAGAGGATCACTGTCTCCATCATCATCACAATCATCATCATCACCCGTTTGGCTTGTCTCTAAATCTTCGTGCCCCACTAGATCCCCCAAGGAGTCATCGTGTCTGCCTGAGCTTGGAGCTGTTACTCCGTGCTGGTTTTCTTTGTGCTTTTCTAAAAAGTAGCGGCGCTGGAAAGACATACCACAAAACTCACATTTGAATGGATTTTCTTCATTGTGTCTACGCATGTGGTAATCTAAAGATTGCTTCTGAGTGAATGCTTGACCACAAATTTCACACCTGCAAGTTAGTAAAAAGTGTCTGTAGGATTGTAGATCACAGTGAATCAAAACTTGTCATACAAATTTGGTCTCAATATCTCACCTGTAAGGCTTCGTGCCATTATGAATTCTAGAATGAACATTCAAAATAGATTTAGATGCAAACGCCTTGTCACAAACATGGCAGGTGAATGGCTTCTCACCCTCATGAGAGCGCAAATGACGCTTGAAATCCACAAAAATATCAAATTCCTGATAGCACTTATCACATTTGAAACTCTGTGACTTAAGTGGTTGTTCTCCATGTTGTTTCCTGATGTGTAATCCGTAACTGCTCTTGTAAGCAAATGACTTGTTACAAATTTCACACACATAAGGTTTATTTCCCGTATGTAAGGTATAGTGGGAGTTAAGACGTTCCTGCAAAACAATAATAAGGGTTTAACAAACAGAACCAAGCTAACCTAAACATAAGGCATTCCTGCATAAGGAACTGAAATATGCTGGAGCTTACCTTAGTTGGAAAAGATCTTTCACACTGATCACATGGAAAAGCTTTCTCTACATTGTGGTATTTCAAATGATTTTGAAGCTGACGGCTAGTTTGAAATTGGTCTGGGCAGAATTCACACTTCAGCGGTTGTAATTCTCCTGTGTGCCGTTGTTTGTGTTTGAGAAAGCTTTTGTAGTATGAGAAGCTCTCAGGGCACACATCACACTTAAATGGCTTGTCCAGGAAAGAGCCATCAAGACCAGAGGATGTAGCTTTTGAACGTGGTGTGTTCATCTATGATACAATATATAGGTGACATCAGTAAATAAATGAGAGGACACCATAATAAGACATGTGAGACAGTCAATTACCTGCTCTAAAAGCTTATTAGCCAGATCACGATCCTTTGCGTTCTTCACAGGAAGTGGTCCTGGACGATGAGGCCCAGGCAGGAGATTAGGTATATGAGTATTGTTACCTATCACAGGATACAGGATTTGGCCACGAACATTGACAGGAGCATAATTGGACCTAAAAATATTTAAATGACTTAATGTTAATAAAAGCCAAATTAGGTTCAATTAATGGTGAAAACTGCCAGAAACATACTGCTCTGTTTCATCTCCCATCAGCATAAATGGATCAACTGATACTTCCAAGTTTTCTGTTTCCTCTTCTTGCTAAAATAGAAAAACCAGAAGGATAAATAAATTAATAAAAAAATAAAAAAAAAAAAAAAAAAAAACTGGTGGAAGCAAACATTTAACAAAATAACTTTCTCACCGAGTCATCCCCATTTCCAGATTCTACATCCATTGACTGATTGTTTCCATTTCCTATTTCACGATCCCAACTGTAACCATTTTCATTACTGTCTGCTTCTCTCTTCATTGGTACCGCCGATATTGTCAGTCCAGAACCAAGCCTGCTATCTATTGCCATGGAGTTGCCATTTTCATTGTGAGAAACAGGAATAATACTTAAAGCATCATTACCTGAATTATTCTGAAATATGAGAAATAGTACAAAAGGAAGGTTAGCATCTCCCTTAGTAATAATAGATGCACGTTTACAACATAAATACAACACATTACCTGTAAATCAAATGACTCATCACAGTCTCTCCTTTGCCTTTTGTAGCTACGGATATGCTCCACAGGTTCTGCATCACCAATGGAGGTGTTGTTCTTTAGTGCTGATCCACGTATTCTTGCATCTGATCTCAAGCACATGACACGGAATGAGTAAAATGCTTTGACTTTTGACCGGCATTCGCGACATATTTTATCAGAAGGTGCAACCTGAAAAAAATTGAAGGAAATTACATTGTACAAAACCATTAAATCCGATATGCAAGGCAATTTGCACAGAACAGGAGATGAATGTTTTCCTACAGAACTATAAAAATTAGAGGTATCATGTATCAAGGCCAAAATTATGAAATTGTAAAGTGGCATCTTCATCAAAGATAGTAATAGATACTTAAATGTCAGCCCACCCTCTACCTTCACCAACCTGTTGCACTGCACCCTTTATAAATCACCCTTTGTATGTGTACAAAACAACCACCAATAATGCCCCTTAAAATAACTCAAGAATCGTACAAACGCCATTGTGACACGGAAAACAGTGACTAGAAGACATTATTGATTGCCGTACCCTATCGACCATTCCCAACTCATCATTAGGTCTGGGATCAAGACATTAGCCGAAATTGCATCAAATTGACACGAGAACGCTGTGATACAACCCGTTTAAGTCTCGGACCAACTAACTTCCGATAGGATGTTGACATACGTACCTTTACAGTTGTGAGAATGTCTATTTTCAACGCCACGGTACTAATAACTCCTTCCAGATTTTCTTGCACGGGTATCAACAGAGCGCTCTCCTTCAGGCACAGACGACATCTATCCTGGTTACCCAGAGAATCCTCAAAATACGATGAGTCCTCCTCGTAATCATCATAATCGTGATTCGAGGATTGATCAGACATTTCCACAAGCTTCACCGCAATTTTTAACGAAATTAGGTGAGTACTTGCACTTCTTACACAGAGGGTGCCTTCTCAGTGCTTAATTGCAGTCGCCATGTTGATTGATGTCGCTTTATCTTGTCACCCGCACAGTACCAAAAACCTGTGCGGAGATCAAAATGATCTGGTAAAAATAATAGAATACGGAGCGTAACAGTTTTGAACTGAAACGCATCCCACTTTTCGATGATTTACGGGGTCATCAAAAGTTACAACGACTGTGGTCGCTTACATATCCAAATTAATTTCACAGCTGCTGTTGGCAGTTTTGGGGTTGGCCGGCACTTCGAGTTCTCTCGATCTCACGATCGATTGCCCCAGCAGAAAACAGCAGAACAAAACAAAGCTATAGCAGAGCCAACAACGAGAAGGGGACAGTCGAGGGGCTGACGGCTGGGCTTTGTTCTTGTGTTATTTTTCCTGTTTTAGAATGGGCAACCCCATTTTCGACTTGTTTTCGGCGTGCCTGACGGCCTGGCTCGTCTTCTACGGGACTATTCTGTTAACCTTGGACCTCTGGCCGTTCTTCGCCCTGAGCTTCGGCACCGTCCTCCCGGTGCTCGTCTTCGTCGCGGCTTGGTGGTTGAGGGTGCCGCCGCCCCCGGCCGAAGTTGTCAATGAAATTCTCGGGCCCGACCCCATCCACGGCGTCTCTGAGAAGGGCACGTACTTGATGCACTCGGTGGCGCACCGCGGGGCTCCCCTGGACGCCCCAGAGAACAGCGTTACTGCTTTCCGCATGGTGAGTGACGACGTGACGGCGTCCGGCGGCAACACCGGCAAATACGAAGGAACTGGAGGAACTGGAAGCTGTTAGATAGGACAGGGTGATGGCTGGAGAACGACCTCCCCGGTAACCCATGCGCTGGAGTTTCCTGGCGAATGTTGAGAGAAATATTACTAGAGCCACAGCTTCTGTTTTGTCATTTATACTCTCATTTCCAACTTCTAATTGTTAAGATAAATGGGATTGTGAATAATTTTTCTAGTTCTATTGATGACAGGTAATGCCACCATGTGTAATTCATATAAATTGTGCGTCTGTGTTTTCTGAGACTCAAAGTGACTGTGCCAGCCCACTTTTGTAATGCTCCTCATTTTGTGTGTGTTTATGTTCCAAATTCTGTCACCTTTTCTGTATGCGGAGGTGACAGCACATTCAGGGTCTCCCCCATGTACACAGGCAGCCTGCTTAAGCTGCTGTTTACATGAACCTCAATGGGGGGAGGGGGGGGGGTTAATCTGGATTTTTACAAAATTTAGTATTATGCATTCATTGGCCAGCACTAGCCTTATGCCACATTGACTAGTCTGCACGGTATTTTTCCTTTTCCTCCACTATATGCATCTGCTCGTCGATAAGGCAAGTTGTAGAAAAGGAAATATGTCTAGTTTGCATATTCCGTATCCGCGGTTTCGGCACGGTGTGTCGGTATGCGTCAGACGGCCAGTAAGGAGGGGGGGGGGGGCAGCTGCGGACTCGGCTGTGGGCCTGGCGCCTGGCCGTGGCCTAGCTGGCCTGCCTGGCCTGCCTCTCCTGCCTGGCCCAGCCCCGCCCCATCCCATCTAGCATGGACGTTATACCAGAGCGGAGCTATTTCTGTCTGTGACCGTCTCTGTTACGCTATTGGCCTGGACTCGACCTGCGGTCTCTCTCTTTCGACCCGGACCCGGCCGGCGGGTAGGTTGGTCAGGACGGCGGCGATGACGATGAAGGGAAGACCTCGTGGGCACAATGCCGCGATCGTGGCGAGGTGGCGACTTGCTGTCAGTCCAGCTCCCAAACTGACTTTGGAGTCTATCGAGACTAGAAAATCACTAGACACGAGGTCTCGAATCAATCGCTCCTCCCGACGGCAGTTCGAATCCAAGTTACGGATGACGTGCTTCAATTTTTTCTCCATTCTGTTTTTTTTTATTAAATTAATTATTGATTTTTTTATTTAAATATGTTGTGCACTGAGTCCCACACCGGTCGGGGTACAGTGGCACGCAGGGACCGAACAGGCGAAGCGAAGCGAATGGGCCCGAGACCTTGGGACCCAGCACGGCACGCCCAGGCCAGCTCGGCTCAGGCACAGCATGGCATGTGATGGGATGAGTACACGGCCGCAAGGCTTGAGCGCGAATTGTTGGGGAAGGAGGGGGGGTGTTATCGCGGATTTGATAACAGGCTCGAGTCGGTTATGTCACCGAGAAAGAGGTACTTGGCACCGATCGATGTGCGGGGATTGTGACAATGGCGTCCACATGACTACACATGACATGGCATGTGCCTGGACTGACTGAGGTCAGCGCCATCGCCCTCCCCTCCCCATCACCGGACATGCCCTCCTCCTCCTCTCCTTGGCCTGTGCTAGGAGGGAGGGAGGAAGGGAGGGAGGGAGGGAGGGCAGGGGGTGGAATGAATGAAAGGCCTGGACAAGGCAGGAGATCGACAGGATGAGGAAAAATAAATCGGACCGTAAATTAGTCAAGCAATGCCTTCTCTCGTTTCCAGTGTGCCGAAAAAGGATGTACGGCTATCGAGTTTGACCTCCAACTGACAAAGGATGGAGTCCCTGTTGTATTCCATGATACAAGTGTGGAGCGACTTACTGGAAAGCAGGGCCTTGTCTGTGACATGACATGGGATGAGCTGAGCAAACTAGATATTGCTGCGACACATCATCTCAGGTAATTGGGGCTTTTTCTGAGTTCTTTAAATATCCACTGCTGTTAACAAGCAATAACATTCAGAGTTGGTTTTGACATATCCTGTTTTCTTTGTAAGATGTTGAGGTGGTAGTGTATATGCATGCAGCAAGTCTTTCAGTTTGTCTTTTCCCTTGCTCCTCTATTTTGGGACTGTGCAAACACTGACCAGTGCAGAGTCTTAAGAATTTTAATCCTGACACATCTTGGGTATTAACTGAATCTAACTTGGTGAAACTGTAAGTACATGCTTCTGGTGTGGGTCTTTCCAGTGACCAATTCAAAGGAACTCGTGTAGCTCGCCTTGAAGAGGCAGTCAAGGAGTGCCTTGAACATGATATGCGCATATTTATTGATCTTAAAGATCAAGATACAAAGGTATGTACATATGTGAAGATGTAGATATCTGACCATTCTATTGTGAACTCTGGGTTGAAGCCCTTTTTTTCTCTCTTTCATAATGTGTGTGTTATTCTTTTAAAATTTTTGAAAATGTAAACTGGAATTTTACAGCTTGTAAAAGTCATCTTGGACATCTATGAAAAGTACCCCAAGCTTTACAAGCGAGCTTTGGTATCTGGTTTCAATCCAATCCTCATATACTTGGTATGAAAATTGAAATGATACTCACTATTGTCAATAATAGTACTAGCAAATTCTATTTCTATATGTTTCCTTTTTTAAATTGAAGGTCCGTAGAGCTAATCCTTCCATCACTTGCTCTCTGGCATTCAGACCCTATTGGTTCTCAGCAAACAAGTACTCTGGTGAAGATGGACCCTGTCAGACAGTCCCTCAAACATTTGGATTGCCTATTCTCCAAGGTCTTCTGGATAAGATAAATATTTGGATGTTGAATCATTTTACATACTACTTCCTTGGTTTGTCAGCTATTCTCCTCCACAATGATATTGTGTCCCCGTGAGTAATTCCATCTTTGTGATTTTCATTACTATTGCTCTCCTCCTGCAGTACTTTTTTTTCAATCTTTAATTTGTTCTCTTTGCTCAGGGAGAATATGCGGAGATGGAGAGAACGCCAACTGAGGGTTGTAGCTTGGTCTGTTAACAAGCCGCTTGAAAAGAAGTACTTCTCTAAAGTATTGAAAGTTACCTATATGACTGATACCATGATTGGTGAACCTGATAACAATGGTGAGGGGATTGTAGAGGGGAAAAATATAAATGCCTGACTTTATCCTTCTTTTTAGAGGTAATAATTTATAATTTTCTTGAATATTTAATATGTTGACTTCTCATAATATCTTGAGAGAAATGGTTGCTTCTGCTGCGTGTATTTGATATTCCTGGAACATTCAAATGTTTGTACATCTTGTGCTCAATTTATGGTGTAATGGATTTTTCTTCCTTAACTTTACCATAGCCTACATGTTATTTTATTACTGTGTATTCCAAAGACCTTCTGTTTATTACTGAGTATTGAAACTTGCGCTTTATCCATGTTTTGTGATTGAGTTTGCCATAGATTTACAATTTGAATAACATTTTATTTTTAGAAAAATTATTGAGCCTGTAATTACTTTAACTATTGACTACTCCTTTCAATGTCTGTTAATAATGTGCAGAACTTTCCTCGGCAGCCATATGCTGGTAGCTGTAGAAATTGATGCTTCACTTTTCTGTTAATTGCTATGAAGGGTATTTATTTATTACTTGATTCCTCTTTTTGTACATGTTTTTGTTATGATTTCTGTGATTTGTTTGAGGTGCACTATTTAGCTTCAATCTGGAAACAGCAGTCATTTGTTTCTGAAAAATTAAAATGGGACCAGGTAAATGAAGAAGCAGTTCTGTGATGGATCTTCATGTAGTTAAAACTTTTAAGAGAAACTTAGTCTTCTAATTGGCCTTTAGACAGCATTTTATATTGTGTTCAGCTTTTACTCTTAATTTTCGTGTAAAATTTGTTTACACCTAGAATCTTTGTTTCATATCAATTGGTGAGGTGATTACTTATTACACTTATTGGTAGTACCATTTCATTGATCTTTTGCACAAGAAGTGAATCACTTTACTTTGATGAATGTGCTGACTACTCTTCAGTTGTATGAAGGATATTGAAACCTCCACTCCATTTTAGGAGTTGTAATGAAATTGCTATAGCATCAAATTGTGTGTTTGTGTGCACATTGTGTGAAGTGAATGGAAGTCTTATTTTCTTTGTGAGGAGGGCAAACTACAGGGCATTGAAAACGAGTGACTACTCTCATGTTTTCTGTACAGCAAATATTTTCCATCAGTGGGGTTGATTAAACACACACATAATGTACCAAGGAGATTGTATTTCATGTACTGCTGATCATTTGGATTCAACAAATGCCACAGTGCAATGTTAACTTACATTGAGCTAAAATAATGGTTTCCAAATTTCAGAGGTATGATTAATGCTAATGCTACAGATGTGTCGTTTTACATACAATAAATACAGGCTCATTCTCACACACAAAAAAAAAAAAAAGTTGACTTTACTGACCAGACCAGGTTCTTGATCTTTTCTCCACTACCTTCTTACTAACATGTTCAGTGTTCCTTACACTATGTCAAAGGAGTGTTCCTGGTGTTCTTGATATTTACATATGATTAATGTCATGAATATGAATAGATGAGATGAAGAGAAAGTTGTAAAAACCACAACTACGTATTTCACACGTTCATATTTTCAGTGCTTTCTCCAGCTGTGTGAGAAGCGAACTCTATTGAAAGGAACTCTTATACTACAACCTGACATCTCGTCCCTGCCAAGCAGCCAAAATTGAGTAAACGGTGGCATGCTAGATGACATGTTCATTTTGTTTGACTTGGCTTAAGGGGTTTCTGAAGACCTAACCACAGAAGAAATGCATCTGGGGAAGGATCTCTACCTCTGAATTTTCTGAATTTTTCAGCTGCATCACTATGTCCAGCAAGGTATGCATCACGGAACCTAGAATTGTTAAAAATACATGAAAGGTATAAAATCTGCCATAGTATGAACTGTGCACAAATATGATGAGTGCAGAGAGCATACCGTCCTCCCACAGCCCTGATGGCTTCTTTGTTGTCCACTCCAACCTCCTGGAATGCAGTGAAAACATCTGCAGCGATGACTCTTGACCATAGATCAGCATAATAAGATGCACTTCCATCAGCAAAAATAGAATTGAAGGACATAGGTGAATGGTCCAATGGGTCTAATGGAAATGCAAAATACATTGGCCACAACTTGTCCATTATAGTTTTCCAGCCAATATCTTTCCTGTAAAATTTAAAGTTACGTAGTATAAAATTGAAACTCAAATTGGACATCTCATATAAAGTAAAGAGGAA
Organism: Odontothrips loti; assembly: GCA_038380765.1. Classification (NCBI taxonomy): domain Eukaryota; kingdom Metazoa; phylum Arthropoda; class Insecta; order Thysanoptera; family Thripidae; genus Odontothrips; species Odontothrips loti. The sequence goes on from CM076251.1 coordinate 13,013,223, forward strand.
ACTTACGTTGCAAATATTTCTAAGTCCAGTCTGCTTCGATAAATTTCATTACATAAATTAAAACCAGCCATGTGTTTCTTCACAGTTTGTATCTTTTTCACAGCTTCAATGGGCAACTTTTCACCAGTTTCATAATGACCAGATATTTTGTCTAGCTGATTGTATGCCCTAGAAAGATAAGGGTAACAACAAAATTTAGACCTTTATCCAAGTAGATAATTTTTTGAGTGAAACCAAACATTTGTAAAGATACATACCAATGAACCATGAAATGAGATGGGATATCTACTGCATCCAATTCAACAAATGAAGTGCCAGCCACTTCAGCATAGGCTGATTTACTCAAAATGACTTGTAAGGCATATCCAAACTGTATACAGGTCAAAGAAAATCAGTTAATACTGGTTTCAAAAATAATATGGAATCTAATACAAAGTTGAAAAGTAAACTAAACAAAACATGAGCACATCAGGAATAGGTGAATGTTACCTTTCCAAACAAATCAGTCACATTGCTGAAAGACAAAAGAGATGGCTTTCCCACTCCAGGGGGGTTGAAATTAAATACCATGCCTAGCTGTGGAGTTTGCTCTTTTCCCACCAAACTTCGATTCCTGAGTGTCAAAGCATTACCATCTGAAAATACCTTACCAGTCCTGAAAAAGAAAAAGGGAAAAAAGAGGATGATATGGACATACATATTAATCAAAATTGCCTACAAGCCTAAAAGATACATTGACACATGAATTACCTCATGAACGGATCCAAATATATCTGTGCAATAGGTGATTTGCTACCGCTTTCAAATATTTCATAGACTCTCACATCTTTGTGCCATGTACTTACACCATTTAATTCATGAAACTCAATACCAAACAAATCTTGAAGTAAAGAGAACAGACCAGAGAGAACAGTTTCTAGCGGGAAGTAAGCATTCATGTCATCGTCATCGAAAGTGTAAGTTTTATCAAGCTGCTCACGCTGCCAATATGCAACATCCCACAACGCAAGAGGTTTATGAAAACCATTTTGGAAAGCAAATTTGTTTAAGGATTCTAATTCATGAGCTTGTGCTGGTCTTGCTGAAAATTAAATAAATGAGGTAGTTGGTTAAGATCAAATGAATAGACATTACTATTTTTAAAAAATCACATTTTCAACTCTGAAATGGTTACCTTTCTGCACAAGGTTTTCAAGCATGTTCAAAGTGTTTTCTACAGAGCCAGCCATTCTGGAAGACAGTGCATAGTCAGAATAAGATTCAAATCCGAGGATCTTTGCTTCTCTGAACCTATGAAACAAAAAGTAAAATTGAAATACTGAAACAAATCTAAAATACTGCATGTAAAACCAAACAAGGGCTTCAGACCTTGCATAGCGGATGTGATCCAGTTCCACATTCACACCTGTATTCTCATTGTTTAACCCAAACTGGACCTTTGTATGCCACACCTTGTCTCTTATTAATGGGTCTGGGCAATATTTCAAAAACTGCACCATATTCGGATACCTTACAGTCCAAGGGCCTCTTGTGGGATCAGGCCTACAAATATTTATATAAATTAATATCAAGCTAACAAGGAAAATTGAAATTTTGATATTGCAGAAACTAGTTTGCAATGTACCATACCCTTCGGACATATCCTTCAGGAGATGAGATGGAAAGTACTTGACCATGTAAGGATCACCGATTGGATACCTATACTGTCGAGTCTCATGCTGGAACAAAAAGCAAATTGTCATAAGCTTGACATAAACAACTAATGGCAAGCTTAAAATCAGGATAAATAAAATAACTTACGCTTAACTTATTGATGTAAACTTGCTGGTGATGCAAAGTTTCTTTGCGAGTAGCTATTAAAGCATTATATTGCCTATCTGGAAGATCTAATCCATTTAATTTTCCATATGTGGTAAATTTGCTTAAAAGGCGTTTTTGATCATCTTTTAGGTCAGTTTTCTCTCTTCCTAATGCACTCTGTAAATTAGAGTTAAGATGGAAAAACAAAGTACTAGCAGTTTGGGCTCAGAAATTACAGAATTAAAATCAAAAGAAGTACAGCATACTTTACAACTGTGGTAGAGGAGAGGACTGTGATATTTGTTGTCAAGTGCTAAGGCAGCTCTATTGGCAATTTTGAAATACTTCTCGTTTGTCATTATGTCCGTTGACTGTCGCAAGATTTTTACAACATTATAAGCATTATTTAGAGGGCGTGACAGCTCTTCTAATGGACATAGATATTCTTGAAAAAGTTGCACTTCTGTCATCACATGCTTATCTGCAAATTAAGCACACATCACAGTTCAAATTGATAGTTCAAGGCTCGATAAGAAGGGTACTGAACAAACAATGAATAGAACTCACCCTTAATATGCTTTTCAAGTCTCCAAAATCCGGATTCAAAATCTAATGATCTCCTAACAATTCCATCATAACATTTACGTGCAGTTAGTGATGAAAAGTCCTGAAATGTTTCTGACCGCAATAAAGGGTTGTCCTCTGAATGGTTAGGAACATCTGGCAAGCTGAAAAACCATAAAAGTGTCAACAATCATTACAAGAACCGCGAAATGATTATACAATTTAATAACAAATCCCACTGAGGGACAAGTGACAGATGTATTAGAAATAAGTAGAACTTATGATGTAATAGGTAACAATTAGTTACTTAATGACATAACATGGAAAAAAAATATAGTTCTATAAATTATAACGGGTTCACGTATAATTTCAGAATTTTTCAAGAAGTGGGTAAAATTATTAAAATGCAATACAGTTGAAAAAAAAGAAGTATGTTATAGCAATGAGATCTGAATAGGTTAGGTCTATACATGATGCTATTTTACTTTTCGTGACATTTGCGTTAAAAAAAAAATCGTTAGCGAATACAAATTTCTTTTCCAGAAACTAACACAACAACATATCCTGACTGACGACATTGCAGGAATGTAGGGTAGTGTCGATTAAAAAGTACTCTTCGGCACGATAGAGACAGCGCCATTTTTGGTTGTCCAGACAATGTTGTGGGTACGTTGGTATGAACCTGTCTTGGTAGCACTGTCTTTTGACCGCTTGTCGTTTGTTCTCTGCACGTGACATCACGTGAACAGTTTTCACACAGCTCTTCGAGCGTCGAGCGGCTGATCAGCAGACAGCTTGTGAAAATGGCGACCTCAGGAAAGCTCACAGCTCAGCAAACTCGGGAACATATTTTGGCTGTCAGCCGAGATTTTATTTCCCAGCCAAGATTAAGTAAGTTTAATCTGACTTTCGATCAACCTATTTTGCCACTGTCCCATCCTCTTGTTTTCTGGATTCCGCCCTCTGCAACCCAGCCCTCGCGACGGAGATCGGTCGCTCTAATCATTCTTTCCAAGTGGGTCGATCTTTTATCTTGTAACACATCGTCTTCTACCCTACAGTTATTGGCTTTACTCTTGTTCACATTGTTGGTTTTCTTGGAAATTCGAGTGTTCGCGGTTTTATTTTAACGTTTAACTACAAATGTCCTGGCACCCAAAACAATCCCATCTCCACCCACTTCTTGCATGCCATATATTCGGGAATCGGTCCGAAAACAGCTGATTTTTTCTGCGCTCTCTGTTATTGCTTTCTGCGTTTTAATTTGAGATTCAATTTCGCCCAGAGGCTTTCATTTGCTCTCCAATTTCATATATTTTTGCACTTATGTTAGGAGATTCACTCTGTATGATTTCAACATAAATTCTACAGACTTTTACTGCTGTTTCTGATGTTTCTATATTCTTCACTGCTGCTTTTGTCCTTCAAAAATGTTCAATGTGGTATCAATTTTACATTGCTTCTACTCAGGTTTTTCAGGTCATGTGATCTGCCATAGATCAGCTGTCACATGATGAATATTCTCTGAGCAAGTATTTAGTTGCAAACTGCGTACCAATCCCCGTATGGTTTTGCAAGCATTAGTATTGAGGTCAAGCTTTTGAATGCCCCTAATTTAATTTATTTTTCTGTAAAATTTTGAGGTTTGCAAATGTTTTGTTTTGCTCCATTGCTCAAATGATAATGCTCTGTGCTAACCTCATTAAGTTGATTTTATTAATTCAATTTTTTATACTCTTTCCAGCATACAAAACTGTTTCTGGCGTCAATGGACCCTTGGTAATTTTGGATGAAGTGAAGTTTCCGAAGTATGCAGAAATTGTGCAGCTCCGTTTAGCTGATGGAACAATCCGTTCAGGTCAGGTTTTGGAAGTCAGTGGGTCCAAGGCTGTTGTCCAGGTATGCTTTGTGAAGCTTTTTTATATATAGATTTCAAACAGTAGGGTTTTTCATCTTTCAATTCAATTGAAATTTTTAATTCTAGGTCTTCGAAGGAACTTCAGGCATTGATGCCAAAAACACACTATGCGAGTTCACCGGAGATATTTTGCGCACACCGGTGTCAGAAGATATGCTTGGCCGTGTTTTCAATGGCTCTGGCAAACCCATTGACAAGGGTCCTCCAATTTTGGCTGAAGATTATCTTGATATTGATGGTACTTGTGACTTTCCTCTAACTTGGTCAACTAAACTGCTCATTCCCCTATTCTTCATGTTTGAAAAAAAAATTATTTGTTGTTACAGGCCAGCCCATCAATCCTTGGTCACGTATTTACCCTGAGGAAATGATTCAGACTGGTCTTTCTGCCATTGATGTTATGAACTCTATTGCCCGTGGCCAGAAGATTCCCATTTTCTCTGCCGCTGGTTTGCCACACAATGAAGTAAGAATCTGCACTGTCCTGTCTAATGGTTGATTTAACTTTGAAATAACATTCTTTCAACCACTCTTTTTGCAGATTGCTGCCCAGATCTGTCGGCAAGCTGGTCTTGTTAAAATCCCTGGGAAGTCTGTACTTGATGATTCTGATGACAATTTCGCCATTGTGTTCGCTGCTATGGGTGTCAACATGGAAACTGCTCGTTTCTTCAAGCAAGATTTCGAGGTTTGTAGCTATAATTTCTTTTTCCGACCAAAGTTTTTCCTCTACTTTTTTTTTATTGTTTCAATATCTTCTCTTTCTTTAGGAAAATGGGTCTATGGAGAATGTGTGCCTGTTCTTGAATCTGGCTAATGATCCTACCATTGAACGTATCATTACTCCTCGTCTGGCCCTAACTGCTGCTGAGTTCTTGGCTTACCAGTGTGAGAAACACGTCCTGGTCATTCTTACTGACATGAGCTCTTATGCTGAAGCTTTGCGTGAGGTGAGTTACGCTGCATGTTCCACACAATTGCTTCCTTGAGTAGCTGACTGTCTCTCATTTCCATTATTTTTTATCAGGTATCAGCTGCCCGTGAAGAAGTGCCCGGTAGACGTGGTTTCCCAGGTTACATGTACACTGATTTGGCTACTATTTATGAGAGAGCTGGACGAGTTGAAGGAAGGAACGGTTCCATCACTCAAATTCCTATCCTTACTATGCCTAACGATGGTTTGTATTGTCAATTGATCTCCAATTATCATAATTTAACAACTATTTTGTCTACCGGGTTTTTCTAATGATGACTCTTATTATCAGATATTACTCACCCTATTCCCGATTTGACGGGTTACATCACAGAAGGTCAGATCTACGTAGACCGACAGCTGCACAACAGGCAGGTGTACCCTCCTATTAACGTACTGCCTTCATTGTCACGTCTCATGAAGTCTGCTATTGGTGAAAATATGACCAGGAAAGATCACTCTGATGTCTCAAACCAGCTGGTAAGCACATATTAAAAAGTCAAATGTGTTCAGTTTTTCTTTGCAACTGTATTTTTTAATCTAATCTAACGTGACTTCCTCAGTATGCTTGCTATGCCATTGGTAAGGATGTGCAAGCTATGAAGGCTGTTGTTGGTGAGGAAGCTCTAACCCCTGATGACTTGCTGTATCTTGAGTTCTTGACTAAATTTGAGAAGAACTTCATTTCTCAAGGTAAAGTTTTGTTGTTCGTTAAAGAAAGTTAAGATTAGTTTAGAGAATTGCAATTTTTACTACTTTAATGTGAATGTATATGAATTTGCTCATGCAGGTAACTATGAGAACCGTACTGTTTTCGAGTCCCTTGACATCGGCTGGCAACTGCTTCGTATTTTCCCCAAGGAAATGTTGAAGCGTATTCCTGCGAATATTCTTGCTGAATTCTACCCTCGAGATCGCACTGCTAAGTAAAATACATCATCAGCCATGTGAATTTTCATTCTCTTCATTCATATGCCCTGTAGTAAGATGTTTGAAATCATTTATATCAAGAGACATTGAGGGCCTCAAATTTGCTGTGTATTTTTAATGAAGTACTTATTTTCAAAACGGTGTCTCTTGTTTTATGATCAAAATGTGTGGTTTGTTGCGGGCAATTTTTTTGAGAAAGTTGTTATTTTCTTTGTGATCATATCCGTTTTATTGTAGAAAAGATGTCTTTTCTTTTTTACTCTTGTGTTGTGAAGTACGAATGTTTATTCATGTCTTTGGTGCATATTTCATAGTTTATTGATGATTGTATATATGGCGGCAGATCTTAATTGCAGATATGTTGACTATTAGGCCATAAACATTCCAATCTTAGGTGTGCCATAATAGGCATGAAATTTTTAACCAGGTATCTGCACTCGCTTTGAGGTTAAGCTGAATTTGTGTAATCTATAAATGATTTAAATGTTGTATTAAGCTTCTGTAAATTACAGTGCTTCACTGCTGCAGGTGTCAGTAGTATACAAGCATTTAAGAAAGCATTCAGTTGTTAATATAGGTACTCCTGTTGCAATCGTGGTTATTAAGTAAGCTTTAAATAAAGACAATATTACTGGAAAGAGTTGTGTAGGATTGTCTTTTTGAATCCAAGCAGTATTCAATATTTTAATGCCGAGGTAGTGTAATGTGTGTATCTTAATTTCCACATCTTTTTAAATACTCAGTTAAGATGAATGGTTTGTTCAACCCTTCTTCCACTATTTCACTCATAAGTCACTGCATGACGAGTGCACTTACTGTATCTTTTGGCCAATGTCCATATACATTACATCAAGCAATAATTGTGATAACGTCCATCCATTTCTCTCCTACTCTTTCCTGAATCTGGATGTATCAGTACTTATGAAGGGGCAGAGTACTCCAACAATTACACAATTTCTTTTTAACACATGCCTCGATGTTTGAGGGTACAGTTCTTTTTTTTCTCTTGATGACATTGGTTCTTTGTGGATAAGATTTGTTTTGGCTCAATCTTTTAACATTGCTTACTTCATGTATTTCTTTAGTGTGATAGTATGTGCGAAAACTTGAGATTGCAAAGGTGTTGTACATGATGTATTATGAAAAAAAATCTAGAGACAATACATAAATAAATATGTTCTGTTGGAACTGCCAGTTTTTATTCACTTGTATGAAAGACCCATACAGAAATGAAAAACAAGCTGTAATCTCTGGACATTTTAGTAATTTATCTACAGAAAACATAATTACATATAAAATGTAAATATACACACCTCTTTATTTACAAATAAGTACAACACTGAGCAAAAAGATTCAGAACACACACAGAGACCATCATATTGTTGTCGAGCTGATAGAACTAGAGTTCACTTTTTTTGTTCTCTTCGGCTCAAATACATTGGTGCAGCTTGTTTGCGCTGAGCTGATAGCCTAGGCCCCGAACTGCCAGTTGGCGTTTTGAATATAGGTTGCTGATATTCTAATCTGGCAGATGGAGGAAATGACTGGGATATAACTTCGGCACTTCCCAGACTTGGCAGATTGGACCCAGAGGTAGTTGGGAGGTAAGATGGCTTGTACTGTTTTCTACCATTACCATGTTCACTGGTACTGGTTAGACACACAGATGATGTTGAGGGAGTTTTAAACTCAGTTTTGAATCTCTGATGCAGAAAATCATGAGATGAACTAGAAAAACTTGAAGCCTTCTTTACTCCAGTAAACACTTCTTTGTGGAAGTTTCCTTGGCTACAACCCACAGTCTCAGCAGGGCTTGGTGAATATTTTGAACCATGGTTTAGTGGTACTTCCTGAGATCCATCAGAGGAAGTCGAAGGTGAGGAGACCTGGTGGGCAGCATAAGACCCCATCCAGCCACTATGACAGTGACTGGAGGAAGGCAAATCTCAAATGCTCACTGCAAATTTTAAAGACAGAGCAATTAGAAAATATAAAAAATTAAAAAATATAATGAAAATTACAGAAGGAAAGGGATCAAATTAAATCCATAAAGAAAATGCTTAAGTTTCATGGAACTCACATTCTGATTTACGTTTGCAAACTGACAGAGCTTTCTTGATGGCGGTCCAATCCTCCATGATATCTTCATCACTAAGCATGTATACAACATATGGTCCAGAAACTGTGAGAGGTTTTCTTCGACCAGGCAAATCCAGTGAGTTTCGGCCATTAGTGTTATTGTTGTTACCACGGCCAGATTTGTATCCATTTCGCCAACCTGTCCGTCTTTGTTCACTGACCCACATCTCAGCAGAGAAATCTATGTTATTTCTGTCTTCTTCCAACATGCGTATTTTTTCCTCCAAATCATCTTTGATTGAATCCCACAGTAAAACTTTCTCACTCTGTTAAAAAGCAATAACGCATTCACATTAATCAGTACAGAGAATAGAGTTTAAATGTAACATACTAGGAACAATGAACAGTATTACCATTGTAAAATCTGTGAGTAGCTCCATTACATGACATTACCTGATAATTTTGTAAAGCTGCTGTTTCTTCAGCTTGGAATTTGTTTCTAACATTTGTCATCCGATAGTTGCGAAGTATTCCAGCAACTTCATTGCGAATCCTCAAGTTTTCTTGCAGCTGTTCCAAGGGTTGAAGGTACTCATGAGCTCTACCCAGTTTCACTTCCCCAAGTTTGGCATCAACTTGTGTGATCCTTTCCTGGTACAACCTGATGAAACCAAAATGTTATTACAAGTCCCTTCTGAGCATTTTGGAAAAGGTCGGGCAGGCAAAACTTACTGTTCTCGTAGAACATTAAACTGCTTCTCCATGTCGGCAAGGCTGTCGATACACTCTACCCTTCTTCTTTCACACTCCTCCTCATCCATTTCTGTATCAGATAGAAAAGATATACAAGTGGAGGGAAAAAACAGCAACAAGAAACAGTTCCTGAATGAAACTAATCACAGAATTAATACCTGAACTGTCATCAGAGTCGGAGGCATCACTACTGTCACAGGAGGACGTTGACTTATCCGATTGGTCTGATTCGTGATCCATCTCTTCTCCATCACTGTCTTCTCTATCATCCTTAATTCCGGGCATACTGGTCTAGTGGCCCCACAGTCACTTGGGGCAGCTACTACGATGGGAGAGAGAGAGACTGTGCAAACAGACCAAACAAGCCGCTGCTGGATACAGCTTTCACCTGCAGCGTTAGAACTGGTCGACGTCGAGGGCCAGAGGAGCAAGGAACAAGTGTGGAGGACTGTTCGGAGAGAGAACAGCCTCGGGAATCCGACTCAAGGCGTCTCGCAGCCGCCTGGCCTCAAAAACATGAGAATATTCAGAGTTTTCAACAGAGGACAACTGTATACGACGGAACCCTAACCCCACAACAACAACAGACAAGCGCCAAGCGCCGAATGTCACGTCCGGCAGAGAATGAACAGTGTTCAGGAGCCGCCCCCAGGCGGAGCCTTCTCGCTTTCTTACTTTCTTGCTTCTTGGAAAAAAGAGGAAGATGGGAGAGGGGCGGGGCGGGAGGCGGGAGGGCAGGGTCGCGAAGAAGAAGAAGAAAATTGAAAATAAGAAGAAGGAAAAGCCAGAGCCCAGAAGCGAAAGCCAAAAGGGAGGATCACCGAGGGATCACCGACCACCATCTCGTGCCGTTGTTATTTCTCTGGTGAAGCGCTGGCAATTTGTTGAAATAATTTACTCACGGATTCCTATCGTTTCGTGACTTTCGAACCATGTCGGACTCTCTTAAGGACATATCTAAGTTGAAGGTTTGTATTCCGTGAGGGAACTGTATGTCCCCTGTAGCACGAAGTGCATCGCTAAGCCGGTTTGTTTACATGTGGAGTTTTGTAAATGTCGTTTGAATCTTTGCGTTCTACTATTACCTCGTTTCAAAATTCTTTCGGATGAGTTTTTTTTTTACGGTTGTTTAGAAATGCGTAATATGTTCTCATGTTTATCTCAAGACGGTACCGTGATGTTGACAGACATTTAGAAATGCACTTGGCATTCCTGCTGTATTGTTTCATAATTATTCCCTGGCTGAATGTTTAAGAGTAATCAGTCTACTGCCAGTTTGTATTTTTAACGTGTTTGAATTAGATATAAGCATGTCTCAATCGATGGTGCATTAGCTCATGCACTTAACCTCAACATATGTGATGAAAGGATTGTGCATCATCGTTGCTTTCAATTCTCCTTATTACTTATTATTATTTGGAATTATCTGTGCTTAATAATTTTGACCTGGTTTCTCTAAAACAATTTTTATTTTGTACCTTAGGTTGCTGACTTGAAGAGAGAGTTAAAGGTTCGGGGTCTCAGTACTGTGGGGAACAAGCAGGAATTACAAGAACGTCTGCAGATTGCCTTACAAGATGGTACAGGTATCTTTTTATACATATATGTCTTATGTGCCAAACATTCATCAATTTGGTTTCTTTTTTCCCCTGTAAAATGTTTTTGGTGAGATCTTGGGCAAATAAATGTTAATATTGTAAATTTTGTAAGAAGTTTCTACATTTGTGATATTTTTGTCAACCAGTGCACATTTGATGTAGTCTTTTTACACTGTTCTTGAGACTTTTACTAAATTTCAGTCCTGTTAATGCAAATTTCAGACTCTGCGTTACTATTGGACGATACTGGACCCGAGGAAGCTGAGGACATCTTGAATGAAGATGATGTCCTAGCGGTAGGTTATCCTTGCTTTATCAATTGCATTTATCAGCTTCCTGCAAATGGACTTTGCCAAAACGAAAAATCAAAATTAATAACAATTTCATGTCACAGGATGAAGATGATTCAAATACAAATGCTCCAGCTGAAGTGGGAAGCTCTGCTCTCAAAAGACAGTTGGATGACGAACTGGATGAAGATGCAGTAACGAGCACACCTGCTGAGAAAAGTAATGCCTCTCTGGGGCAAGATAATGGGCCACCAGCAAAGAAAATAACTTTGAATCGAAAAGTTTTAACTCAGCAAACGCCCCCTGTGGAGTCTGAAAAAGTTGATGAAGGGAAGAAAGACGAAAATGAAAGTGAAGAAAAGAAAGTGGTTAAATTGTCTGAAATCAGCATGAAGGAGGTTATTTCTTTGAAATAATTTTACATTCCCCTGAGTTTTGTTCCCCTGTTGTATGTTAACAATTTTTAACTGCACTTTGGTTGTCAACAGCGTCTTGCTTTGAGAGCAGTCAAGTTTGGTGAGCCTGTCACGGGGGAGGCTAAGAAAGTGGCACGTGCTGCTCGTTTTGGTGATTCTGCCCCTGCTGCACCTACCGATTCCAAGAAGGAGGCACGTGCTGCTAGGTTTGGCACTTCAGCTTCATCTGTCACATCAGCTGGCAATGTTCCAGTAAGTTCATCAAGTGTATTACTCTGTTTTGCATTTCTCAACCCATAACATCTCTTTCCATTGTTATGTTTCTTCAGGAAGTAAATGTTGATGTTTTGAAGAAGAGAGCTGAGAGATTTGGCATTCAACCAGGGAGCAAAGTTGAACGGGTAATGTTTCAACACCATACCGTGTGTAGAAAGTTTAAATATAAATTTGACGCATTAATATAAATGTCTTTTAACATCTTTAATACAGGTTGAAATGGAGGAAAAGAAAAAGAAGAGGCTGGAAAGATTTGGTGGCACATCTGCTCCAGCTGCAACAAATGGTTCTTCCAAAGTTGAAACATCAAAGCCTGAAGCATCTTCTACTGCATCAAAACCCGGCAGAGTCCCTATTACAGCACCTACCTCATCCTCATCATCTAGCAAATCAAACCTTGAAGATAAGAAGAAGTTGAGGGCTGAGCGCTTCAAATCTAGCACAGTTGTGACAGCAAAATAGAATTGATTTACTTCTGGGGTATTTTTTTGTTTCTGTATTTAAAATGAGGCAACCCCTTTCCACAGAATATTGCTGCATGTTTTTCAGAATACTGCAATTACATTCATTGGTTTTGACAAGTTCGCTCAGAACTTCAGCAAATTGTGATTATTGATCATTTATTTGTGATGTGCTCTGTTGAATATCTCACAAATGTAATTCCTACAAGTTTTACACCACTACCACATGTACTCTTGTCATTTTAATTTACCACTTATGTTGTCTATGGCTCTTAGGCAGATGTTGGGGTTATTTTTTTCTTCTGTTTTAATATTTTATAAATTGACCAGTTTTGTGGTTCTTGCTGAATGTCATGTCCTTCATGCACCTGATAGTTCACTTTAGGATACAATTAGCCTCATTTATGGTGTGATGCATGTTTGTTGACATAACTCTAGATATTAATAGATTCAACCGGTACACCAAATGTGTCCATTTTGTTTTCAGTCCTGAAGCACTCCATTGAAATTAAATTTGAGATGATCTGCCTTCATTTGTGCATTGTTGATTTATTCATCTTTGTATTGATTGCTTAAAGTAAAGGCTGTAGTAAAATGTGATTGGTTTCTGTATCCTTAACTTCATGACACAGTAAATTCATTCTTTACCCAACTTAAGTTGTGAAATGTTCTGGAATTAAATAATCGGTATGAAAAAAAGAAATAGTGAAATGCACAGATAAGTTTATTTGTAATTTACATTTCAGAACTGATAACCTTAAAAGTTGCCAGATGAAGATAGAGACCTGATAGTCATCTGAACACTGAAGAAATGAAATGTTCACCTAAGAAATAAAAATGCACATGTTGCTGTTTTGAAGGCCTCAAGTTAAAGAAAAGCTGCATACAAAGTATGGCAGCTGTGAACAGACAGTAACATGAACACTAATAGTAAACAAATTAAACAGCAAGTTCCCTCCAACACATGAGAGGTCTACTGTACTCTGATGTTGAAATATGTCAGTCTTGTTTCTTATGTCTCCTAATACCTTGATGACAAGTTAAAATAGTCTGGATATTTGACTGCAATCCAAATCAGTTGCAAACTTACAAGACAAAACAGCATGTAAAAGATTGCATGTGGCACAATTTTTCACAGGGTAAAGACCAAGTAAACACAACAAATTGGAAACAAATGGGAAAATGAATTACCAAATAAAATGAGTACTTGAATCTAAGTACACTTCAGAATGGTAAATGTAAATCCCACTTGTGGAAACACCTTATACCTTGTCAAATCATGCTACAGAACACTGAAATATTGACCTCTGACTCTGAGCTTGATAACAACCATATTGGTGGTTAACACTAAAACCACGCAACTGCCACAGCTCAGTTTTGTTCCCAAATACAGATGTAAGAAAATGTCTGAAAAGTCAGCTTGAAAATTTGAACATTGTGTACAGAAAATGCTTATAATTCAAAAGTATTTTTTTCATTATTTTTTTAAAAAACTTAGGTCCTCTTAGAGTATTCTGCTCCCAAGTCTTATTATTTCATAAAAATTTGGGTTAGTTCAACTACAAATATACAGTGGATAAGTGATCTGATTGCCTGTTTCATTCATCAGTTAAATTAAGTTAATTCTATAAAATTGGGGGAAGTTGCACTTACGACCCCAACAGGAAGAACTATCAGAAACAACACTTCCATTCCACTTTATGAGCCCACCCAGGAGATGTGCAAAACACTGTACCAAGGTTTCTTCAACTGCTGATCCTGTCAGACAGCAACTTACAAACATTTCTAATTTCTACCCATTTTAATGTCCATTATAACATTTATACTACACACAAAGAGGTAAAATTAAATTTTGCTAGACCCAAGGCGTTAACAATAAAATTACACTGGAAAGATTTACAAACTTTTTCAAACAGGTCAACACGTAATTCAAAAGGACAAACACTTACAACTGTGAATAAGCAGGAAGACATTGAAATAGTAGATATATACATGAGACCTAGAGAGTTCCATGTGTCAGTAAACAGACAAGTGACTTTGTCCCACTGCAGGATTAACTAGACATCAACTAGGTTAGACCTTCTCAGACAGCCTGAGGAAACTGTTCAAAACTCAAGAAAATTGAGATGCAATTTTTCATCAACAAAGACATGATTTTCCAGTTATATATACATATTTTCAGCCATGTGAGACATTTTACGTGGGATATGGACAAAGAGATCGAAATAGCTGGCAAGTTCATCAATGGTAACATCGTCATTACCACTGCTGACATGACTGGTTCCAACCATCCTTGCTTGTTGCGAACACGTTGTGGACTGGCTGCTGGAGGGATGAGCAGTGGCCTGTCTTGCTGAATGCGTGTTGGTTGTATCACTGATTGGACGAGATTTCACGCCAGCTTCTTTTCTATGATCTTTCTTCCTCTTCACAACTTTGGAAGGCTGTGAAAGTGATGATGTGGGAGTACTAAAACGAATGTGTCGGTAACTTGTGGCAGTAAACTGCTTCAGTTCTTTTGAGTCATTAGATGCAGACTTAGACGGATGCAACCCACTAAAATCATTATATGCCACTGAGGCACATGCACCAAAAACTCTACTCTGAGGCTTTAGAAGTCCTACTGGTAATTTAGAAATTTCACTAGGTCTTACAGAGGGTGATTTGGTTTCCAGCCGCACAGGAGAACAGGAGGGAGATGTGCACCCCACATCTTCCTTCCTAGGTAGACTTTCAAGTTTTAATATAGGATCTCTGAGAACCCACGTTCTTGAACGAGCATTGACTGGTTTAAATCGACTCTTCCTGATAATACCAAAATTCTGAGAGCTACTTGACTGGGATGCAAAAGGTTTAGGGACAAAACGTCGTCTGTTCCAAGCACTGCTGTTGCTATTATCACATTGCTGGGTCTTCTTATTGCACTTACACGATTCTCGAGGACAGTCATCCCCAAGAAGACTCAGTGACTCTAATGTGGGCTGTGAGTCTGGCAAACTGCAACACACCAGTAAAAATTTCCAAAATAAATTTGATGATGCATTGTACTACAAAAAATACTACACAAGAAAATTTTGAGTACCTCTGAGAATCAATTTCCAGCTTTTGAAGGCATTTTGGAAGTAGGTCCTCCTCAGCCATATTGGTACTTTGCCTGGCTACCTTATTAATACCTGAAACATTTAAAACAAAAGAAAACTGTTATAAACACTAAACACTTTACTACAATGTTGTGTAAATGTGATTTGGCTTTCCCTATCCGGATCTCACTGATATCTTAACCTAAACAGTCAACGTCAGTAATGAAATGGAAGGAAATTTAAATTGGTCATTTACAGACAGTGAAGTGCTTTATACTTTTTTGCAAACCATAAAACTCCAATGCTTCCTGTATTACCCCTGGGTGAACAATTTTAGAAGATTCAGCTAAAGGTCAGTGGCTCCACTTTGTGACACAGCAAAAGAAGTCATAGGATCAAGGTTGTAATAAAAATTGTGCTACTCTTTTAAAATTAAAGGAAAAAGAGGAACTACCTCTGCAACATGTTAGTATTTAACGGAATAAAACAATTAAAAAAATTGTGTTCTGATGAATAACTGACCCACATCAGCTTGTATCAGACCTCATCTGATGAAGTGGACAAAAAGGCAAGCACTGCTCCCGTTTCAACGATACGATTCCTTGGGAAGTCTCATTTCATAACGGTGGACAGGTAGTTAAAACGTCGTTCGAGGAAAAATTGCGTCATAGGGAAGCGCGGACTTAATGCGTAAAACGACAAACAATGCGGAAGTACAGTCGTCTGCTTTGATCCCATCAAAAAACACTTAAGTGGATTGACGTAGGTCCTGGATCACAACAACGTTCAAGCAAAGATTCCAATCGAAAGAAGAACAGAGTTTTAAAAGAGGCCGTAGTATGTCAACTCGTTAATAATGTGCATTCAAATTATTGTATTCGCGGCTATGGAATCAAGATTACAGCCATATTTACCTCCAAGGACAGATGGAAACATGCAGACCAATGACGAAGTTTTCAGATTTGTCCCGAGAACCACCAAACTATTTCTTATTTTGCGTGACGTACCTCACCAAAGATTTTGAATCAGATCTCGGATGTGAAACTTTATGCAAATGCTTCAAAATTTTCTTGAAAATGAACATTAGAATTGCCAAAACATCGCACAAATGTATTCGCCATGATGAATTACAGGAGCTTTTTGTGTGGGTTGCTCACATCACATCAGAGCAGAGATGGCAGCCGGAAGTTGTTGTGTGTGTCCAAGATTCACTATTGGCACCGTAAAGTTCTGTTATTCACAGGACGGAAATAAAGCAAGTGTTTTGTCATTGTCAAAACAATAACAAGAAAATGGGACCAACGGATTGATGATGATGTTTGTTCTGTGCATGATTTTGAAGATTTGGAATGAGATCACTTAAATATTTAGGTGTTGTCTTTGTTCCCTGTATCTGCAAATTATAAACACAATTTTTAATAAAAATCATGGAGTTGAGCTCTAACCAACATAGTATACCAAGGTGTGGATCATTTAGCTTAGTCTGTGTGTTAGTAAAAACAAACTTGTGACAATTTTAAAACCTCAGTATTTTTAAAGTAGTAGTGTAATTTTGGATTTTGTCTGAGAAGAAATTTAAGTATTGCAAACTGTACAAAAGCATGAAAATGTGAAATCCCTGTATGTTAATTCAGACACACCTCTTTTCAGATTGATCTCTTTGTTAGAATCTTTATTGGCCTCAACACATCAAAGTAAATTTGGGATTGAAGTCCATTCAAGTGAAGCACAGAAGCTTTTGCTAGGCTGGACTCTCCCTGAACATGATGCACCTGACATATGCCAATGTGCTGAATCACAAAAGCAACAGCTCAATGCTTTTCTGGAGAAGGTAGAAAAAGCTGTAAAATACTCGCAGAGTATTCGAGAAGGTCGAAGTGATGTTGTAAGTCCATGGCCAGAGGAAATAGGAAATAATACTTGTAAAGTGGAGGAAAGAAAGGTAGCAAACTTCCTCTATTTTTGTTTTATATCTTTGTAATGTCAATAAAACGTTGTTCCTTTACAGATGAATACAGCTAAAAAAAGCAGTCTTGGGAACAATCGAGAAAAAATTAATAAAGGGAAAATAATCAATGGATCCCATAAACACCTCAGCAACAGCACACAGAGCCCCCAATATAAGGTATATTTACAAGTATGGAATGTTATGGGAAAAATGTTGTTTCTCTTTTTATTTTTGTTCTGTAATTTTACCACCTGTTACAGTCAATAGAAGACCAAGGGCAGCACAGTTCTTGCCCCCTTCATGGCATTCCTTTATCTGGAAGCACTCAGAGTACCAAGAAAATTCAGACTGCAGGCTTGGCAGAAGCCCTTGATGTCAAAGGAATTCCCCCAGAATTGGTCACTATCCTGAAGTCAGTTCATCAATACATCAACAGATTGAGAACAACCAATCTAAAAAATAGATCTGAAGCATCTTTTTTAAGACACCTTCATTCTGTGGTATTTCTCTGATCTAAGAAATGTTTTGTTGTTTCTCCTAATGTCACATTGGTCTGAGCCTCTCTTTTTCTAATTTCAGAATGAATCAAGATGGGATAAGTTTGCCTCTTCCGGTTTATTTGATAAACTCCCCACTTATTCATCAGAGGGTTGTAGTGGAATGATACCGTTTGAAGAGGATGAAAATGAGGAAGGGTATGCCTCCTCCCAGACTACACCCAAGTTAGGTGGGATATGGAACCCTGCCATAAGTAACATGACATCGGGTAAGAAAGTATTGATTAGATGCCCCCCAAATCCTCCCAAATCAAGTTCTCCCCCCCCCCCCCCCCCCACCGCTTCTATGAGTAAATTTATGGGTATGTTCCAGTGTTAAATAAATAATATTTACCTTTTCATTTCCAGTTGGTGCATTCTGTGTACAGTATCAGAGTGAGGAGATTTGGAAATTGCTGCAGATGAGAATGCAACAGCTTCAGTTATCTCATGCTGAGTGGCAGATCTGTGATATTTTGAGTTGTGATCCTTTGCTATGCAATCCAGATTTGCATTATCCTGCAGCTTCATTGTTTTTGAAAGCTGCAACTGCTCTGAGCAGATTGACTTCCCTGAACTTACCAGTGTTAGTGAAACCGAGTCAGTGAGTTGTGGACTTTGATAGATAATTTTCAGTTTTCAAACTAATCTGTGATGGTTGTTTTAAACAATAATATTGTTTAGTTTTTGGCTATGGCTGATATAATGGCCTTTGTAAGCCATATTACTAATAATCCATGTCAGTGTGTTGCAAGTGAATTCTTCATTAATAAATGATAAATATTTGAGTTCTGAGGAGTATGTAGTGATCCAATGAATATAGGTATTCAATAACCATCATTCTCAAACATCATGATTTATTTCCCTTTTATTAAAATGTGATGTCTGGAAAAGAAGACAGCTCATCATTACTCATCAACAATTTTACTGAAAAGGAGTTTGTAAAAATTATTAGTAATCGGGTTTTGTTCTTTGCAGTTAAGTCCATTTATTCCCGCTTTCTTTTTTAAATGTTCAATTATAGGAAGAACTTACTCAATTACCAAGTACAAAGAAAGGCTTATTCTCTGACACAGCGGGACTTCAAAGATCACTTTCTAATACATTTTATCTTTCCCTTGAGCATTATCAATGTCTAACAAATGATTCTTTCTTTTTTTTAAAAATCGATCTCTCCTAAAACTAATGCTTTATCTTTATTTATTGCTCGTTTAGACAAAGGAAAGAAAAACAAAAACAAAGTCATTTGTATTCATCTGCTTTGTCGGCAAGTCTTGGCAGTTGTGAGGCTGTATTATTTTCCTTTTACATCTTCATGATGATATGACAATGAAAGTTTATTATGTCAATGGAACGAATTATTTGTGAACTACCATTGTAACTGGTTTCTTATTAGCACAAGAATGGTTGTAACCATCTTATAATCAATTGAAAGCAAGGAAATTATTACAACATATCACACATGAAAACTTAATCCAAAAGAATCTCAGCAAAATGCACAACTTATAAAAGTTCAAGGAATAGGAGTCGCTTGCTTACCTTATTATGCAACATTGAGCACTTGTATTGAGCTAATAGACCACGTAGACAAACAGTATGAAACACTACCAGTTGATTTTAGGAGAGTGACCTCCTTGAGTTCTGTGTCTTTATTAATCATGTTTTTAAACCAGCAGAGACCTCATCCATTAATCCAGGCTCAAACCTATTAATTAACGACTGATATATTTCCTTTCCATTCCAAAAATCAATTGAAAATGTTAGTTTAACCATCTATGGACAGAGGAAAAAGATAGATAGTTGCTAGGAAAGACAATACTGAATTGCAGCTGATGTCCATTTTCACATCTCTTTTCAAAAACTAGACAAGTCTTAGAAATGTTGGCATTCATATTCCACAATTTTGGGAGCATTCTCTTGTTTCTTGGAAGCAACTGTTCTGTAAATTTAGATATAGCATTTGTGATATAAAGCGGAACTGGAGCAGGATAGCATATATCCTACCCTCTGGTTTCATAAAAACGATTTGATCTGCCTTCTTTTTCTTCGTTTGTTTTTGTTTCTTAAGAAGTCCATTGATCAGTTAAGTAGCAAGTTAGAGAAAAAGAAGTTCCATTCATTTCTATGAAAAAAGCAGCCTTGTTTCTCGAATGTGGATGAGTCAGTTTGGGGAGAATAGCCCAACAGAGTTGCTGATGTCTAGTTATCATTGTAAGTGAATTCTGAGCCCCAAATTTCTACGACATTTTACTGCTTTGCCGAGGCCTTCTAGGTATTGAAAATAACTTACGGGGACCATGATGAGGCCAGTTTCAAATCTGGAAATAATTTGTAACTCAAGAAAATTTGAAGGTATGTTATTAAGATACATTCATGACCAAGGTGTAATCCAAAAATTTCATTTGATTATGTATTGTGCATCACATAATTTTTTATGCATTGCACAGATATTTTAACAGAGGTCTATATTTCCATGCTTCAGCTGTGTGAAACTCACTCTTCCCCCCTTATTTCTTGATGTGAGTTCAACTTTGAGACATTGCATTTTAGTGACTTTTTAATTGCCAGGTCTGACGGGGCACTGAAGCTACATGACATGTCTGGAATGACCAAATTGTTTGAGTTTAACCTCTAATAGGAAAAGGAACTTATAAGGACAAAAGTTATGAGTATTTTCAGTTTGAATTAATTTTCATTTTAGTTGGTCCCTGACGTATGGAATAGTTTGGCCATTACATAAAAATCTATTTGCAAATGCTAATGTGTTGTTAGCATTTCTATAGTTTTGGTGACAAAAATTATTGCAACAAGACTGTGCAAGTGTTTGACTAAGAGGGACAAAGGACCCCTTAACTGAGTTTTGAAATTGCAAGATATTTCATGTGGAGATATCTGTTTTTGACATTTTTATAGGAAACCAGAAAGGACATTTACAATTCTGATGATAAAATTTAAAAATCTGCACAACATTTCCATTACCCATCCAGTGGCGTTAGAAATCAAATCTAAACAATCACATTAAAAAAATATAAAATTACTGTTTGCCATTAATTTCAAAGATTCAAAGATCTAAGGTATCTTCCGAAATAACTGAATCAGCCTTCTTGTCTGTACATGAGATAGCTGCATTAACAGTACATTTTAAGCAGAAAGCTAAGCTTCACTTTTTCTGAAATCATGAGAATTAGTTTGGATGGTCCGATATGTGAGATGTACTACAGACAGAAGGACAGATTTTGTGCAGGAAATATGTATGTTGTTAAATATTTCAAAGTGCATGTAATTATTTTAATACCTAATGCTATGCAGATAGGACAAGCTAGGAAGTTATCAACAATCCTTATTGCCAAGCAATAATTCAATGGATGCTTCTGAAGTCTAGAGCCCGTGAGGTTCATAATTTTTTTATTTGTTTTTGGAAAAAAAGAAGGGAAACCAGAAACAACATCAGCTTTGCTTTGTACATATTTCACCCATGTCTTGCTATACCGCATGATGTTCCCTGAGCCTTACCCTGCTCCAATGACGATCAAATTAAAACTTTTAGAAACTTCACTAACCATCTCTGTGTTTACAAAATATAACAAATACCCATATCATCTAAATAGTTCTGCACTTGGTTGATAATTCGGTGGGACTGTATGTAAATGCAGAAAGGCATGTAGGATTTTGTGGGAAGTTCAAAGAAGATTTTAAAAATGTAATTGAAAGATCTGTACCCATCACATACATAGTAGTTCTCTTTCTGTGCTTGAGTCCCGCTTGTATATACACAACTGACTCTTATGCCTTTCTAGTCCGTTTATTTAATATCATTTTCAGTGAGAAAGTTAACAACTATCAACAACAAGTTTTGGACCAGACTAATTGACATGTATCTAAAAATATTTCATGTCTCATTTCCTAAAAAATATCATCTTTTTAAAGAGCACCTTCACATATTGCAGAATGAAACAATAGGTGATAACAGTAGCATTTAAAACATCTCCTGGTCCAAAGGGTTTCGCGTTCCCAGCGAAAGACTCATCACTTGAAAGGAAATGAGTACAAAATGTTTGAATAAGAAAACAGAGTAACAGTATTTTTTCTCTTCGTTTTACAACACTTGCAATACATCCTTATAACAGAGTACTGCTAGAGGAATTCTCTCGGCCGCCTACTTATGGGCCTCTTGCCTTCCTCTTCGGCGGGCGGCGTACTCGGGGTGCTGCTCGCACTGCCCGCACTCGTCGTGCCCCCTCCCGCCCCCGCCCCCGGCTCATCTGGAGTCCGCGCCTCGGTTGGCGTGTGCCGGGGCGGGGGCGGCGGCGGCGGCGCTGCGGGGGCCGCGGTAGGTCCTGGAGGGGGGCCGGGTATTGCAGGGGCTGCAGCTTTAGTCCGAGATTTGCTGCGCCGCTTTTTTAGAATCACACTTCCCGGACTGGGGGCCGCGAGGCCGGGACCGAGGCCACCGCCGTCACTGCTGGACGGCGCTGGCGTGGCGCTGGGGCCGCCTCCGCCCGCCTCCGAACTCTCCGTCGCACTGGGGTCGGGGGATGGAGGCAACGGTAGAGACAAGCACACCGAGGGCACCGGCATGGACGGTGTGGTCGCGGGGGTGGCGATGACGGG
This sequence comes from Odontothrips loti, assembly GCA_038380765.1. Classification (NCBI taxonomy): domain Eukaryota; kingdom Metazoa; phylum Arthropoda; class Insecta; order Thysanoptera; family Thripidae; genus Odontothrips; species Odontothrips loti. Next base: position 13,035,456 of record CM076251.1, read on the forward strand.
AACAGGGACAGGGACATGTGCCGCCACCACGGCCTCCAACTTGGTGGCAATGTTCGCGAGGATGTCCTCCATCCGCGACACTTTCTGGTTGAGCCGTTGCACCTCGAGCTTGACGTCCACCTTGAAGTCCATAATATTGCCTATGAGCTCCTTGTACTGCACGCCCGAGATGGTCCCCGGCGCGGAGCCCTGCGCCAGGCCCTGCGCCACCACCTGGCCCGTGGGGACCAAGGCCCCGGCCCCGGCCGCGGGGGAGGGCGAGGCCCCCGCCTGGCCTCGCTGCAGGTCCCGTTCCTCCAGCTCAACCATCTCCTCGATGGTCTCCTGGCGGGTGATGAGGGCTGTGGGTGGACCGGGCCCCGACACGGAGGCCGTCCCCGAGCTGGGAGTCGCCACCTTCTGCAGCTTGGGGAACACCTGCAGTGCACACGCGGCGGTTAGAAGCAGAAGATTCCTCGCCCCGTCTGCCTCCGGCTGACTTGTGACTTGCCTTGTTCCCGGAGCCCGATGTGGCGCCGCCGCTGGAGGCGGAGCCTGAACCGGAGCCGGAGCCGCCGCCGCCGCCGGAGGAGGTGGCGCGGCCTGCGCTCCCCAGCCCCGCCCCCGAGGCCGCCGTCGTGCCGCCGCTATACGACAGTTTAATTTCAATAATTCAGGCCAAAGCTCACGTCGGCTAAGTCTGCATATTAAAAGGGTTGGCGACAGAGCCGTACCTGGCTGACTCGCTGCCCGAGTCGAGAGAGCTCGACCCCAGCAGCCTGCCCCACTTGGAGGCGCGAGGCGCGGGGCGGGCGGGCCTGGCCGCCGCGACCACCGCCGTGCACGCGCCGCCCCCCAGCCCGTCCCCGGCGCCGCCCCCGCCGCCCCCGCCGCCTCCGCCGCCCCCGCTCTCGGGCTCGGAGCTGTCCCTCTCGACCACGCTGGATAGCTGCTTGGTCAGCACCTGGAACCGAAAGGATGGGCTCGTTTTCCCAGAACGGCCTATCATGGCTGTCTCGGTGTCGGCCAGTCTGGGCCCCTGGCGGCCGCCCCCAGCTGCCCCCGGCCGCCCCGCTGCAGACAAAGGCATTACTGCCTCCTTGCTCACCAGCTTCCCTCCGCCACCTTCGCCGCCGCTGCCACCGCCCCCGCCGCCGTCGCTGAACGAGTCGCCCCCTCTCTCCACATCTTGACTCGGGGACTGGAAGAGAGGAAAAGTGATGTAGAGCTTTTGGCCGCAGGCCGAAGAACGCGCAAAGGGGAGGAGGGGGAAAAAAGGGAGAGGGGGTTGGGGTGGGGGAGAGGGATTTGCACGCGATTTTCCCCGCCAGTGGTGCCAGCCAGCAGCCATCGCGTCCTCATGGGGGCCGGCGGGGAGAGACGAGGACGCTTAGAGGGTTTAGATTGCTTTCAATTACGTTGGCCAACCAAGTTTGTCGGGGAGGGGCCGCCGCGCCAGCCGCAGCCGCAGCCGCCGTGATGCGGGTGGCCTAGCCCCGCCCGGCCCATCAGCCGCGCAAACAGACTCACCGGCACTGGCTGGTGCGCGGCGCGGTCGCGCCGGAACTTGGAGAAGATCTTCCTCACGAGGTGGTCCTGGTTCTGATCCAGCTGGGGCTCGTTCTTCCGCCGCTCCGCCAGCTCCTTCTCCCGGCGGACGTCCGCCACCTTCCGGAAGATGAGCTGCAAAAGGGACGTCACGACGCCTCCGTCAGAAACAATCCCTCCCCGCCTAAAATGAAGTAGTTGTGGTGCGCTACCCACCCGGTGCCGCAGGTTGTAGGTGAGCACGAGGTTGCGCGCGAACGAGTTGGCGAAGGCCTGGTAGAAGTCGAGCACCTCGAGCAGCTTGTCCCGCTTGATGGTGTGCAGGTCGCAGTAGGTGAGCGCGCGGACGTTGGCCGCCGACTGGCCCACCGCCGAGTCCTTCCAGAACGAGTCGCCGAACACGTCCCCCTTGCCTGGACGCAACATGCACACATGCTCATCATTTTTCTTGATTTTTGTTTTAATTTAAAAATAAATAAAAATAATTCCATCTGTTTTTTTTTAAATTTAAAGTCTTTTTTGGTTTTTGGTTTGGTGTGTCCACTCTCACTTACCGAGGATGGCGACCACCTCGTCGTCCTGGATGACCTCGAGGGAGCCGGTGACGATGAAGCACAGCGAGTCGATGGACTCGCCGGTGTGGTATAGCAGGTCGCCGGGCGCCGAGTGCGACATGGTGAAGTGCATGGCGAGCGCACGCAGGCAGCCGTCGCTGGCCAGCCGGAAGGCCGGGTGCTCGTTGAACACCTTCCGGTTGAGGTGCACGCAGATGTCGGCCTTCATGTCCTTGGGGCAGTAGTTGAGCACCTGCACGCACAACGACGTTTCCCGTCAAGGGTTTGGTGCGGAAGGAAACGTGGAAAGGGTTGCTGTCGGTATACGGATCGGCGCGCACTGGGCGTGCGAGTGATCCAACCGTTAGAACGCCGAGAAAACAAAAAACGTTGTCCGTTTTTACTCGTTCTTTGCTTACTACTACTGCTACGACGTAGAAGCAAAAAAGAACGAGTATTGCACTCGCCCTGTCCGTTAAGACCCCCTTTCAATTCGCAAACCGCTTAACGCAAGTGTTGCGTTAACGCGACATTTTGATCAGTTGTTGATTTAGTTTTGAAAATGACATAAGATATTTTGAAAAGTTAAAGTAAAATCTCGTTTCCAGCCGTTTTAGAGAACGTAGATGGGCGGTCGTTTGTCTTGGGATAAGGCGCCGCCTCGAGTCAACAATAGATACCTTTGTTCGTCGCGGTCTAGCGGAGTGCCAGCGGCTAAGTTCGAAAAAATATGAGGAGCGGATAGGTGAAATCAAATGATGAAAAGTTTTGATTTTTTAAAAAAGTCGTTCCGCAGAGCAGAACTGCTTGGCTGCGGAACGGCAGTGTCTATAGTACCGGCAGCGCGCTGCGTATCTCCATCGCAGCTCCGTAGCGTAGTGGGCTAGCGGACCGGTCGGTGACCGCAAGGTCCGGGGTTCAACTCTTTGCCGGAGTAAAAATTTTTCTGAAGTCTGCCGACCGAGGATGGTGGGTAAAATATACCAAAAGAACGTGTTCAAAGTGTGTTGTCTGAGTGACCGCGGACGTTGGGCCGCGGCCATTCCCCGGAGGTTGAATACACTGCTGAGGAACAGTGGTTCGACGCCCAAGCAGGGGAATGGTGCTTGCCAAGACTCGGCAGAAGTTAAATGTAGCGGCCTAGGGTTCGGCCTTCTACATTTTTCAAGCGTAAGGCCTCGGAATCTGGAGTATTCGGGCAACACCTACTTGGATACATGGCGTAGAAGAGTAGAGTACAATCGGCTTCGGCCGTGTACGATCTGGGCATCCTACCTCCCTCTCAATCCGCGAGGGAGTGGCCTCACGGCCACAGACCAACTGGCTGGTCGAAGGGGGCTGACTCCTGAAATCTGGTCAGCGGAAGGGGCGATGTTGGCCGTTGCGGAAGCCTGCCTACCAAGGTGGCTGCGTCGTGCCTGTGTCTTAGCGGCGGTCAACTCCTGGTACACCGGTTCCCATCCGAACACCGAAGTTAAGCAGGAACGGTTCCGGACGGAAGTCTGGGACGAGGTAGGACCCACCCATTTTTGCCGTTTTTTTTGTTGTTGTATTTTTTATTTGCAGGGTCTGAATCTTGAGGATTCAATATACTTTTGAATTTAAAAAAAAATTATTGGAATGAAACGCTTTCTACCAATTAATAGAGAAAAGAGGAAAACCGCGAAAAAACAAATTCGACCAATAGTGCATGAGTGTAACGAGTTCATCACTTTAAAAAAAAAATCAAAAATTTTCATCATTTGATTTCACCTGGACAGTTGTGGACATTTCGCAACCCCCTTCCTCTCTAAGTGTCCACGTGGCATCTGAACAGCCCCAAAGAACGAGCCTGTCCTAGAACGGTAAAGCGTTCTCCATGCCTGTCTTGTTGGATTTCGAATGACCCATAAGCAAGGGAGTGATGTTCAAAAAACGGGCAACTTTCTTTTCCACAGCGAGCAGCACTACAGTAGAACAAACGACCGTACTCGACTCTCTACGACTAGAGTATATTGTAAGTTTGTGGCAGGAAGCTCGTGAAGAAAATAACACTGTACGTAACAACATAAAAAAAAAGGTTCAGCATAGAACACACCATGCGTATGGAACTTTACAGAGGCCTACAATTACGTCGCGGAGAGGAAAAGAAAACTCGTGTCAACAAATAGTACGGAGAGTTGGAAACCACCAACGTTTTCCATCTAAGATGAAGCGCCCGACCATATGAACATGGAGGAGGTTCTATACGCGTCAACTCTCTGCTAAGCGAAGCGACCAAAGTTTCTAGGGCGCTGCGCTGCGCTGTACTGCGCTGTACTGCGCTGCCGGCCCACGCGTGGTGTTCAAGAGCAGTAATCTACCAGTCTCCTTCGGTGATCTTCGGCATGTCCATAAAAATATACCTTCGCCGAAAAATGTTCCTCGTTTCTTTAGTTCTTTTTTTTTTTCTTCGACCCAGTAATTACGCAAAAAGTGTGGCGGAAATAACAAATAATACGAAGAGAGAAAGGAAGGAAAGAAATGAAGAGAAAACCTTTGTGAAATGTTATTTTCTTCGCATGGCTCCTGACCTGGTTTACCTTATCCGTGTCCAAGCCCTTGGTCATGGCCCACGTGGAGACCACGTAGTCCATGACCCTTTCTGACAAGCCCTTGGGCACCTCGTGCAGTTTCATGAACTCCCGGACGTTGTTGAGCATGTCGTGGTACTTGGCCGTCGCCGACGTCATCTGCTGGATGATGGTGGTGACGTGACCGAAAATGGTCGCGTACAGCAGCGCTGAGCAAGGCAGGAAAACGCACAGACTTGAAAACCCGAAATTGAGGCCTTTGACCACTTTCATTAATTTCGTCCTAGCTTGAAAAACATTGCGAAGAAAAAAAAACCAGTTCCGTTATTGTTTGTTTTCAGTCGTGTCTCACCGGCGATGATCATCATGCAGATGGTGAAGATCTTCTCGTTGTCCGTTTCGGCGGCCACGTTGCCGAAGCCCACGCTGGTCATGCACGTCATGGTGAAGTAGAGCGCCGTCACGTACATGGTCTTCCTGCTGGGCCCGTTGGTCAGCTCGGGCATGTTGGTCTCGTTGTTCCACGCGTACAGGTACGGCGACTGCGTCACGTTGGCCAGCTTCCACAGCCACGAGTACTGGATGCCGTTGTCCGCGTCCGAACGCCCTACAGAAACACCCATCAAACGCCACGTTTTTACCGCCATTTTCGTCTGATTCTTACGTGTCCGTCAGGTGTCGATATGTGAGGATTTTTTTTATTTTTTTTATTTTAGGGGATGGGAAAGTGAGTCGAGGGCGGATCATGAGGGAGAGGATCGCCGTGCGTATTGGGAATACCTCTGTGCCGGAGGGGGCTCTGGGGGACGCGGCTGCTGCGCGGTGAGCACACGCACACGCACACGCACACACCGGGGCGGGGTGTGTTCACACCGGGCCTTGCTTGGCGGCGGCAGCGCCCTCTGTGCTCCACTGCATTATCAACCAACACGAGGGGGCAAATATTTGCTCAACACACGCCGACCCGAGTACGCAGCCGAGCCGAGCACACGTCGCTGTGCTGCTGCTGTCGCCACCGCCGCCGCTGCCAGTGTGTGTGTGTGTGTGTGTACCGTTATGGGCGCGCGTCGGCGGCCAGGCCGTGGGTGCGAGAGAGACAGAGTGTCCTCCCGCGCCCTGTGATCCACTTGGATCATCAGACGCCCCCCCCCCCCCCCCCTCCACTCGCTCTTTGAGAGAGGCGCCACGGTTTGCGCATCCGCACCGCACAGTGCGGGCCGTGTGTTGTTGATTTCCAGGTCATCCCAGAGCACCGGGGGAGAAAGAGAGAGATGGAGGGAGCGGCGTGCGAGAGAGAGAGAGGGAGAGAGAGAGAGAGAGGGGTAGAGATTCCGCGACAAATTATCGACCGAGCTCGCAGCAGAGAGGTCTGCCGCCGCCGTCCGCCGGATTCGGACCCCGCTGACGAGCCTGGCCACGGGTAGCGGTGGGGGTGGACGGGACGGGGCGCCCAGTGCCACACTGTGGACCGGGCCATCTGCTCTCAAAGGGGAACGGCACGATGCTGGAGTCGCTCAGACAAACGCCCCGGGCCGGGCCCCGAGCCTGGCCGGGGGGAGTCCTAGGCCCTCCCTTCCAGGAGGAGGAGGAATAGGCCCTCGGCGTGGTTCTCTGCTAGGTCCTCGCATTACGGCATGGCACCCTCCCCCCCCCCAAAAAAAAAAAAAAAGTTGAAAGGACCCATGAAGTTTTTCTTCTGCCCGAAGAAAAAAAAATGAGCTCGATCGGATTGAGGGGTGATCCGTTAAGTATACGTTCACGAGAGCGCCTTGCTGGGTAGGCAGCCGCGGCGTCTGCATGCACGCGTGTCGTGCGGGCTGGCCTACCCTGACAATCCACAGCGCGGATCGCTGAGGGAAAGTCCACAAACCACGGGAAATTTTCTCGGATTTTCGGAGGGGCGGTGCGGGGAGGAAAACAACCGTATTCGTGGTGCAGGCCGCGGAGTCCATCTCGGCTCCAAAGTTCTGGTGGGTTCGACTCCCGCAGACGGTCCCCAACGCAACCCTCTCCGAGACTTTCCGTTAAATCGGAATCAAATTATCTCAATGACGCCGCCCCCGTGGTTTGTGGTCGATCTCGTACAGATTGCGACGGACGACTCTCAACTCCAGACAGTGCGACGGCGACGAAAACAAAGAGGGTGAGGTGCGGTGGTGGTGGTGGTGGTGGTGGTGGTGCGGGAGCAGAGATGGACGCCGTCGGAAGTGGTTCTCACTTCATTTATCCCTCCATTTCCCCGGCCGACTGGTGTAATCTATCTAATCTGCCCCCTGGGAGCCCGCGCGCCGCTATTATGACGTATACTCAGTTATGGGCGCGGGGACCGACCAGGATCCAGGAACCACTCTGCCGCCGGCCCCCGTTTGCGCTACATCTACGGTTTCTAAACTGGTGCGAAAAAGTCGTCTGCTGGGCAGAGACCCTTCTCGAGCTACCGGGCAGTGAAACTTCCCGTGCCGCTGCGTGTTGTGCTGTGTTCATGCTGACGAGTGCGGGCCGAATGCATAGGTGCACGGCAGTTTGATTTTTGACAAAAGTGGTAAAGCGATTGAAGTTATAAAATACTGGGCTACAGAAAAAAAGTTGATGCCGTTTTCTTTGTAATCTACACACGTGCGAATCGCGAAATAAAAGAAGTGAAACTATTTTCATTTTTTTCGTGACTTTTTTAAAATATTTCTTCTTATCTCCTTCCTGACAAGCCGTTCAAGAACTCCACCCTGGCAGCTCAGTGACAGACGGGGTAGAATCATGCTCACACGGTTATCGTGGCTGGCGAGACAGCTGAGTGCGACCGAGCCGCGCCCTCCTGGCCAGCTGGCCTGTTTAAAAGGCGGACCAGAGCGCGCGCTTCGCGTTAATGAGGGAAGCAAGAGGCTGCCGACTGCCCTCCGTGTGTGGCGTGTGCCCCTCCGTGGCCAGTGGCGTGGCCGGTGGGCCGGGGCCGGGGCCGGGGCCTGGCACCAGGCCAGCCGGGTGCGGTTCGAAACCTCATTGTGGCCGTTTAAACGTGAGGTTATGGCTCCGTTCCATGGACATGTGGAGGAAGCGGTTTAAGCTAGGCTGTGTGTGTTGTTGTGTGGGTCCCTTACCCCCAAGTAGGCGGGGCGGGGCGGGGCCCGTGATGTGGCCAGGCCCGGGGCCAGAGTGGCCAGGCCTTGGGCCGGGCCTTGGGCCAGGCCCAGCAGTGCGCCGCGGTGCCCAGCGGAGCCCAAGCGCTGTGAGATGCGACACGCACGCGCACCCTGTGTGCGCCCCCCCGCAGAGGCTCCCCTCCTCACCTTCAGTCCCCTCCGAGGCCCCCTCGGTCCCCTCGGTCCCCTCGGCCTCATCGCTATACTCATTTGCTATCTCGGCCCACGGCCCGGCCTCGGCCACGGCACTGGCCCCGGCGCCGGCCCTGGCGCTGGCCACGGCCTCCTCCACGGCCCCGGCCACGGCCACGGCCCCGCCGCCGTCCGCGGGCGCCTCTGTCTCGGCTGTGAGAGGCAAGTAGTGGCAATGTTCCACAAGGCGTTTGAGTAGTGCAAAGCACACCGTGCGTAACACACCAACACACAAAACATTTAGATAATAAACAACCCTGTGCGATACACGGGTGTTATGTCAATGTATTACAGTTACAGTGAACACACGCACACGCACACACACACACACACACACACACACACACACACACGGTGAACCAAATCACTTGCCGCACGAGATATAATAAAGCAGCAGGTACAAGAGACGACCAACAGCACATAAAAAATGTAAAATCACTATGAACACACATTTACATGGGCTATCCCTTGTCTATCACTTGGCACCTAGTAAATGAACCCCCAGTGGTCACTTTCACGTAGAGAGGCGCACAGTCATAAAACAATGTTAAATGCATAGCACATAGCAAAGGCAGGGTTATCGACAAACATACGGGCACGACTTGCGCGCGCACACACACTCACTCACACACGCACACACACATAAAACACATACTGCATGGAAGTACCGATGGAAACATCCACGGCATGGCCCCGGTTTTGCAGTGCAGTGACGAGACAGGTGTGCGGTACCTTTGTTTCACAAAATTAAAAAGTTTTGAAAATAAAAATGAAAATTTCATTCTGTACACACAAGTGAGTGAGAAACCAAGTTCCCAACAGAAGCACAGTGTAGTTGATCGTCGGTCCATGACTTCGATGACGTTGTGCCGCCATGACAACTCTAATGCACCGGGGAGTGCCCAGCGAGCCTCTTTGCTCCTAATAGCTTTCCGATTCGTACCGCTTTCTTCCCTTAAGCTCTCCACTCTGTGCTCAGCCCATAAACAAAAAAGGGGGAAAAAAAAGAAAAGAAAAGGGACTTAAGAGGAAAATGGTGGCACTGCTTACCGATGGAGTACCAGATGCAGGCGAGCCAGTGGGCCACCAGCATGTAGAAGCACAGCAGCAGGATGAGCATGGCGGCCCCGTACTCGAGGTAGCGGTCCAGCTTGCGTACCACTCGGCCCAGCCGCAGCAGCCGCACCACCTTGAGCGCGCTGAACAGCGACCCGATCCCCTGCAACCACCAGCTCGTCACAACTCTCACCTCGTAGAAAAATCGGAAAAAAAAAATTCAATGAAATTTGTGGATCTTGCCCGTTTTGGGGCCACATACTCTAAATATTTCACGAAAATCTGGGGGAAAATCACGAAAATTTTCAGTCAAATTTTACATTGTTCTGAAAATTTACATCTCTAGTCGGGACGGAACGTGGAGGACGAGAGAGGGGTGGAGAGGGTGGGGGAGGGGAACGGTATGGAGGTTAAGGTAGCGAGGAACGCGCACAAAAACAGAACTTGCGAATTTTCGTGAAATTATCCGATATCAGTTCCACGGAGAGTCACTCCAATACTAAACACAAACATCACATCGAACAACGTACTTTCGGGCAGAGTCTGTCTCGAGGTCGCGCAGGCCGCCGTGAAGCGCCCGCGGATTCGAGGATAGGCAACCCGAACGCACTGGTGCGCGCAGAGCTGGAGGCGGCCTATCTGGCAGGGGGCTACGCTGGCTACGCTACGCTGGCTACGCTGGGCTTCAGCCAGGGCTACAGCGGCAGCTCTAGCTCAAGCTAATACTTGACAAGAACTACGTGCGGCTCGCTCGCCTGTTCGCTCTGGCACTCTGCCCGATATTCGAGAGTTGGTTCAAGGCCACGTCAGAGATAGTAATGCAGTCCGTGATCCCCCCATTCATCTCTGCCGTCGAATTGTCTTTTCTTAGTTTGGCAATCACAGGCGTTCGGGTCGGGTTCTTTCGAACCAAGCAGCGACTAGGAAATACCTGCGAAGAGGCGCGGCGATGTCCAAGACGATGTACGGGAGGTGGCTCAAGAAGGCTACAGTAATTTTAATTTGATCATAAGTACTGGGTTTCAAAATATATTTCGGGTGAATATCTAATCTACATTTCGGAAGACTTTACGTGCAAAAGGGAAAGTTGTACGTTCACGTTAAAGTGGAACACTCGTTACAGACGTGCTGAAAATGTGAACCATTTTCGAATTCAGCAACCAAAACTAGTAAATCTGTATTACTCGGCGGTACATCTTACAAGGTGTGGGTGGTTAGGTACACAATTACTTTCGGCTCCCGTCTTCAGACATGGTACCAAACGAAGTTAGGCATGACTGGGCACTACCAGGCTCCGAGCGAGTCTGGCTTCGTAGGACTAATTTTAAATGACGTTAGATTTAAAAAAGAACACGGTAGAAATTCGCCAAAAAAGCAGGGGAGCCGTAGTTCTCACCCGCATCCGCGTAATACAGACGTGTTTTTTCCATATTTACCAGCGCGCTGGCTCCGTCGTCCTCTCCTCGCCCACTACCATGTTGAATACACTGTCAGAAATTCCAGGACAATTCTTTTTGCAGCGCTTTCTCTTGAAGGAATACAAGAAGGCCGCGTTTACAGATAACTTTGTCAAGCGAACGAGGCACTCGTACTGGGTACATCCCGTCTGCCCCAATAATCAATTTGAAGAATTCGGAAGCAAATTCCATGACAGTGTACACATAAGAGGGTGACTAGCGTGTGGGGGTACCGTACGCCCTCCCTCCCTCTCTCTCCCACTCACGTGCTCGTCCAGGATGCTGCCGTCCCCGTCGGGGTCGAGGAAGCTCGTGCTTCGGGCGCTGCGTGCGCTCTGGCCGAGGCCCTGGGCGCCAGCCTTGCCGGAGGTGGCGCTCCTACCGGGGCCTAGGGATCCCCCTAGGGGTCCCAGGGGGCGGTGGTTCCCCGGGTGGGGCCTAGTCGGGGCCCGAGGGGGGCCGCGGTGGTGGTGGCCGAGGCGGTACTTACGTCCTCGTCGTGGTCAAACGCGTTGAACACGTCGTACGGGAGGCAGGACAGCAGGTCGATGATGAACCATGACTTGAGGTAGTTCATGCGGATCACTTTGGGGTCGGACACCACCTCGCCGCCCGGCCCCACGAACGTCGTGTGGAAGTTGAGCACAATGTCGATGAAGAAGATGACGTCGACGATCGAGTCCACCACCAGCAGGGACACGTCTTCGGACGTCTTGTTCTTGAAGGCCACGTTGTAGGGCACCATGATGGCCGTGTAGAAGGTGAGGCACAGGATGATCCAATCCCAGATGGCCTTGAAGGCGCAGTAGTGCAGCAGGATGTGCGGCGGGGTCTTGGGCGCCTCCTGGCGGTACTGCGGCATCACGTCCGCGCTCAGGCTCATCATCTGGAAGCCATAATGCAGGCCCTACCCACGTTACTCAAGACTTTTGTCCTCAGATTACATCAACTAAGGATTTTAATCATCACCAAATCGGAAAATAGCAGTCTGACGCCTCTGTTACGGTTTCCTTTCCAGTACCGCTGGTAGCAAATGTCCCGGTTCGGGTGTACTTACATGCGCCAAGTTGGACTGCTTGGTGGTGTCCTTGAGGTTGGGGAGGTGGGAGGAGAACTGGGACACGAGCACGGACCGACTGCGAGTCACCGACCGCGCCAACTTGGCGAATTTGCTCAGTCCTGCAACGTCGGAGAATGCAGTTAGTGGCACCTTTCATCTTCGCCGTCGCTCTGGGAGGAATCTATATTCCTCGGTCGGCACCGAGCTGGGCCAGTGACCCCGTTACCGCGCGGAGTGACGGCCAAGATTAGATCGCGGGACGAAAAACAAGTTTCATTTTTCTTGAGGAAAGTGTTCGAACGAGCCACGGCAGCAATCCCACTCGTGCGAAATTAGTTGGAAATATTTTGTTGGCGGCCGGCCAGTCCATTCGCTGGCAGGGCAGGACCCGGCAGGGAACGGACCGGACCGGGCCGGACCAGGTCGAGGCGCACAAAGGGCTGCACAAAGCCGTTTACTGAATCACCGACCGAAAAACGAGCAGAAGCGAATGTTTGAGGAAAGTGCCGGAAGAAAAATAAATCGTTGGTTGCCTATGAGGCAAATGAAGTCTGAAATCGTTGACGAACCTCCTTTGTTGTCGTCCGTCTCGATGGGCTGCTTGAGCGCGGTGATGTCTCGGAAGGTGAGCAGGAACAGCACCACCAGGTCCCGCTCGTTCTTGATCGGGGCGATCTGAAGTAGCAGCCATAGCGGTGTTTCTGCAACGCCGCACCACACCTAGTTAGAGCGACGCAGTGCACCAGGGTGACATTGTGTGCGTGCGTGTGTGTATCTCCTTGCTCTCTTTTCTATTTTACTCATGTGTAACGCACAAAAAAACTATTAAAAAATATCGGTCTTGCTGCCGACGATGCTTTATTTTCATAAATTTTTTTCGAGGTAGAAGAGGACGGGCAGCTCCGGCTACCCTACCATTGGCGGACGGCCAACGTGTGTTAACCATCCGCGATCCGATGCACAGCGAAAAATGTTTTCAAACTACAATGTTTGTGACAATGGGTGTTCGTTTGGATTACACAATTATTAAGTTCGTAGAAGCTAGAAAAATCCCCGATCTTCTTATTTTTTTCTGAATATTTTTGTTAGGAAAGTAAATGTTTTGTCTTCTCTTTCTATTCCCTTTGGGTGGCCGTGGTATTTTTGTTGTGTGTGAGCGCTGCAGCACGCGACAAGTGGACACTGCGTCGGCGTGTGCTAGGCGCGTGCCAGAGTGTCGTGCACGGCATACTGGCCGCCATAGTTGGCGAGGTGGATAGCATCACGCCCGTGTATAAATCACAGGGGAGACTCTTGGCTCGATCGACTCCTGCAGCAGTCCCTTCCCATGCAGTCTCATCTCTAGATAGAAAAAGGAAGTCTAGAACTAAGAGATTCTAACGTCCCGCGGGCGTCGCCATTCGTTCACAAGCTTTATGCGTTGGCCATTCCACGTCGCGCTAGTCTAGAGACGCCAGCCTCATGTATCGCGGCAGAGAACAGAGCAGCGCAAAACATCTCGCCGAGTCGCAGCTCCTAGAGAAGTCCAAGTGTCACGTCGCTGGGGGCCTTCGTCGTGCAGTCAGTCAGAGGTGGGCTGGGGATCACTGCGGGTCTGTGGGCACCTCGTCCGGGAAAGGGAGCTAAGGGGGACAGGATTCCAAGGCACGGAGTATAAAGCTCACACAGCAGGCAAAGAACACAGTGGATGAAGGAAGTAAGTTATCGAATGTAGTTTTGAATTTTCCTTCGGTAACCGTATTTGTCCCTGTATTATTGTACTTGTAAGGGTGTTGAAAGAGGAATGCTAGACAGACAAAGAGAAGAGAGAAGGAAATGTTGATATGGAGGTGTCACACAACACAGAGTGCTTCCAATGTCAGACAGAACTCGAAACGTGGTATACTCCCAGAAAGAATGATTAAGTTTGACGTCTTAGGTTGTGTGTCACCGAGGTGGAGTATAACGACCTGCTTTGATGAGACGGTTTGTAAATATCTTACGCGTGATAAGGGCTATGCGTAGAAAAAATTTATCGATGAAATTTAATGCATCAAACAGGAAAATTAGAGGTCACAATTACCTGTTTTTCTTTTAATTAAGAAACCAAACTCCGAACCATATCATTATCAGGTCGTTATTAACGTGGCTCTGATACGGATCACGAAATCATGACAGTGTAACAGGTTTGTTTCGTCTCAACGACCCATGTCAGAGCCACCAGGCCTATTCATCGACGCTCATTTTCCAGCAAAGAATCACGCAGCCGTTACCAAGCCGATACACACATGCTCAGTATATTATAGCGACAGATAAAAAAACAACAACATCGAAAGCAACATTGACGTATTATATGCGGCTGCGCACAGAAAGGCTTTCCCATCACAACAAGAATTTTTTTCGGTGCACTTTTGAAGCCATTTGACACGCAAACACACACATTCTTTGCCGGAATGACGAGTAGACCCAACCTAAAGCCACCACAGCAAAATAACTGGAAACTGCAAGACTAGAACAACATCTGGCTTTAAATTTTCAGCAAATTTTTTCCTCTTAATTTTTATTGTTTTCTGTAATAATATGTATTTAGATGTTGATTTTTATACCCGTCACTGCCCCACATAACACCGAATTTGTGAAAAATACAAGTGGCTTTCAGTTAGAACTCGTCGGTATGAACGAACACTGTTGAAATTCTTCAAAGGTGTAAATTCTTTTCATTTCGCGGTTCGTTTTGTTCGGGAGAAGAATCCCAACAGTGTGAGCGTCGCTGATCGGGGCCCAACTCCACCCTTGGACTAAGTGCCACGCTACTGGCCTACTTACACACACGGTTACGTACCTCTCGGCGTGCCTTCATGCCAATGCGCAATGCCACAAACAGAGACAACAGGTGCACTCAGTTAAACATGGCCCATGCGAGGGAAGAGGAAGAAAAAAACAGGGCCGCGCTGCGGCACCTCCCACCCCTCCCTGCTACCCCGTGGTAGTGGCTGCCGGCCCGGTCAGGTAGTATCCCCCGACCCCCCGCGGAGGCTTCTGCAGCATCACGGCGCCTACGCCGGCCACATGCGACCACCAGCGGCCCCACACCCACAAAAAGAAAGAGAAGAAACATAAAGGCGCAACTGACGGTTGTCAATTTACCCCCGAACTCGACGTTAGTCGCCCTTTCTCCGGCCAGCAGACTGGCGTCATGAAATTGAAATCGAAATGCGATGCCATCACCGCGCGATTACACGTCTGATTCCTCTGCCCATGCCTCGTTTCCCCCGCGCGTCCATGAAAACGGGGAAGCCAACAAAACAACATCAACAGCGACTCGCCTCTTACGAAAGAAACTTTCAATATAGGTTTTCTCCCCCGCCGCCCCCCCCCCCCTTTTTCTATATTTCTTTTTTACTTCCTCGCCGAGGCTGCTGCTCTTTTGTCGTTGATCCCCGGCCCCTCGCTCGGCCGCCGCTGCCGTGTTCGCAGGACTCGCAGAGTTACAAAAGCCGTACTCACCCCCGGCACGTCCTATCGGGCCATTTTGGCCGGGGGACTGCCGGTCCGGGCGGGGCGGCCAAGGTTGTGGGCCCGGCCGGCTGCCGGTCCGGTACCGCAGTCTGGTCCCTCCGGCCCCCGGCCCCCGGTGGAAGATAAATAGAGTCCGGCCGGCCGCCGGAGCCGGCAGTAAAAAAGGAGGCGAAAGCAACGACCGAATACTGCAAAAGCGGCGGGATTCGCCACTCGCGTCTGCGGCGGTGTGAAACCGTAAACATTAAGCGGGGCATTTGACGGTCGCGCGCGTTTCCCGCAGCTCTAGCCTCCTCGCCGTGACTCCATACTGCTGCACCGGCGGCGTCGGGCGCAGAGAACAGTCGACTCACGCATCCCCTCCCTACTCCAACACTTCCTCAACACTCCCTCGACCGCCCTCGACACTCCCTCGCAACTCCCCCCACACACTCCCCGGACACTCACGCACCGCGCTACGCGACTGGGGTTGAGCCAGGTCATGATCCGAGCGCCCTTCGTTTAAATAATAATTCGACGCAGAATAGAGTGCTCCGGAGAAGCTCAGAACGGAAGTGAGAAGTCGCAACGAAGAAGAAGAATGCAGGGGAAGGATGAGAAATCGAGTATTCGGAATCCCACTGCTCTTAAAAAATCACGCGATTTCTCATACTTTCTCCGGGATTCTGCGTCTTCGCTACGACTTCTTACTTCCGCTTCGGGCTTCTCCGGAGTACTCTATTCGATGCGTGAGTTAAACATGGAGGAAATGGCTTGGAAGGAAATCGGACCCAAAGTCGAAAGTCGCTCGTTCTGTCGCTGCACTCTGGACCCCTTCGTACACTGTTATTTTTCAAAAGATTCAAATGATTCAACCTTAGACGCATGCCACTAACTGGACAAAAAGCATGAATAGAAATTTGAAATTTCCCCCTTTAAAACTAACAGTGGACGTCCATCGGCGATCACACAAGATGCAACACAATTACAAACCTACATTTTTAAAAAAGGCACTACGAAACTACTACAGGTATCCATGCATGCTTACGGACAGAAAGCACAGCAATACTGAAGTGGATGGTTCGAGGTGGGGGTAACGGGACCGTCGTGAACAACTGCGTCCTCAAGCAATCTTTCCGTTTTGAAAAAGATTGTAAGTTCCAGGCATAGATGTGGTTTTCATTATGTACATTGTCCCATGGAGAGAAGGAAACAGAGCTGCACAGCATTGCAGAGCAAAACAGCCGCCTTGAAGCTTTTGCCGCTAGTTGGCTATAGCTCTCTACGGAACACTTAAGGATAGGTTTGGCTTACGCAAATTGAGTGGCAGTCCGAATGGCTTTACGACAGGGGCTTTGGAAAACAAAAACATAGGAAAGTCACTTGAGTGAAAGCCAACAGTAGAAACGGTGGACGGCAAAAAAATGGAAATACCGGCCCGCCAATCGTCTCTATAGGTGCGCTGCCAACGTGACAAAGAGGATGGAAAACCTACAAAACTACACGATAAAATTATATACCACAAGTTTTTTCAAACGTTTTCTTCACTTTTTTTACAAACAGCTGGAAAGGCTCATTGAGATCAAAATCGGGTTTAGCTCGTGTTGTGATCTCTGAGCGCGTACAGTACGACTATAGCGCAGAGATCGACAAGCTCCCAGGCAGTGTCGGAGTCGAGGCTTGGACCCACGTTCGTCCGACAGTGGCCCATTTTAACATCTATGCATACTCTACGCCTTCAACTCCCTTATCATTGCGTCACACTAAGTACCCCCCAGTGCGCCCCGAGGTCACCCACGACTTTCTACGGGGAATGGTGAAAAAAAGAAAGGAAGGTGACATAGGTAAGCACAGAGAGAAAGGCTTCCAAAGGCGGAGCAGTCGCGAGTGTTTGTCAAATGAGAATGACTGTGATGGATTCAGAACAGATCATTCATAGTCAATTGACACGCGCGAATGCTCACTGAAGAAGAGAAGAGAAAAGATAAAATATGGAACACAAACGAACGAAGGCAGCGAATGAACGAGCTTGAAAACATAGGAAAGAGTGCACGTGAGTAGGTAAAATACGCTAACACATAGAAATCGAAACGAGTACATTCGCTAGCTGAAATAGGGTAAAACAATGGTGAAAGCATGCACATTATAGACAAAACGTGGGATAGCATGAAAGATCTTTTCTGGGTTAAGGAAAGATGGGTAAGGTGCCAGATTGTCTCATCATCAAAGTGGGAGCAGCCACAGGCCATTGAATGTATGTGTGTTTTATGGACGAAAAGCTTGCAATTTTCATGGTGATCGTGGTTAACGAATTGAACGCCGAGTACAAACGAAACCGAAGGTTACTGAAATCCCCTCACATAAATTATGGCTGATTCTCGATTGTTGACGACTCGCCACTATCACTTCACAAAAGGCACCACTCATTTGCCCCACCCAAAAATGCCAACAATACAAGAAATGTTATAGATGTATGATTTTAAATTTTTTCCGTGAAAGTTTCGGGGTGTTAATATTTAAGATATGCGCATGAATGGATTTAAAGGGTTAGAAAGAAGATAAGATAAACTATCTGACATAGACACGTTACCGATCAAAACATACAAGTACGTTGATAGTTTGTGCAATAGAGTGAAAAGTGCAGAAACGAGTGCGTTACGGCAAAATAGAAGCTATTTACAAAGAAAAGGCACACGAGTCCGCAAGATACGGCACGTGATTGAGGTACTTGGGTAATTTATTTTATGTTTTATTTAATGCATTCATTGCTCAGTTCATCACAATTTTGTACCAAACATTGTCCGACACTACCCGTCTGAATGCAAGTCCCTTACTCTTCCCACTTACACCTGTTCGTATTCGCTCATCATGTTCTAGCCGAAATTACAGAAACTAAACAGAAAGAGGGGCGTCCCGGGGACGTGGTCTCCTTCCACCGATTTCTTTCTTCAACAGAAGAAGCAGAAAAAAAAGGGGGGTGGAAATGTGGAAAATTCAGCGAAGGAACACAGCTGCCGTTGCGCGTGACGGCGCGTGGCACGCACGCAATAATTTTTCACACGGAACGTCGGAATGGGAGTGTACGGCGCATGGGCCTCAGTAGAAAAAACAACGAGTGAGAAATAAGGGAGAGAGAGAAAGAGACAGAACAGAGGCAAGGCGGAAGGGACAGGGACAGAAAAGAAAAGAGGAAAGGAGGAAGTGAGTGAGACCGACAGAGAGAGAGAGAGAGAGAGAGAGAGAGAGAGAGAGAGAGAGAGAGAGAGAGAGAGAGAGAGAGAGAGAGAGAGAGAGAGAGAGAGAAGTAGCAAGTGTAGAAGAAAAGGATTTGCGCGCGTGCAACAGCACTACGAAGAGCGAGTACGAGACAGAGTGCTGGCGGGGTTGCACCAAGTACGAAACAAGTATGGTGGTGGTGTAGCGGAATCAGCATTCTCATCACTGGCCGGCCCTGACGCCTGACGCCGGGGACGGGAAGGAAGGGAGGGTCCTAACGGGCCCTGCCGGCGCGGCGCGCGAACAATAGCCCGTCGTCGTCAAACAAAAGGCGACGACGAAGCAGCGAGTATTTATTATTATTCATCGTACGTTCGCCCGCATATACGAACAGAGATTCGGGGAGAAGAAAAAAGGAGAAGGAAAAGAGACGAGGAAAAATAAGATGACAAAGAAAAAAGATAGAAAATATTATCGTCGCCATCATGATATCGCTCGCCGCAGCCGTCCGCTTGTCTGTCACGCGCGAAAAGGGACGACATTATTTATTACGCGGCCTGGACATGGCGATGCCCACCCCGGTGGCCTACGTTTTGTGGAGACGTTACGGACGTTACTAACACAGCATAATTTAAACTCGTTTTTTCCCCGTGTCTAAATCGGTCTCCCTTCAGCTCGGTAACTCACTTTCGGAAACGAGTGCGTTTTTAATTTTTATTATCTCAGTCTACGTAAAACCAGCGGTAAGTCTAACTACACGCATATTGGTTGGGCACACTACACAACTGTACGACTGCTTCGTATATGCAGTTATTGCGTTTTATCTAATTCTTTACTGTGACCAATAACTTTTGTTTCGGTCCAAATTTTGCCACATATCTATCTCCCCCACGTTTCTGGCGCGTGTCGTGAGACGCCTTGCTGTGCGTGGGGTGGGGACGGCCGGGTCGGCGCTACGCAAAGCATACACCACACTCACACAGTCAAACCTCCACCCGAACAGATCTGACGCTCTGGAACCTGGATAACGGCAACGCCTGCACCTTATGCAATATGCACCAGTTGTTGGATCAAAACCGTCCCGCGCGGATTATCTTCAGGGATATTATGATAATGAGGAGAAGTAATAATGATACCAATGAAAAAACAAATATGGCCGCGACGAAACAACTTGTTATTGACTTGTTGTTTTCCTCGGCTGGGGGCGCGGCAGCGGCGTGGCGGTGCCGCTCGAATGTGCACCGCGTTTTATGCGCCGGAGGCACGCCACCCCCACCCCCCTCTCCCCACCCCCCTCTCCCCAACCCCCTCTCCCCACCCTCTCCCCACCCCCTCCCAACCCCCACACTACCCCCTCCCACGCTCGCTGGTACCAGAAACGCGAGATTACTCCGAGCAGGCTAACCTCCCTCCCCGCCCGCTCGCTCAATCCCTTATATATCACCCCCTACCCCTCCAACCCCTCTGGGCGAGCGCCCTTGACCATACCAATAGCATCCCTTGACGCTCGCCTCTCACTCCCCCGCCGCGAAGGCTTGTTCTTCCTTACTGTTTTTCTTGTAGAGCAGGATCTCGAACTGGTCGTGCAGTTGGTTCTCCAGCACCATGTCGATCCTGGAGATGGTCTCCTTGTCCGTCAGCTCGCCGTACATGAATGTGCAGCGACATGACTTCTGCATCACCTGCATAGGGGCAGACGCGCGAGCGTTCAGTGCCAACTTCTTTTTTAAAGGGTGAAAAGAAACAATATTTTTAACGAACGTCTGAAAAATCGAATAACGCTCCCCGAAAAAAAAATTACGCGACATGTATAACTGCCCCGATCGGGTACAGCGACTGTCCCGCGGGAGCTCAGCCACGCCATTACGGTCCGATTGTGTAATCACTCCCGGACGAGGTTCGATGTCCCTCCTCTCGGCACTACCCCGTCCTGTCCCGTCCGCCCCCCCCCCCCCCCCCCCCCCCCCCCCGCCACAACACAACGGCGAGGGAGGGGTGGGGAGGCGAGGGGCCGCTCCTCCGGTCGGGTCCGCGGTGATCTCCCACGGAGAAAAAAAAAAGCGCAACTAATTTTTCAGTTGATTTCCTGACAAGCAGCAGGTTTGGTTTTCTGAGAACTAAAATTTCGTTAGGGGAACCATTTATTAGTTCACGGAACCAAAATTTTCTACTTATCTGGAGAACAGCTAGAAAAATAAGTTGCGGACCCTTATCTTCATTCTCCGCGCTGGGCCGCCATACCACTCACCTCTGCCCTGTTGTATCCGGATATTTTACAGAAAGATTCGTTGCAGTACACGATGGGGAAATCGACGATCTGCGCGTTGGCCAGCAGAAAACTGCTGTCCGCTGCAACAACAGAAAAATATATTAATATGCAGATATATTTAATTTTAAACAAAAACCTTCTTTCCGACGTTCATCTCGCATGCGGCACTCCCAACTCTCCGTACACACAAACATTCATAAAAGTACGGAGAGCGCCATGACGGCCAGGTCGGACCGCGACGAGAGGGCGCTCCAGCTGATGGGACCGCAAAGTTTACGCGGGTAGGGAACGGGGCAGCGGGGCAGCGGGGCAGCGGGGCAGCGGGGCAGCGGGGCAGCGGGGCAGCGGGGCAGCGGGGCAGCGGGGCAGCGGGGCGCCGTATCAGCTCTGCCCGAATTCGTTTCACCACAAGCCATACGTCTCAGTATGACGGGGAGGGGCGGGCTCCACCACCGCTCCGCGTAGAGGGACTCTGAGGGATAGCCTCTCTGAATGCCTCTCTCTGAGTGCCTGAGTGCCTCTCTGAGTGCCCCCTGCGCCTTAAAGTCTCCGGCCCGCGGACGACAGCCGACAGCCCACAGAGGTCCTCTGGCACACCACGCCGTGCCCCATCACGTTGGTCTCTGCACGGCCGCGCGCCCGCAAGGTCGGCTCTTGCGTGTGGCCAGGCCGCTCCGCCCTGATAACAGACGCTTATTTGGTGTCTCCCCAGAAAGTTATGGGGCGAATGGCGGCAGCGGCGGGCACCCGAAAACAGCTGAGCGCAAGGCTAAGGGCTGCGCGGGCGGCCCGGGGGCCCGAGGCTGCCCGAGCAGGCCGTCAAGGTCGTCTGGCCCCACTGACCAGCCCCCAGAGCCGGCCTCTGTGTGTGTGTGTGTGTGTGTGTGTGTGTGTGTGTGTGTGTGTGTGTGTGCAGCCCCCGGATAGCGAGCTGCCCGAAGCTCCACACCAACTTCGCGGCGCCCAAGTTTTCCCGGCCGTGTTTAGGTACAGTCGCAGTCAGGTACAGTACATTAGCCGTGTACTTCACTTCGCGTGCACTTGATATTCATGGCCAACTTGAGCGCTTGCATATCTTTCAGCGCTCGGCGAGCGGCAGGTCCGCGCGGCTCGGCAGGAGAGGAAAGGGGGAGGGGGGCTGAAAAGAGAGGGGGAAGGGGTAACGGGAACACGCCGCTTTACCATGGAGATGAAATCGCATGCAAATGAAGCGAAAAGCTCACATGATCCGAAGCAGCAGGAGGGAGTGGGAGAGAGACGGGAACAGTGCGGGAAGTGGGCCACTCTATAAAAACCGATAGAAACCAATTAACTGGACCGGTCGATCGATAAGCTTTGTGGAGACCTTCGTGGTTGCCTTGCGCGACTTTGTCGACACCGTCCCGCCTTGGCACCGCTTGGCGTTACCCTTGCTCTCACAAGGAAAATCAAATCGACTGGGAAAATGGAACGAATTGAAGTCGATCCCTTTGATTTAATTTATTTTGCTTGAAGAGGTTGTGCGGAGCGGCCTGAGTTGATGGATAGGCCACCTTTTCGGCGAGCTGCGGAGGGAGGGAGAGGGGGAGATCCGGCTGGAGCAGGCGGCAGACAAGGACATGCGCAGGGAGGAGGGAGTGGGAGGGAGACACAGCGACACGCTGTCTGTACAACTGCCACTTAATCACACGGCACGGCCCCGGCACGGCCCCGGCACGCCCCGGCACGCCCCGACACGGCACTCAGAGGACAGGGAGTCAACGTACAGGGCTCACCAGCTCAGACCTTGCGGCTCGGCTCGGCACGGTTCGCGCCCCGCTGGAGTGGGAGGGGGGGGGGAGGGGGTTGCTCTGCCATATTACAGGTGAATACACGGCTGCGCCATTTCTTCCACAGCAAGCGAGGACAGGGGGCGAGGGAGAAGAGAGAAAAATAAAAGGACGCCAGAGAGCGAGAGGGGGTGCGCTCTAAAAGCAGACGGACAAAAATAAGGAGGTTTGTTTCCGAAAAGAGGGCAGGAGGTGAGGACGGGCTCCTGAAGGCACCGAGAGCGAAGGGCAACAAATTGTTTCGCTTGCAGCAAACTACTGTAGGTTGCAAACAAACGGGTTTGTAAACTTGAAAACCTTAAGTTGGTAAGCTTTGCCAACACTGTGTCGCTGCTGTAGCAGCAGCAGCAGCAGCAGCAGCAGCCACTTACCCCTTTGGGACGCGCCGCGTGGCGATGAGCCCAGGGGTATACAATACCCCATCCCATCCCCCTTCCGAAAAGAATTTAGGGAAAAAGAAACGAGAACGCGTAACTGTACGACAGAGATGGGCCGGGGGATCGGGGATCGCTCTCAGTCCCACCGCCTGACAGGCAGGCGAACGCCTCGCACTGCTCGCGCAGCCCCGCAGCCCCTGCGGCCCCCGCAGCCCCCGCAGCCCCCGCGGCCCCCGCAGCCCCCGCAGCCCCCGCGGCCCCCGCCTGGCATAGGCGGGAAGGGAAGTCTGCTCGCAACAACTCATCTCCCCGCTACTCCCATGTCGCTGTACTCGCGTTCGCCGTGAGGCATGCTGCTGTATTAGGGGAGGGGGGGGGGTGCAAGGGGGAAGGAAGAGGGAGTGAAAGGGAGGGCTAGAAACTGGGGTGAGCAGGGAGAGAGAGAGAGAGAGAGAGAGAGAGAGAGAGAGAGAGAGAGAGAGAGAGAGAGAGAGAGAGAGAGAGAGAGAGAGAGAGAGGGGGGGGGAGGAGAGAGAGAGAGAGAGAGAGAGACAGCAAGGCAGGAGGGAGGGAGCGCGGTGGTTTTGGTTTACGAGCCGACAAAGTCCACGAGATTAGCGGGGGGAAATAACTACGGCGATAGGAAAAAGAAAGCGGGGAGAAAGGAGGGGGGGGGGGGTACAGAAACAGGGGGCGTGTATCGCTAATTTTGAATAATAAACCGCATGTGACCGTCGCCATTTTACACATTATTATTTATTTTTATTTTTTTGCCCCCCTGCAGCATGACTGTTGTGCACGCCAATGGAATAGAAGGAGAGGGAAAGAGGGAGGTAGAAGGAGAAGCACGTCTGTAAACATTAAACGGGCACATGTGCTGCCGTGATGTTTGCAGTTCGCAGAGCTGGGCGGCCCATCAGGGTCCCATGGGGGCGCCATGACTCGTGTGCTATCACAGTAATACCAATGGTGACCGATGGTGTAGAGCAGAGAAGCTGGAGCCGGGGGGGGGGGGGGGGTAGGAAGCAGCGCCGGCGATGAGTCTAGGGGTGGGGTAGGGGGGGGGGGGGAGCCCCGTTGCGCAGAGAGGCCGCGGCGGAGTAAAATGACCGGGATAATGCGTTTGCCAGGTTGCTTTTGTTCAGCCCCCCTCCCCCCCCCCATCTCTCTCCAACCCTCCGCAAAGGTATTCGTCCATCGGGTAAGAGCAGCGGCAGCAGCAGCACACAAGCTAATTCGCTCTCCCCCGCCCACACAAAGCCCGCCGCACCGCGGTCGGGGTGCTGGCCGTGGGCCGCTGGTCGCGGGTTTGCTGGCCTCGGGTTTGGGTCCGGATGTCGGCGCTGCCAAACGCCGTGCCCCGCCCCGCCCCGTTCTCTCTCCCAGCAGCCTTTGGAATCCCATTTAGGACCGGAATCGTGGCAACAAAGTGACGTACAGCAGCCGACGGCCGCGTCCACGTTCCGAAGGGGAACGCACTCTCCCCACGGGGGCTCGCAATGACATTAAGAGCAGGAGGGGGGGAGGGGGGAGACACAGCCCGCTGGCCTGCACCGCCGTTCCATGTTGTGGTCAGAAGGGGAGGAGCGGGGTACGTAGAGGGAGGATTTTTGTTGGAGAGGGGGGAGAGAGAAAGAGAGAGAGATAGAGAGGGAGAGAGAGACAGAGAGAGAGAGAGAGAGACAGAGAGAGAGAGAGAGAGAGAGAGAGAGAGAGAGAGAGCGAGAGAAGAGGGGGCGTGGTCTTAGAAATTTTTGCGGTATGCTTTCCTCTTGGCTGTGTGTGTATGGGGGCCCACCTCAGCCCGCCCGCACCGGAGGCCCGGAGGCCCGGAGGCGGGGCTGGGTAGAGTGACGCCGGGGGAGAATTTGTCATGCGGCCACACCGTACGGCACACGACTGCACACGGCTGCCGAGGGCCCCGGGCCATCGCCCGCTCCTTGTGTGGGCCGAAATCACACAGAGTGGTGCACGAGCCTCGAGGCGCCCTGCGGGGCACCTGCAGCTGCCGGCACCTGCCCCGGGCACGGCACTGCTGCTGCTACCAGAAACCCCAAGAGTCCCTATAGGGCTCGGGGAGCTAGCCGTGCCGCAGGGGAACGGCG
The DNA here is from genome assembly GCA_038380765.1 of Odontothrips loti. Taxonomy (NCBI): domain Eukaryota; kingdom Metazoa; phylum Arthropoda; class Insecta; order Thysanoptera; family Thripidae; genus Odontothrips; species Odontothrips loti. Next base: position 13,060,243 of record CM076251.1, read on the forward strand.
GGCTGGGAAGAGGCCCGGAGGGCTGTGCAGACAGCAGGCAGCAGCAGGAGAGCAGAAGGCGGCAGCTGGCAGCAGGCAGCAGGCAGCAGGCAGCAGGCAGCAGGCAGCAGGCAGCAGGCAGCAGGCAGCAGGCAGCAGGCAGCAGGCAGCAGGCAGCAGGCAGCAGGCAGCAGGCAGCAGGCAGCAGGCAGCAGGCAGCAGGCAGCTGGCAGCTGGCAGCAGGCAGCAGCAGGCCCACCCCTTTAGGCCGGGTGTGTTCACGAGGAAGTGAAGGGCCTGGTGGGGTGGGACTCCTCTCCCCAGCTGCACTCGCGGTCCTCATCTGACCGCCCCATTAATAAGGCCTTACGCCTCACGTCCTCGGCCAGCGCAGACCTCGGCCGGGGCGTGGCCCGGGGCATGGCCGGGGTGGGGGCAGCGGCAGCACCGTACCCCAGCCGTGCGGGGGCGGTGCCGGGTGAGGGGTGGGGGCGGGGCGGGGCCGCGGGGTGGGCTGGTCTTTATGGTTTTATGGGGCGGCCAGACTCGGGCCGTGTGGCTCTCTGGGCCTCGCCGGGCCGGGACCAACAAAGGGGCCTCGGCGGCCTCGGCCCGGGCTGGGCTCGGCTCGCTCGGCTCTGCTCGGCACGCAATGGAGTCGAGAGAGACTCTGCTGTGGCTTCGCTCCACTCCACACCCCACATGAGACGAGGCGAGGCGAGGCGAGACGAGACAACCTCCGAGTTTCAAAGAGCGCTCTTTTATCGCGGGAAGAAACAGTCCTCTGAGCCACCGCTGCCGCCGCTACCGCTGCTGCTCGCCGTCGCCACACCAGCCGCAGGCGAGGTGCGACATGCAGGAGGTCTGCAGGGCGGGCAGCAGCAGCAGTAGCAGCAGCAGCAGCAGCAGTAGCAGCAGTAGCAGCAGCAGCAGCAGCAGCAGCAGGGGTGGACGGGTTCTCTGACCTACGCCAGCGCACGACGAGCCGGGGCCTTACCGAGCATCGCGTGGGTAGAGGGGTCAGGAAACACGGAAGCAGCTCCCTACGCTGGCGGGGGCCGGGGCCCTGCTCCCTGCTCCCCAACACACACACACTCACACACACACACACGGCCCCAGCAGACCGGAAAATAATTGATATTCCCAAACGATTCGCAGAGAACTTTTGCAGCCGGGGCATATATTCCTCGCTCGCACCGCTCACCGCTCGGAGCACCGTCGTGTATTGTGGTATTTCGGACGGTGCTGGTGCTCCTGTTCCCTGTATCGCCGGTTCGCGTGCCAAGTCCCATATGGACTCTCCATGAAAGTCCCATGGAACCTCCGTGCATGTATGGGAAGGAAGTTCCCATCAGGTCCCATCAGAAAGTCCCTCGGAGGGCGGGCTGGGCCGGGCTGGGCGCGTGGGGGCTCATGGGCGGCCCCGAAGCCATGCATCTGTTGATCGATTGGCATACGGGCCGTGCCGGTTCAGGTGGGCGGCCGCAGCTCGGCTCGGCTCGGCCCGGCTCGGCTCGGCCACAGCGCAGGCCGAGTGGGCCGGCTGACCGACCCAAGTGTGAAAAAAGGAGCCTTTATTTGGCTGTCAAAAGCGGACACGGACACAAACGGGACGCGACAGGCGGCGCCATGGGCGGGCGCCATGAGAGGCGGCGCTGGGGCCGGGGGCAGGACGAGGTAAGCTGCCGCGGTCTTCAGCTGTATTTTTAGAGGCGCCACTCTCATGTCACCGCTCCCCTTAGGGTACGTTCTTAAACTACGTGACCAATGCATGGTAAGGTTAGGTTAGCCAGGTCACGATAGGGGAGGACAGGCTGACGACACGGAGAGCTCTGCTGGCCACTCGTTGTCCGCAAATTACAAACAGTCGAAAAGGCAAGAAGCCGCCGCGTCGCCGTCGAGCGCAGACAGAACCGAACACCAACCCCAACCCCAACCCTGGTCCGGTCCGGTCCGTTCCAGCGTGTTTGGCCGGCCGCCAGCAGGGAGCGCTGCCTCCACCGCAGCAGCAGCGGTACTCTCAGGCCACCTCTTTACGTGTCATGTAGCCGCTCAAGTTCTCGCAGTTCTTTTTTTTAGTATCTTTTTAAAAAGTCGATTTCATCGTTTTTCATTTTGATCGATTCCATCATTTTTTTTTTAACGATTTTACGAATGCAGAGTTTGAACGATTATCCCAGAGAGGGCAGATCAAAAGGAATATTCCACAATTTAAAAAAAATGCGTTCCTTTTTTTCGTTTTTACGAAAGGCCCGTCAAAGCTCGTCAGAGCTGGAACAAAACCGGAGACGTCGTGCGCCCCCTTGTGAGGTGTGAATCGGGACTCCCATGGGGTCCTATAGGGCCCATGGGGTCCTATGGGGCCCATGGGGTCCTATGGGGGCCGCGGTCCCTGGCTGGTCCATGAGCCATTCCGCATGCATCAGGTCGCCTCTTCCATGCATCGCCACCGAGATAACGGCGGACCAGAGGAGGCTTGGCAGAGGGCCGCCACCGCCTTCGGTCGTCCTGGGGGAGGGATATCGGGGGAGGGGGAGGGGGGGGGCACGCCGACGTGACTGCCAATGTAGGACAGTGCTGGCACAGGTAAGGGCGCAGCTGATCGGAACAACGCAGTGGGGGGGGCGCCGCCGGGCACTGCCGGGCACCGCACCGTCCGCGCTGAAAAAGCCACATCAGCCCGAAGGGCCGAGGGATGCCGAGGCCGGGGGCCGGACCGAGCCGAAGGGCCACCTTTCACTTACTCTGGGGGGCGACTTCGGTGCCCCCTCCCTCCCTTCCTTCCTCACCTTTCCCTGCTAGCGGTGGTGGTGGTGCGGCCAGCCCCCCCGGGAATGAGGGAGGGGGGGCGGGGGAAGGTGAGAGAAGGGGGAAGGGGGTGATCAATGAACTTTCCGCGATGCCAACCTTGGAACGGCGGCCGCCGCGCAAACAGAGGCGCGCTGGCCCGATCGTCCTCCCTCTGTCTCTCTCGCTCTCTCTTCAGCGCCCTCATTTATGCTGCGCAGAGAGCTAGAGAGAGAGAGAGAGAGAGAGAGAGAGAGAGAGAGAGAGAGAGAGAGAGAGAGAGAGAGAGAGAGAGAGAGAGAGAGAGAGAGAGAGAGCGATCAGGAGGATGGCCCGACCTCCCCTCCCGCACGCGGGCTGGCTGCCTGGCTGGCTGCCCGGCTGTCTGCCTTGTGCCTCGCCGCTCTCACCGCGAGCAGCCAAATGAGCCAGCGCCGCTGTGCTTAGCTCTGTGTACCGAGAGTTACACAGTGTTTGTCTTTGCAGAAGCATCCCTCAGACGCGGTGCGGGCGCGGACCGCGCGGGCCCCGGCATTTTACTCGCGGCACTTGGGGCTGAGTAATTAGATCAGCTCGTTTGGAAAACAGCGCTTCTCGGATTTTGTTGGGAACTACTTTTTGGGCCCGAGCGTAGCGAGGTGGCAGCTGGCAGCACTTGTAGGTGGTGGGTGGAGCTAGGCAGCATTGCCACCAACTTTTAACATATTTATTCGAATTTTTGGAACCACAATTTCCGAATTGGTTTTGTTAAACAAACGAGGGCGACGTAGTGCTGGAAGCGCCTTTTTTTTTTTTTGACCGACAACACACATTCTCATACTCAGGCGCGCGCGCGCACTGCCTGGAATGGTTGGCTTTGGACTTTGTCGTGGCCGCATCCTCATCGAACGGCGAACGCCATTTCCAGAGTGTGTGGCTCAGCAGAATGGATCGCCCTACTCAGCAGCTGCTGCTCTCGGCTCTATACTCCGTCCAGCCCCGCCTGTGCGACGCCAGCTGTGTGACTCGTCCTATGAGTCCCCATGCCATCGGCGGGGGCCCTGGGGCCGCAACACCCCCGCCGTGGACATGATACATAATGCGATCCACATGACGGAACGGTGTGTGTCGTCGACTGTGGGCTGTGCCTGTACACCTCCACGCAGCCAGCAATCTGAATAAGTCGTGAGGACAGGGGCAACCCAGGGGCAGGCCGCCCTGGCGCGGGCTCCGGGGGTGGGCTCCGGGGGTGGGCTCCGGGGGTGGGCTCCGGGGGTGGGCTCCGGAGGTGGGCTCCGGGGGTGGGCTCCGGGGGTGGGCTCCGGGGGTGGGCTCCGGGGGTGGGCTCCGGAGGTGGGCTCCGGGGGTGGGCTCCGGGGGTGGGCTCCGGGGGTGGGCTCCGGGGACGGGCTCCGGGGACGGTCCCCGGTGGAGCCTCCAGCCTCCGCGCGTCTTTACGAGCCGCAACGGGCCAGCCGGGCCGGGGCTTTGGAGGGACATTACATTTGCCATGCGGCACGGCACGGCACGGCACGGCACGGCACGGCACGACACGGCACGACACGGCACGACACGGCACGGCACGGCACGGCACGGCACGGCACGGCACGGCACGGCACGACACGGCACGACACGGCACGACACGGCATGGCCGCCATATAGCGCTTTAGGATTTGCGGTACTCACGTTGCGAGGTGGAGCGGCGGATGATGTTCTCGAGGAAAGTGTTCTGGGGCGCGACCAGCCCCCTGCGTCCGCCTGGCATCTTGGCTTAGATCCTCGCCGCCGGCGTCCGGGTCCTTCTTCGGTCCCTGTGGTCCCTGTGGTCCCTGCGGCTGCGTTGCCCGCGCTCCGGTGCGGCCCGGGTCGCTGGCTCGGGCGCCTCCGGTGCCACCGCCTGGGGGCCGGTTCCGGCTGGCTCCGGTTCCGGCCGCAGACGGCAGAGGCACGCCGCCGTCCGTCCGTCCGGCACGTCGGCGTCCTCGTTCACGTTCACGTCGCCGTCGTCTTCCTGGTTGGCGTCGGGGCCCGCCCCGGGCACAGCCATGGCCCCAAGGCTCGCCCTAGGCTCGCCCTAGGCTCTCCCTAGGGCCAGCGGGGCACCAGCGCGGGGTAGAGCGGCGGGGAGGGGAGGGGAGGGGAGGGCAGCAGCACCGGCCTCGGCTCGGCAGCAGCGCCGGCAGCGCCCGGGCCCCGCCGTACCGCGACAAATGCCAAAAGTTTGCTTTTTCGCGCGCGCGCGCTTCCTCGGCCGCCGCGGGTGCGATGGGGGCGGCTTCAGCGGCGGCCCCGAATCGGGGCAGCGGGGGCCGCGGGGGCGGCGGGGGCGCGGGGGCGGAGAGCGGGGAGAAGAGTCAGCGCGGGGCCCACGGTGCCCTCGGTGCCCACGGAGGACGCACTCTCCGGGGCCTGCGGCTGCGGCGGCTGCTGCAGCAGCTGCGGCGGGGCCTGCGGCAGGGCCTACGGGGCCGGCGGGGGTCTCGGGAGGGGGCGCCGCCACTCTTGACGCCCATGACGTCACCGCCGCGGCACCACGCTCACAGACCGCGCTCCGGGCTCGGTGCCGAGCCACGCTCCCTGCACGGCGGCAAATCCGGCCATGGCCTGCAACACACAAATTCAGGAAAAAAAAATTGGAATAGGGTATTTCGGAGAAGCTCAAACCGGAAGTGGAGAAGAGGCACAAGAAGAAGAAAAGAGGAAACAGTATGAGGGTAACCGCAGCAGAGAGTATGTCCGCTACGGCGTCGGCCACGAACCAGCTCAAGATTTCTGGAGGCTTAGCTCTCGCTGGCGATATGTCACGACTCTTCAGTCCGGTCACACAGCGCAGCAGTGCCCCGCGCGGCCCGAAGATTCAAATCTCCAGGTTGCGCGGAAGAGGTATGCGCTGTGTGACCCTACCAAATGGTCGTGACATATCGTCCGCGAGAGCTAAGCCTCCAGAAATTTTGAATTGGCTCGTGGCCGACGCCGTGGCGGAGATACTCTCTGCTGCGGTTACCCTTCGCGCAAACAACTGCGATTTTCTTTTTAAATTAAATCAAAAACAATTTATCTTTTGGAAAGTTTACTTACGTGGAGGGAGGGAGCGCTGAACAGCATGGTGTTGGACAGTCAGGATCTCATAAGTGGTGGCCGACCAGTTGTGGGCGACACCTGCGCAGACAGCACCAACGACATCAGATATCGTATGACGATATACAGTCAGTACAAGAGGCGAGGCGTACACCGAGCGGGGCGGTATAAGAGAAGTAGGTTATTAATGAGTGTGTGTGTGTGTGTGTGTGTGTGTGTTGAGGGGGGGGGCGTACAAGAGGGGAAGAGAGGGCCGGGAATGGGGGCAGACATTACAGCAGGGAGCCTCCCCACGACATTCCTCGCGCGTCTCCAACCACAACAAACGTGGCGTTAGCAGCCCCGGCCACAGCACAGCCCTGCCCCCTCCCCCTCCATTCCCTCCTCCCGCCCCACAGCCTCGCCTGTGTGCCCTTTCGGCAGCGCCCTGCTAAAGAAACACAGAGAGACGAAAAGACTCTGCAGACCTATAGGCCATCCCTCAAGCGCGCGCTGCGACAGCGGCGGCCATCCGTCCCTGTGTTCGACCAATTAAACGCGGCCGATTCCGGCAGCGGGGGCAGCGGGGGTGGCGGGGGCGGCGGGGGCGGCGGGGGGTGGACGTCGGAGGGCGCTGGAGGGCCGCGGCCGGCCGGGACGCGGCACCAAAGGCCATTGATTCCGATCTTGATAAGAATTGATCCGAACGGTCCGGTCTGGCCGGCTGTGCGGCGGCCGCTTCCCATGCGGCACACAGTACAACGCGCGCCGCGCCCATCAAGGGGGGACGATGGGATGGGCGATCAGCGGACCTACAAGAAAACGCGATGCTAACGCACAGAGCGCCTGGCGGGTAGGCAAACGCGGCCCTTCCACGCACGCGAGCCGTGCGGGCTGGCCTACCCGCCACTTCGCAGGCGCTCCTACACGTAACTTCCCACGTCACTCCCGGATCAAACATGGCGTTCCGCGAGCGCCCCGATGTCCCGCGGCGCTTATTTCCGCCCGTGTCACCCCGGGTGTGAGAAAGTTGCCGGCAAAGTCGTTAGAGCACGTGAAGCAGGCCGTGATGTAGACGGTGGCCGACGCGACGAGGCGAGGACCTGGACGAGGACTCGAAAACTCGCCGCGCCGCACAGCGGGTCCGATGGGACAGGGCAGGAGCAGGCAGGGGCCTCCGAAGGATTGTTACACCGGTGTTCCGGGCCGGGGGCGCTGGCGAGCTGGCAAGGTGGGATGTTTCCCCCACCCCCACCCCAACCCCTGCCAACCCCATCACCCCCGGCGACGGTGAGGACGGCTCTTCTGAACTCGACAGCACGTCAACGCCCCCGGAATGTAGGCAGCCCCTCTCGACACACATTTCAATAGTGAGAGGGAAGGCTTGGGGCAGAACCAGGGAGGGTTGTGGAGGGGGGAGGGGGGGGGGAGGAGTGTCTCGGAACACGCGGCACCGGTAACCTCTTTGTCCTCAATGCACACGGACTACCCGAACCGCACTGCACCGCACCTCGACGAGGCCTGCTCATCTCGTGTTTCGCTACTCTCTTTCCTTTTATTCTTTTTTCTTTAGAATTGGTGTTGTTGTTGACACACATGCGCCCAACAAGGCCGTCGTCACATTTGTTTTATGGCGGCTACCGAACCGTCCATCAGTGACTAGAGCGCCTTAATCCCAAAATGACTTTCGAAAAAATAACGTGACCAGACCAACGGTTTAGATTCACGTATCCCTCTCATGAAAAAAAAAAAACAGCGTCGAGAAAAGCGGGCACAGTTTTCCGCTGTTCGTCGCCGTCGCTTACCTTCGTCTGCCCCGGTCCTCCATGCAGCCTGGTGGTGTTGTTGTGCTTGTTCGCCGTCCGGGTGCTGGCGGTGCTGGCGCGCGTCTGGCTCCCGTCCGGCCCCGTCCCCGCGACGCACCACCTGCGCGAACAGACGGAAACACACTCGTCAGCGGCCATGTGTGTGCGAGAGAGAGAGAGAGAGAGAGAGAGAGAGAGAGAGAGAGAGAGAGACATGTGTGGGGCAGTAATAAACATGATTATGGACGCCATTAGCATAAGTAATCCTCATCATTGCCACTCTGCGAAGCGGGTGGAATTAAAAACAAAAACAAGAAGAAAAGACTAACATTGTGGATCATCCTCGGAATCACGAGATGCGCGGTTATGAATGCGAGAGGGAGGTAACTTTGAATTTTTTTCACACACCCATATGCATTTAAATTCAATTAGCTGATTTATTTTCTTCTTTTAATTTTATTTTTTCGCACTATTTTTTTTCATTTATTTTGAATTAATGCGAGTGCAAAATTTATGTGTACACTGAAAAGCTGTGTTTTTTCCCTCTCGGGTACATCTCTCTTTCTCTCACCCCCGCGGGGTGGCAGGGGGCGAAAGAGAAAGAATGAGTGGCAGCGCGGGCCGGGCTCGACACGGCCGGCCATGCATAGTAATATCGGCCGGCCACATGTCGTTGGGTGCGTGACCCGGCCCCTGCCTGGCCCAGCCTGGCCCGGACCCCCCGCGAGGCGCCCCCCACGAGGCGCCCCCCTGCGGACACCGCCGTAACCGAGCGGCATTTACATGCGAGTTACGCTATCCTTGAGGGAGATGGGAAAGGGGAGGGGGGGGGGGTTGCTGGCACCACGCAAGTGGCGGCTGCTGCCGGCTGCTGCTGTCGCATGGGGAACAATTCACCTGGCAGGAAAAACACGATCCACGCACGGCGGCGGTGGGCTTGGGGTTGGGAGGGGTAGGTAGGGGGACGGGGCGGGGGCGGGGGGGGGGGGCTCCAATTGGCGCAAACACCTCCGCGGTAGCAAGCTGCTCCGTGTTACAGGGCCACGGCGGCAGGGCACGGCCCCGGCTGCGGCGAGGCTCGGCTCTCAGCATTAGCCCAAGTTCGAAATTACCGTCAACCGCAGGCAGAGGTAATTTAAACACGCAGGTGGGAGGAGGAAGGGGGGGGGAGGCTCAGCACGCAGCGTGATCCCGCGAGATCCTATATGTTCTGATCACGCTCCCAAACGTTCCTGTGTTCCGAGCTCGCTGGGTTCTAAAGGTTCTCAGAGTTCTCATATCGTATTTGGTTTTTCTGTGTTCTGCACTGTAGCCTCAGTGGCCGGGCCGGGGCCTTCGGGTGGGTCTGGGTCTCCCGACAACGTTGTAGCCGCTCCGCCTCCGACCGCCCCCGAAGAGACGCCGCCGGGACGCAGCGAGGGTGGCCGCTCCTTTTATACGCCGGGATGAATGAAAACCGTCGGACGCCGCAGAGAAGAGCGGGCGTTAATTAATGGTCCTCCGCAGCGGCAACAACGTAGGGACGCTCCGGCTGCTCCTTGAGAATTAACGTGTTTTGCTTGGAAACTAGCGGCGCCGTGAACAACGCGCCGCGGGAGAAGAGGTCGACGTCAACGCTCGGATATTCCTGACAACTACACAGCCCCTCGGCCCCTCCCACCACCAGCATCGTGTGTCTTCATTTCCCAGAGTGGTGCGAGAGGCCATCGTCACCCCCTTCCTCTCCTATTCCCTGTCCCTCCGCGGTCGCTGGCGCCGACGCCGTCGCCGTCGCCGGCGACGAATGACGCGGAGGAAATCGGACGCAAGACCGCCGAAAAAAACTGGCAGCGGTCACGAGAAGTATGAGAAATAAAGGGATGACGGGGAGAAAGCCCGCGGCGAAAATGGCACTCGGATGAGGCGCGACCCGCTGCAGAGGGGTGACAACGCAGTGTGTGTGTGTGTGTGTGAGAGAGAGAGAGAGAGAGAGAGAGAGAGAGAGAGAGAGAGAGAGAGAGAGAGAGAGAGAGAGAGGGAGAGAGAGAGAGAGAGAGAGAGAGAGAGAGAGAGAGCGAAAGCAAGGGAGGGAGGAGGCGGGGCGGAGGTTGTCAAGTAGGCATCCTCCCAGCAGTACTCGCGTGTCCTGGCTCGGCTCGGCTCGGCTCGGCTCTTTCGGTGGGCGGTGCAGCGCGGGCGAAGCCCCTGCAGAAGCCGGGGTAGGCCAGCCCGCTGCACACGGCTGCGCGGCGGGACTGCATAGCTCCACGGCGCTCTGCCGCCCCTCCACACGGTACACGGTAATTACGCCGTGGATCGCACTTGCTTTGCGCGCGAAGCATTTCTGCTCTAGCGCTTTGACTGCTCCACCGCCGTGTGGCGTGTGGCGTTCTCATCCCGCACTGTGTCGTTGGAGTGTGCCACCCAAGACATCTTGACACCACGCCGCCGCCGCCGCTGCTGCTGCTGCTGCTGCTTGCGATGCGTGCCGAGTGTGTGCGGGCTCACAGGGAAATAGTAATGAGCCGAGCCGAGCCGAGCCGAGCCGAGCCGAGCCGAGCCCGGTGTCAGAGCGCGGAGGCGACGCGGGGCCATCTTGCACAGTTTAGTAGTAAATATATATCGTCGCGGGCGGCATTTCTGGTCGCACAGAGAAGCAACATTTCAAGCTTCTCGCCGATTCCTTTTTTGTTTTTAAGTTGTTGTCGCACCGTGAGGGCGCTCGAGGTTTGAGAATTTTGACGCTTCTTTTTTTTTTTGCCGAGTCGCCCGGTGAAATGAGCGACGACGATTTTGAGCGTGGCCTCGAGCGCTTACAGCACGGCATGGCCCTCCCCTCCACTCGGACTGCCCCGCTCGGCTCAGTGTCCTCATCCACACCCTCCGTGTGTGCCTCGTTAAGGCAGCGACTCCAGCGCCCTCTAAGTGCGAGGCAGAAGAGTACTAGTTACGAGTTGAGTGGCTGTTCCGCCCCGCCCCGCTCCGACCAACGCGATCCAATCTCCATTGTCCGCCCTTTCACTATCACGATTTTCAGAGATCCGTTTTTTTGTTGTTGTTGTTTTCTTTAGAAAGGAAGAGTTGTCGAAGACATGCGGGGGGAAAAATAATAGAGGCCCGATTTCTGACTCACACGATGGGCTTTGATCTAGAGTTAAATACAAATGCCACAACATTATCCGAATTTTCCCGTCCCCACTATTCTGCCAATTACTCCGAGTGATATTTTCTGGCAGTACCTCCTACCGCCCGTTCCCGTCTGTGGGCCCCCTGGTGCTGCCATTCATCAGGTAGGTGTGAGAGAGCCGGGGAACGGAGAGGGCTGATAGCACCCACGTCAATGAGAGAGATGGAGAGCGGCGGGCGCTGGAGCGGTACGGTGAAGGGGCTCATTGCTCTCCCCGCCTTATCCCCCGAGAGGGCTGGAGGACTCCCCCTCCCTCCCCCCTCCCCTCGCTCCATCCTACTCTAGCCCTCTGTCTATACCGTCGACTGTCTCTCTCCCCCTACATTAACCACCATCAACAACAACCACCCGCGCATCACCACCATGACCCTACCACACCATGACCACCACCAGTAACGCCACCGCCTCTGACTGATCTGCGTCGTGAGATGCGAAAAGCGCTCCGTGACTTTGCTTTTAACCTTCCTTCTCTTGCGTTCGACTTCCTTCCACCTGCCTCCGCCTCCCTGCGCTTGGCATTCGCTGCATTCGCTGCGTTCGCCCCCTCCCGCTCCCGCACTCTTCCTCCCCTGACAGCCGCAAAATTCTTTCGCGGTCCAATGTGCATTTATTATCGGAGCGCGCGGTGATAGCAGGGGAGGGAGGGGCGGGGGAGATAAGAATCCTTATTGGGATTCGCCGCCGGGATCGAGTCGGGAAAGGGGGATTACATGGAGTGTATGACTCAATACCGCTCCCCTCCTTTCCTCATGTAAGCCAAGCCGACAAGCAGAAGCAAATACCACTTGCGCCGCGGGCCGGGTCGGGGTCTGACGGTCTGGCAGCACCGTGGGGAGAGAGAGAGAGAGAGAGAGAGAGAGAGAGAGAGAGAGAGAGAGAGAGAGAGAGAGAGAGAGAGAGAGAGAGAGAGAGAGAGACGGCGATATATCCGCCGGCAGGGGGAAGACAGCAGCAGAGCGTTTTCCTATCCCCACAGGGCGCGTCTCCAGAGGAGGACATGCAGCCGCCGTGTGTGTTTCCTTTCCTCTGCCGTGCCCTCATTCGCCGTGCAGCGGAGCCAGCGCCGCCGCCGAGAGGAGGGAGAACTAACTTCCTAATGGCGAAGACCGGAATCAATTATTTGCAACAAAAGTGACAAAGTGGCCGAGCTCTCGTCGATAGTCCGCACACGTCGTGCCGGGCGGGGCGGGGCGGGGCGGGGCGGGGCGGGGCGGGGCGGGAGGGGAACTGAACTTTGTGGACCCGCCCTGCCTGATCCCCCGCCGCACCGCCGCACCGCACCACTGGCCGTCTTTCAGGCCCTGCCGGCCGGCCGCAGCAGACGAGAGCAGATCCTTTGTTCGGCTGGTCGGCTCGCCGTTCCCAAATGCCCCCGCGTTTCTTTTCCTCTCTTTTCCTCTCCCTTTCTCGTCGTGACCGATGCGGAAGAGAGGTAGAAATGGAGTGAGGTTAAAGAGAGTGAGAGGGTGAGAGATAGGGAGAGAGAGAGAGAGAGGCTGGGAGGGGGTGGCATATGCGCCGCCAGCCATTATGGCGGTACACTATATTTACATGACGGAGCGCGAATGAATGAGAAATTACGCGCTGACGCACACACAATGGAGGCAAATAGTCGGTAATTCGTAGATGTGTGTGTGTGTGCTTTTCGCCGGCTTTTCGCGCGCTGTTGCGTCGCTAGCGATGAGGGGAGAGGGGTGGGGGAGCGGGGACTGGCAAAAGTTGACAAAACTAGCGGAAATGGATAAATGGCTAGTAGTGAGGACTGCGCTCGGTGTTCTGTCACTATTCCCTTCCCACGGCCGCAGCAAGTTTGTAAACGGCAAATGAAAGCGCTACAAAAAAAGAGAGAAACCTTTTGCGGCGGGGTCAGGAGAAAAGTCCGTGGGAAGGGAAAAGAAGGGGGCGGATAGAGCAGGGCAGCACGGGGTGGCGCGGGGGCGCGCGGGGGCGCGCGGGGGCGTCGCGGGGGCGGTCTCAGCGTGAGTAGCGAGTCTCCACCGCTGCTCTGCACTTGACTTCCGCAGTTGCAACAAGTACGCAATACACTGTGCCACGCTTACGGCGGAAGCCGCCAACTACGGAACAGTTGTAGTCGTGGGTGATTGTTCTTGAAGGCGGTGACAGACACGTGTTATTCCTCCGCGGACAAGGCGGTGCTCACAATCCGGCAGGCTGTGGACGGGCGCCAGGCGCCCTCCTCCTGTCCATCCCCTACGCCCATCCATCAAATTAAAAACACGCTCGCCAAAAAGAGAGGGAAAAAAATTCGGCGCCATTTCGGCATTCACTAACGCTCGTCAATTCCTGCGCCAGGCTGAAAATGTTGAGCACTTAACGAATTGGACTGCTTTTAGAGGGGTGGGTCATGTCGGTGATCATTATGGGATGAGATTTCCATCCCCCCTCCTCCAAACCACCCGTACTTCTTTCAACCTTCCCCGCCGAGCCTTTCACGGCTAGGATGTGGTGATGATGAGCCCCGGGTCAAAGCCAGTCGGGCTTCGGAATGTTGAGCAGTTGAGGCCTCGGTGTACACGCAATGGCCTTTAAACCGGAGCCGAGGCCGGAGCTGTAGGCCGGAGCCGGGGGCCGGATCGGAGCCGAGGCTAGAGCCGGAGGCCGGACCCGAGGCCGGACCCGAGGCCGGAGCCGCAGGCCGGAGCCCGGGGCCGGAGCCGAGGCCGGAGCCGAAGGCAGGACCCGAGGCCGGACCCGAGGCCGGACCCGAGGCCGGAGCCGAGGCCGGAGCCGCAGGCCGGACCCGAAGCCGGACCCGAGGCCAGAGCCACGGGAACGTATTCTCTTTGGGGACAAAGTCACGCTATCGGCTGCCGACATCTTGCACGCGAAAAACCGGCGGACAGCAGAAGTAGCGGCGGTGGCGGCCGTGCGAGAGCGGGTAGCCAGGCTGTTTTGCCGTAGGAACGTGGTCGGTCAAGGGGTCAACCGAGCCGCCTCAGGCAAGGTCACTGGAGGACGAGCAGACGGACAGGCGGACAGACGGCCCCGGCGGACGAGCAGAGATAATGGATGAGGGGCAGTGAAGGATAGGAGGATGAAGAGTGAAGAGTGCGCATGGAGACGTCTGGGCAGCAGTTCGGTGCTTAACGTGACCATCTCATCTCCGGGGCCGCGACTGGGACTGGACTGGGACTGGACTGGGCTCTCGGTAATCGTCCGCTAAGTAAGTGCGTCCACGATACTGTTACAGTCACAGCGGCAAACCTAATTTGGCCCGTCTCAGCTGAAGGAGATCTCCTCGACCGCCTGCTGGGTAGACGCGTGTCGTGCGGGCTGGCCTACCTTAGCACCCGCAGGCGCTCCGGATCGGCTGGGGATTATTTAATGCCAATTGAAAGAAAAACTAGATGCATTCATTTTTTTTAAATACATAATTTTGCTTTATTTTAGAACGGCACAGGGATAACTTCAGGGCCGTGAATTGCCCGCTGCACTGGTCCACGCACCCTCCCCGGTCCCAGCTGGGAGGTCGGGTTGCGCGGTCCCAGAGTCCCGGGCCAGGGAGTAGCTTCGGGCTCCGGGCGGCTCCCTCAGGGCTGCGGTGGCCGGGCCCGAGGCCGAGGTCGTGCCGCGAGGCCGGAGAAACCGGAGGCCGTCCTCGGTCCGGGGAGAGCCGGGCCAACCTACTTCCATATCGCCTGCCCCGTCGGGGTCCTCCGGGTCCTCCGGGTCCTCCCCCAACAGCCCCAACTAACGCTGCGTACGGAAGTGTGCCGACGCCGTCGGCGCTCCCGGCCGCACCGTGGCCTCTCGGACGGCCCCGACGACGGACGCAGCCCGCGCTGCCCCCCGAAGGTGGGCGAGAACGAGAAGGAGGCGGCCGGGCTGAAATTAAAGGCAAAGTTGTCGGAAACTTGCGGCAGCGTGGGCCGAGCCGAGAGCGGAGCCGGGCGCCGGGCGCCGGGCGCCGCGCCGGGCTGGAGGGTCCCCGACGGCTCTCCTCCCTTCCCCCGGCGATGGCGCCCCCCCGGCCCGGACAGGAGGCCCACCTCACCCGCGATGAACACGGCGGCGAATAGGCGTAGGCGGGCTCACAGCAGCCTAGCTCATTCCACCCCTTCTTTCATCCCGTTTTTTACTCGTTCTTTGCTTACTTCTACTGCTACGACGTAGAAGCAAAAAAGAACGAGTATTGCACTCGCCCTGTCCGATAAGACCACCTTTCAATTCGCAAACCGCTCAGCGCAAGTGTTGCGTTAACGCGACATTTTGATCAGTTGTTGATTTAGTTTTGAAAATGACATAAGACATTTTGAAAAGTTAAAATAAAATCTCGTTTCCAGCCGTTTTAGAGAACGTAGATGGGCGGTCGTTTGTCTTGGGATAAGGCGCCGCCTCGAGTCAACAATAGATACCTTTGTTCGTCGCGGTCTAGCGGAGTGCCAGCGGCTAAGTCCGAAAAAAATATGAGGAGCGGATAGGTGAAATCAAATGATTAAAAGTTTTGATTTTTCTTTAAGTGATGAGCTCGTTACACTCATGCACTATTGGTCGAATTTGTTTTTTCGCGGTTTCCCACTTTTCTCTATTAATTGGTAGAAAGCGTTTCATTTCAATAATTTTGTTTAATTCAAAAGTATATTGCATCCTCAAGATTCAGACCCTGCAAATAAAAATAAAACAACAACAACAAAAAACGGCAAAAATGGGTGGGTCCTACCTCGTCCCAGACTTCCGTCCGGAACCGTTCCTGCTTAACTTCGGTGTTCGGATGGGAACCGGTGTACCAGGAGTTGACCGCCGCTAAGACACAGGCACGACGCAGCCACCTTGGTAGGCAGGCTTCCGCAACGGCCAACATCGCCCCTTCCGCTGACCAGATTTCAGGAGTCAGCCCCCTTCGACCAGCCAGTTGGTCTGTGGCCGTGAGGCCACTCCCTCGCGGATTGAGAGGGAGGTAGGATGCCCAGATCGTACACGGCCGAAGCCGATTGTACTCTACTCTTCTACGCCATGTATCCAAGTAGGTGTTGCCCGAATACTCCAGATTCCGAGGCCTTACGCTTGAAAAATGTAGAAGGCCGAACCCTAGGCCTCTACATTTAACTTCTGCCGAGTCTTGGCAAGCACCATTCCCCTGCTCGGGCGTCGAACCACTGAGTCAACGAGTGTATTCAACCTCCGGGGAATGTCCGCGGCCCAACGTCCGCGGTCACTCAGACAACACACTTTGAACACGTTTTTTTGGTATATTTTACCCACCATCCTCGGTCGGCAGACTTCAGAAAAATATTTACTCCGGCAAAGAGTTGAACCCCGAACCTTGCGATTATCGACCGGTCCGCTAGCCCACTACGCTACGGAGCTATGGTGGAGAGAAGCAGCGCGCTACTGATACTTTAGCCACAGTTGTCCCGCAGACTGCAGAACCGTTTGGCTCGCGCAGGATGTTCTGTCCGCGCGCTGAGCCTGGCTAGCCGCCTCGTCCCATTTGCTGTTCGCCGCTGTCCCTCGGACAGCGCCGGAATTGCGCGATGTCGAAATCTAAGTGTCCACGTGGTATCTGAACAGCCCCAACAAACGAGCCTGTCCTAGAACAGTAAAGCGTTCTCCATGCCTGTCTTGTTTTCTCTCCATTTTTTTCACATTGCGGCCCGGGGCCTTGGCGGTGGCGGAGGGCTTTCGTCGCGATATGTTTAAAATGCCGGGGCACGTAGAACGTTAGATTTGCAGCGGAGAGATATGCCCTGCCTTCCTTGCGCTGTGCAGGAGAAGCCGAGCCGAGCCGAGCCGAGCCGAGCCATCGTGGCGGAGAAACGCCGATGTCGCATGGAGGGCGGCGGCGGCAGGCAGCGGCACGACCTTATGAATAAGTCCCCATCACCACCACAGAGGCCCCCACCGCCACCCGACACCGGAACAAAATCGGCCCGGAAGCGGAGGCGCTTCGAATCTGGACCTACTCCCAGAAAAAAAAAACAAAAAAAAACAACAACAAACGAAATAAACCGCATGACTAAAAATTTTAGTCGGTCGATTACAAAAACGTTGAAAAATCTCTCTCTCTCTCTCTCTCTCTCTCTCTCTCTCTCTCTCTCTCTCTCTCTCTCTCTCTCTCTCTCTCTCTCTCTCTCTCTCTCTCTCTCTCTCTCTCTCTCTCTCTCTCTCTCTCTCTCTCTCTCTTACACACACACACAGACACACCCTATGCCGCAACATGGTGGACATGGCGTTTCGTGTCAGTCTCGGTCCCTCCGACATCTTGTATTTTTCATTCTGGTCCCCCCCCCTCCCCCTCCTAATCCGCCCCGTATAGTATATCTGTCGCTGTGTATGTACCAAACTACTTTGAGCGCTAGCGTTTTGTGTGTGTGTGTGTGTGTCTGCCACTTGACTGGCAAATGTGGACCGACACTTTCTCCCTCCCCTCCCAGCCTCCCGGCCCCCGCATGTAACAACCCGAGTAGAGACGATGTAACAATAGTAGAGCGGACACGGCCCGTCCAGATGCGCACGATAGCCTGAGACAGATCGCGGCGGGGAGGGGAAGGGGTGGGGGGAGGGAAGGGGGTAAAGGGAGGGGTGGGGGAGCGAAGGGGGTGCGGGGGGGGGGACGGTGTGAGGGGAGGGAAGGGGATGACAGGCGCGAAATTCATACTGAACCGGCTATAGTCAGAGCTGGGGTGGTGGTGGGGGGGGGGGGCTTCCCTCAACGGGACCCCCCCTGTCTGCCCCGAGCGCCCGGCGGTGGTGGCGGTGGCAGCGGTGGCGGCGGGGGCGACCTGACCAGATGTCGTGGCCGTGCCGTTGGGATAGGCGATGGATTTTTGAACGGCGGGTCCGTGTGGGGGGGGGGGAGGGGGGCAGACGAGGCTGGCAGTCCCGCGGGGGCAGAGGAAGAAAAGCGCGTCTTGGCCAACCATAACGCTCGAATGTGATGTGGGGCGGGCCGGGGGCGGGCCGGGGGCGGCGGCTGCGTGCCAGGGGCGGCCACTGAATAATTCATACGGCCCTCCGGCTGCCCCCTGTCGTCACACAGGTACAGTGCGTGCGGAAAGTCAGACTGCGGTATCCATGCGGCGCGCCCTCTAATTATTTCGACCCGCTCCGATATACGTTCCACTTGGATGAGAGGCGGCGGTCGGCTCGGTCACTCCGGGCGGATACTGTACAGTCCCGGCCTGGCCCGGCACACGAACACACCTCCGCCCCCGGGGCGCTTGAGCGCAGAGGGTATCGACAACGCCGCCGCCTCCGCCGCCGCACGGAGCGAGAAGTTGTTTGTCGCTCGGACGGTACTGCAGCAGAGCGTGCGGCCCGGCCCGGCCTGAGCCGGACCACGTGGAGCGTGGCAAGCGCGTGGCGGGCGCGTGGCGGGCGCGTGGCGTGCTGCTGCCGATGGCGGCAAATGACTCAGAAAGCGAGGGCCATTCTTCTTGTTTGCACAGCGCCACTGGGGGCGTGCGGCCGTACGGGCCGCCCGTTCCGTTCGGGTGGAGCGAGAGAGAAGGAGAGAGAGAATGAAAGAGAGAGAGGGGGGAGAGGGAGAGAGAGAGAGAGGGGCAAGTAGGGGGAGCCAGAGTGGCCCGGTAATGGAGAGGTAAGGAAAGGGGGGGGGGGCGAATCAGGGCCGAAGTAGAGTGGTAGCTGTCGCTGTCGTATCAGAGTATTCGGATGACTGGATCGTTTCATACAGGCAATGGCATTCTGTTTTATGGTGTTTTGGGGTGGAAAAATAATGGGGACGAAAACAATATTTTTTTTAGAAAGTAAATCTGAAATTCGGCGAGCAAATCTGCTGCTATGCTGGAGTCGTGGTGGGGCATGCGCTCCGCGGCCGAATTGGGAATTATACAAATCAAGCCCGCCCCATGTGGATGTAAGACAGACAGACAGACAAGCAGGCAGGCAGACAGACAGGCAGGCAGGGGGCTGCACTGATTGCGGGCCGGGCCTCAACACGCTGAATGAGTAATCATATGAACCCTGATGCAAGATGGATGCCGGCCCATAAAATAAGGTGTGCACCCCTCCCATTTTTACGTGTGAACCATATCCCCCTGCGTAAAGGGGCCGGCGGCGGTGGCAAACTGCACACTACACACCGCGCCCGATCCCGGCCTTGTACATAAAACATGGCGTCAGGGGGCCGGGGGCGGGGGCGGGGGCGGGGGCGGGGGCGGGGGCGGGGGCGGGGGGGGGGGGGCGTACACGGTCAGGGCTGCGCCTGCCGACGAAAAGCCGCTCTCTTTATTGACCTGAGCCACTGAATATTTTAGATTTGCACGGATTCCGGGGGAGAAGTAAACATTGGTGCGATGGACCCTCCTTGCCCGCACCGCACCCCAACCTCCTGCTCCGCCACACCGACACGGACCATACCCTGCTGCTGCTGCTGCTGCTGCTGCTGCTACCGCTGCTGCCGCTGCTACCGCTGCTTCCCCTCTGCCCCACGCATTGAAGGTCTCGAACCGCTTCCTGCGGAATGTTTTCCTCAGTATTTCCGAGGGGTCGAAAAGATTGATGCTGAAAGTTATAATCTTTACGTCGGGTCCTGGGATCGCTTCTCACCCCTGGCAACATTTTCTTTTTCTCGGCTCGGCTCGGCCTCAGAGACGGACGTCGTCATGTGTCGTTCTCTTCTCCAAGCGGGCTGCGTTCACAAAACGCCGCGAGAATCTCTGAGCATGAGCCGGGCTGAGAGATGCGCTGAGGTGAAAACGAAACAACGCAATTGAGAATTAAAAAGTCTCGGATTGGCGTCGTGTTTCTTTCTCAGCAGCGGCGGCAGTGGCGGCAGGGGGATTGTGTACCGCGCTGCGTTGTGCGGCATGGCTGTGCTGCCGCTCTGTTGTTCGTACTGGACCGCCGTAAGGCTGCGAACAGTACCACACAGTGTGGGAGAGAGACAGAAGGGGGCTGAGAGAGAGAGAGAGAGAGAGAGAGAGAGAGAGAGAGAGAGAGAGAGAGAGAGAGAGAGAGAGAGAGAGAGAGGGGGGGCGGCGGCGTGCCTTCCCAGTGGTTTTCGTTCGCAAAAGTCTTAATTATTCACATCCTTCGTTGCCGGCTGGGCTACAACCACTACTGCAGGCCCCGGCACCCAGTCCCGCTGGCTAGGCAATTTAGTTCTCATTACCCCCCGCCACGCCGCGCCACGCCGGTCCCGGAGGAAGCAGTGATGGCACCCTCCCGTGTGAGTGAGGAAACGACCAGAAACGGCAACTTCCCCGCGCGAATTCAAAAGCGGAAGCGCGCTGCTGGCGTCTTCCTTTATTCACACCAGTGCTGCCACAATGACAGCAACAACACCCGGCACCCGGCCAGAACCGGAGTCCAGTAACCTACGTCATTTTCTGCACTGCATCTCAAAATTCTCATCCTTACTACGTCCTGCTAATCAGGAGAGAGAAAGAGAGAGGGAGAGAAAGAGAGAGAGAGAGAGAGAGAGAGAGAGAGAGAGAGAGAGAGAGAGAGAGAGAGAGAGAGAGAGAGACCTGATCACCGCCTGTCCTTGTCCTCGGAGCGCGCGGCGGGTATGGGACTCAGGCGGACCGAGCCGAGTGGGGCAAATTGAGCGACATGAGCGGAGACGGCGGGAGCTGGGCTGCCTCGCTGCATCCCGCCCGTGATCCTGTCCCGGCCCGGCCCCGCCCGACCCAACACCGGCGCCTCTCAATACCGCCCCGCCCGCCCCGCCCTTAAAACCCAAAGCCAGCCAGTCAAGCAGCCCAGCCCAGCCCAGCCCCCGCGGCGTGTGAGCCGGGCTTAAGTCTTCGTATTCCGTGCGTGTGATCGCGGTAAGTCCAGCGGGCCTCCCTGCAAAGCCCTGCCACTCCCTCCACCCCCTTCTCTCTCTCTCCCCCTCTCTTTCTCTTTCTCTCTCTCTCTCTCTCTCTCTCTCTCTCTCTCTCTCTCTCTCTCTCTCTCTCTCTCTCTCTCTCTCTCTCTCTCTCTCTCTCTCTCTCTCTCTCTC
Source organism: Odontothrips loti (assembly GCA_038380765.1). Taxonomy (NCBI): domain Eukaryota; kingdom Metazoa; phylum Arthropoda; class Insecta; order Thysanoptera; family Thripidae; genus Odontothrips; species Odontothrips loti. The sequence continues at coordinate 13,080,950 of CM076251.1, forward strand.
TCTCTCTCTCTCTCTCTCTCTCTCTCTCGTCCTGGCGACACGCAGACGCAGGGAGCGAGGGGAGAGAAAGAGAGAAAAGGGGGAGGGGGGCTTGGCCCCACGCCACGGCCGTCGGCAGGGCCCTACAGCAGTTTAATCCTTTGCGGGTCTTTTGCATTCACCTCAAACCTCCCATGCCCCCGCCCCCTCCTCCCCCTCCCTTTTTCGCTTCCGCCCTCATTGCCTGACCAGGGGTGACCGTGATAACGACCTCCCCCCTCCCCCTTCCCCCAATCACATACCGTTTTATCACTGCCCTCTCCTTCCTAGCTCTCACCTGCGACCTGCCCCCCCTCTCTCTCTCTCTCTCTCTCTCTCTCTCTCTCTCTCTCTCTCTCTCTCTCTCTCTCTCTCTCTCTCTCTCTCTCTCTCTCTCTCTCTCTCTCTCTCTCTCTCTCTCTCTCTTTCTTACTCTCTCCCCTCACCGCTTTTCTCTATCTCTTCTGACCTCACACTACTCCGCTTTTACCGTCCGCTCTGATACCCGCGCCGAACAGTAACGATAAATATTGCAATAATGTGTATGCACGCGCGTGCAGGCAAAGTGTGAGTGTGTGCGTGCGCGCGCGCGCTTACGGCGGGGGATAAGGAAACAGAGCTGTACACGCGGCCGGACTTCGTTAGGCGCTTTTCGTTTCCTTTGTGGGGAGCGGTTGGTAGCGCTGGCAGCAGGGGGACGGGGGTGGGTTGGTGCTGTTGGCGGCCGTGGGAGGGGATGGATTTATGTACCTCCTTTCCCGGTTGTTGCCGTGGCGTGCGCCGTGCTCGCGCCGTGTGCGTGCTCCACCGTGTTGCAGCGGCGGCTGCGGCTGCGGCTGTGCTGTGCTGTGCCGCCTGCCGTGACCCCGCGCTGTTGCCTGCTCGGTCTGTCCCGGGGTCTCGTGCCCGCCCGGCAGCCAGGCAGCCGACCGGACCGATATGGATCCATCTTAAATCCAGCACGCACCGCTCGCCGCTGTGAGGGGACGTACTCCGCACTTGTCGTCGGGAGCCCACGTAACTGCAGAGCACTGCAGACACTGCAGAGCCGGCAGCCGGCAGCCGGCCAGTAGGGTGCTGCTGCCGCCTGCGAGTGTCAGGGTAGGCCAGCCCGCACGACACGCGTGCGTGCACCGGTCGTGGTTGCCTACCCAGCAGGCGCTGCAGTATGCCCGGACTGCCTACAGTCCATTATAGGGTTGCCCTCCCGAGAAGCATGGGTGATCCCACATGTTTTTGTTGTTGTTGGGGTGGTGGTGGCGGCGGCCACTGTATAGGTCTCGCCGCAGCGCTGCCACCGCTGCCGCACCGCCGCTACTGCCACGCCAGGGAGCCATGCTGCTTGTCCGCAGAGCGGTTTCGTTTCGCGCCGATGGAACCCAAACGCCCCGCGCCCCCTCCTTGTGGTGCTCATTCTGTTGTTGTTAGTTGTTGTTGTTCTTGTTGTTCTTGTCGGCTCGCTCCACACTGCTGCGGGATGATGATGTCACGAGAGCCAAGCGTATGCAGTGCAGACGTCACAGGCCGCGGTGGGAGGTTGTCACTCACACGATCCTCGCCGCGCCGCAGCGCTCCGTGCCGTGAGTGTGAGTGTGTGTGTGTGGGGGGGGGGGGGGGTTTCAATTCCGGCGAAACGGCGATGCCATGCGAGGAAAGCGATGCGGGGCCACCGCGCCGGGGTGCAGGAGCAGTCAGGAGGCGCCAGCGGCGGGGGAAACATGGCCGCCGGACTAGGCCACAGCCCCCGCGGGGGTAGACTGCGCTATGTGCCCTGCGCCCCGCGCCCTGCATGACCGCTTGCCCTGCACGCACGCTGTGCCGTTCGGTTTGCCTGTCCCAGCGCACCCGTAAGGGATTTGGAGGGGAAGGGGGGGCAGGGCTTTCCTCCACTCTCAAAATATAAAGTGACATGTGACGGCTACATGGTTTTGAACCCGGGACGCCGAAAGCAGCCTACTCTCGCGGCGCTGGGCTGTCTAGCCGTGCTGTTCGCCACGCCATGCCACGCCACGTCCAGCTAAACCAGGTCCCGCACCAGCAACGGCAGAAGGCAACACTCTTCGGTTCCAGTCAGTCCAAAGCGTGACTAGCCCAGCCCCCTTCCCCCTCCCCTCCCCGCACCTCGTCCCGGCCCCCGTCCACGACCCGCCTCGTGCATACGTAATGCCTCCACCTCCCTCCTTCCCTCCCTCCCTCCCTCTTTCTCTCTCCCTCCCCCCCCTCTCTCTCTCTCTCTCTCTCTCTCTCTCTCTCTCTCTCTCTCTCTCTCTCTCTCTCTCCCTCCCTCCCTCTCTTTCTCGTACTTGCAACGGCCCTCCGAAGCGACGCGGCAGTTCCAGCGCGCAATGCGGAAGTAAGACACAGAGAGAAATAATCCGACCAACTTTAAGGGCCCCCCTCCCAGCCCTTGCCCCGCATTTTCTGCTTTTCTCTCTACTACCTGGATTCGGAGAGGAATATGACCGGGCGCAAATAAGAGGGTTTCCAGCAGGTGTTCGCATCGTGCCTTTTGCACCCAGAAAAATTATTTTCTCGATATCAAATCAAGTTTTTGGTTCTTGAAAGAAGTCCTATATGAAAGTCATAATTGTCTTGATAATTTAAACCCGTTCCAAAACAGAATCTTAAATGAAGCTAGCAGTCTCAGGGACATGAAGACGGAGGGTATGTTTTTCTGTGTGCATCCCGCTGTTATAATGCCGTGCGCTAAGGACTTCTTCTCTCACTCCTCTCCTCTCTCCAGCAGCTCGAGCGTTTGTTGTCGTCCGCTCCGCTCGCTGCCGCCCGCTACCGCCCGCTACCGCCCGCTGCCGCCCGCTACCGCCCGCTACCACCCGCTATCGTCCGGGAGCAGTGGACCTTAGGGCCCTTGCGCAAGAGAATGCACCCCCGGAAAAGTCGAGTGCCGACGGCGTGGTGGCAGGGCAGGGTAGGGGCCCGGGGGGGGGGGGGCTCTTTTGCAGCGCGCGGTCGTCCTTTGTAGCAAGGACCCCCAGGGGACCCCCTAGGGGGACTCCCCACAGAGACCCCCCGGGGGCGGGGGGCTTCCCAAACTCACCCGCTGCACCTTTTAAGAACGCCTCTGTCGTATGAGTGAGGGGAAGGACGTGTGTGTGAGAGAGAGAGAGACGAGAAAGAGATGGAGGGGCGAAGGGGGAAGAATTACTGACCGAAAGAGGGAGGCAGAGGAGGGGGAGAAATAGGAGTGCGAGCGAGAGACTACTGCGTGCAGGCATGTCCGGTACAAAGGGGTGGACGCCCTGCTGACTGGGGGCCGGGGGCTGGGGGCCGGGGGCCGGGGGCCGGGGTGCCGTGCCGCGCACAGGGCTCGGCGCGCGGCGCACAGCCGAGCCTCGGGTCTACCGCAAACAGGCTGTAATCGCATTGTAATCGGGCCAGCAATGCCGAAGCCAAGTCCGGCCCTTCGCTCCGGCCACCAGGGCCGCGGCTGCCACGGCCTGGGCAGCATATGTGGGTGCAGTGCGGCGCGGTGCGGCTCGGAGTGCATGCGAGGCAAGGGTGTCCCGGCGCGGCCCCGCGGCCCCCGCAGCCCCCGCAGCCCCCGCAGCCCCCGCAGCCCCCGTTACGGCACGATGGCCCCGAAGCAGACGCGAGACGACGGTCGATGTCGATGGCATCAAATCGCAACGCGACTCTGCTCTGCTCCGTGGTCCTCGGCAGCAGCGTGTATGCACCTCTGTGCTTTACTTTACTTTATTCGTCGGGCGCCCTCGCGTCACACGAGGGGTGGGGTGGGGGGGGATGATGCGGTGTGATCCGGAGCTCAGAGACGGACTTTATCCGTGTGGTGACGGACCGGGACCTGACGGGGCGGGGCGACGCGGGACCGTAATGTGGTGGTGGCCGGCCCCGCTGGGCCCGCTCTTTTCTCCCTTCAAAGCAACAACAAAACCAAATAAAAACGAAAAAGAAAATTAATTAAATTTAAAGCGCGGAAGAAAAAGAAGGGCGGAACAAAAGACAAACCCACTGTGCCCTGTGCGTCCTGCCCTGCTGTGGGCGAGCGGAGGCAGGCCAGGTAGACCTCAGAGTGCGGCCGCTCTGAGGCTGAGGGTCTCCGGCTGCCGCAGGGACAGGCAGGCACAGGACACAACCACTCATTCAAAATTTGTACGCGGATTGCACAGTTCCGGCGGATGAGACGCCCACAGTTGCGGTTTTTTTCCCCGTTTTTTTTTTTTTCCTTCAGAGTTTGAAAGCATATTCATATAGCTTTCGCCCTCGCTTTTATTTTTTCAACTGTGTGTGTCTACTGGTTTTATTTAAATCTTGAGAGATTGTTCAAAAATTTCAAAAATCATTTTTTTTTTTTAACTTGAGCCTTGTGCAGGGGGCACGCGGCCAGTGGGGTAGGGCGGGGCTCCGCGGGTCAAGTGCGGTGGGGTGGGCTCGCGGGGCGGGGGCCGGCGGGGGACGCGCCGTGCCTTTGTTCGTCGTCCTGTCGTGTCGCCTCGCCGTATTGACCGGCATGGCGTGGCGTGGCGTGGCCGGCAGCGATATTTACACCCTCGGGGGTGTTGCCGCCGCCGGCCGCCGCGGTAAGCCTCCTAACCCGGAAGTGTCCGTCGAGGAGTGCTCGGGGTGGCTGAGGAGCCAAGAGGCCTCTCCTGTTGGCGCTTGTGGGTCGCTTTACGGCCACCTCCAGCCCACCCACCCCCGCCTCCTCGCTGGAGCCCCTGGAGCCTCCAGCCAGCGCCACCCAACACACGGCCCCGGCCCCGGCCCGGCCTATGGAGAGGAAGCGAGGACGGGGACCCCTCCCGACCCAGCCGGAAATTGCGCAAAGTTTCCCATTGCTGTACGCACGCGCTCGTGCCGTTGCTGCTGTTGTCTGGCACACGTATCGATGTTGGCGGCGGCAGACCTGGAGTGCCCCGCACCCTGCGCTGCTAACACAGTGCCACAGCTGGAGAAATCAATTCGACGCGAGATGACTCAAGTACGTTTTACTGATTTCGCGACTCATTTTGGGGGCCAAAACTATTTAAAAATAATTCTGAAATTTCTAGTCATCTCTATTTTATTCGTTCCTTTTCATAATTTAGTTTTAATTCTTTTGAAACCGTTTCTGAGAGTAGCACAAACGAGCTCGGTGGTCGGCGACGTGTCCCGGGCCCAGCCCGGCTCGACACGCCGCCGGCGCCGACGGACGGTAAGCGGGTAGTAAGCCGGCCGTCGTAAGACGCCGAGGGTGAGGGCGGGGCGCTTCGGGTCAGGTCGAGAGGCGAAGGGACCCCCACGGCCCCGGCCCGGCCCCCCGCAGGTTAACAACGGCGGCAGCAGCAAGGTCGTTTTGTAGACCAGCATGTCGCACGCCCCGCGCGGGGACAGGCGGGCACGAGGTACGGTCGGGCCGGGCGGGTCGCGTCACCGCTCAGCCAGAAAGGTCGTGGGTCGCGCAACCCGAGCGGCGCGGCGCGGCGCGGCTTTCGCACACAGCGCCCGCCGACCACACTTTGCTTTCGGCCTCGGCCTCGGCCTCCGACCGCCGCCGCCGCCCGAAGGGCCGCCGTCTGACCGCCGTTGCTGTTCTGTTTGGCCGCATCGATTTGAGACAGTGGCAGCGCGCGGCGCGGGGCGGGGCGGCGGCGGCCCGGAACTCGCGCGGCTCGAACTCGAATGCCGGCGGCGCGCGCCTTGCCGTGCCTCTACGCGCCCGCCGCGCTGCAAGTCCCTTATCTCGTCGTCCTGGTCCTGGTCGCCATCCTGGCCGCCATCCTGGCCGCCGTCCTGCCTGCCGGCCTCTTTGATCTCGTCCACGATTCCCCGCGGCGCGCCGACGCGACCGTGGGTCCTCTGTGCCCAGTCTCCGGCGATGGAGGGGGGGGGGGGGCGGGCCACGGCAGGAGGTGAGGCAAAAGGGGGTTCGTTCTCACGTCCAGCGGGGTCCTTTGGCCGCCGTGTTGGCAGCGGAAACATGTGCCAATATGTCCACGAGGGGGTGGAGGAGGGGAACGGGGGTCGGAATCACTGCACGGTGCAAAAGGACGCCGACGCGTGGTCGACATGGACGCGCTTGAAAAGAGGGAGGAAGGGGGTGGGGGGGGGGGGTAGGTGAGTTGTGACGGATGATGCTGCCGTCACGGGGTGTCAGGGGGAGAAAGGATCATTATCGTGTGGGGGGAGGGGGGAGGAGGAGGCATTATTAGGGATAAACGAATGTATTTCTCGGGGCGAACGACTTACGATGAGCGGTCTGGTCGCCGCGGTGGCGGGAAGGTTGTCGCAGATGTCCTTTGTTTGTTTGTTTGATTTGTTGAGAGAGAGAGAGAGAGAGAGAGAGAGAGAGAGAGAGAGAGAGAGAGAGAGAGAGAGAGAGAGAGAGAGAGAAAGAGTGTGTATGTGTTTCCCTTCAAAGGATCAGGACGCGCGGAGATGGAAGGTCGACAGAGAGACTCCATGGCGAGGTCGGCGGGGCGTGCGCTCATATGACGGGGCTCATGATGTCGTCGGGGAGCAAGAGCCTCGCCGCGGGCGGCCCCCGTCCCGCCCGCCCCGTCTCATCCATCGCGGACCTGGATCTGGACCCCCGTCGGCGGCCGGCTGGCGCACACCGGGGGCGGGAGCGGGGGCAGGGGCGGGATTGGTGCGATGGGGACGCGCCGACCCCGGACCGGATCCGCTTGCCCGGGGGATCCGTATACGAGATCCCTAACATTTACGTGTGTGTTGTGTGTGTGTGTGTGTGTGTGTGTGTGTTTTTGTTGCTCTGTTTCCGAGGCGAACGGAACGATCCCTTTGGCGGCGTGAGGCGAGGCACGCGTACACAGAGGACAGGGCACGGGACACGGGGCCGTGCGAACCAACACAACACAGTCCGGGCCGGAGAGAGACAATATCGTCTCAGCCGCTGCCGCTGCTGCTGCCGCTGCTGCTGCCGCTGCTGCTGCCGCGCCGGCTGTGGCGGCGGACGGCGCTGGGAATCGAAACGAGTCCGCCAGCCGTCAACCGTCCCCGTAACACCCGAAAGGGGACGCACCGCGCACACCGCACGCGAGACAGAGACACCGACAGCCTGGGAGGTGGGCCAGCCCGTGCCGCAGCCCTGTCCGGCGGGTCTGCCTACCCTCACGGCGGTCCTGCTCCTGGCCAAAGCCCTGTCCAGTCCAGCCGCCCGGCCTGCACGGCCTGCACCCACACGGGGGCTTCTGCATGAATTATCCAATGTTTCCTTGGCCTCCCGGGTTGACAGCGAAAAGCTACTATTGATTCCTCCCCTCGTCCCCCAACCTCTCACCGCCCGCCCCTGTGCTCTCTTTCTCTCTCTCTCTCTCTCTCTCTCTCTCTCTCTCTCTCTCTCTCTCTCTCTCTCTCTCTCTCTCTCTCTCTCTCTCTCTCTCTCTCTCTCTCTGTCCCCTTTTGATCTCACTTTCCATCCCTCATCTCACCCCCCGCCCCTGAGTCCGAGCTTGAGCCCTCTCGCGTACCACTTCGACATTTCCCCCCCCCCCCCCCCCCCAGCGTCAACGTCACTTACCACTTCTACTACCGCACAATATTTTTTTTAAATTTTCCCTCTGCTCTCGTACGCGCTCCCTCTTACATTTATTCCTCTTCCCTCTCTTTTCCCTCCCAGCTCGCCATGACCTTCGCTCGTTCGCACCTTTGGAACTGGGTCGTCCTGTTCTGTTGTCCGTCGAGGTGTGCATTCCGGCCCGGCTATCCTCTCACCTGGGCTCGGTCACCTACAAACCCCCCTCCCCTTTCCACTCTCCCCCAGTCTTTCTCTCCAGTGTCTCCAGTGGAATGTTGAGCGGCCAAACACCGCTGCTACTGCTGCTGCTGCTGCCGCCGCTGCCGCCGAGACCGTGTCCCATCAGGAGTAAGTTGTTGTTGGCTCGCGCGCGTCACAGCGTCTCCCGTGTCTCTCTCTCTCTCTCTCTCTCTCTCTCTCTCTCTCTCTCTCTCTCTCTCTCTCTCTCTCTCTCTTACACACACACACACACACACACACACACACACGTTAGAGTATGTCCGCTGGAATTCCCCCTTCAGCCGCACTCGTTCCGAGTTATAACGCTGGGCTGCGCTGTAAGTAATGCCCGTTGCCTTGCCACGGGTACAGCGCAGCACAAGGCTCATGAAAGTGGACCGCGTGAGCAGGTATTTGAACCCGGGGCCTCCAAACCTGAAGCTATTGCCCGATGCAGGGAGGAGCTTGTGCACGGCGGGGTGCGGTAGGGGCTCCCTAACTCCTTGGTGGAAGCGACGTTTCTCTGGTAGGAGGTATTCTGTTTTAGTTTTATGTTGTTGTTTTTATTTTATTTTACAGTGCACGCGACGTTCGACGCTGGACAGGGGAGGACACCGGCCGACGGCACGCGGCTGGGGACTGCTCCGGTGGCCACAGCACGGCCTTGCACGCCGTCCTGGAGAATTCCAGGGCCGCTGCTCCAGAGGACACAAAAGTATCGCTGACAAAAGAAGAGGAACTCCCTGCGACACCAAGAAGAGGTGCGGCCGCCTTTCCTGAAGGATATTCGTAAAGCGCGGCGTCGGCTGGGTCCCGGGGGGTCCCGGGAGGTCCCGTGGGGTCATGCGTCGTGTGGGGTCGCCTCCTTATTTGGGGAGGGGGTCATGACCCTCATGATGAGGGGGTGGCAGCGGGGCATGCGGTGAAAGGTGAAAATAAAAGCGTGTGCAGACTAGCCATGTTGCCCGCGGGGGGTGTTGGGGGGGGGGGGCCTCCGTGTGCCCCCCTCCCTCCCCCCTGCAGGTCACGTGACATCACGCGATTCGGACCGGACCGCATGGCAACGAGTCCGCACAACCCCCCCCCCCCCCCCCCCCCCCCCCCCCCACGATACCACTTGGCTATACACCCGCCAAATGTCATTTCATCCGGCAGCGCGGCAATGGCTGGAGAGAAGTAGTTGGGGGTGGGAGAGGGGGGGGGGGCCTCATTTGTAATGACACGTGTTCCTCGGACCACCATGCACTTACGGGAGGGCACTGCTGCTGAAGTTCGCTGCGTGTTTTTAGAAACCGGAGCTTGCCGACGGTAGCGTTAACATTTTATCACTTCATTTGAGCTATGCCGTCTGACAAAGGAAGTGATGTATTTTTTTAAAATAATATTTGTAGGGGTGGGTAGATGGGGTTTTGGCTGTGTCATCGCACTCACCTGGCCGTTGTTCCCCCGTGCAGCCCAGTCTCCTCCACCAGCAGCACGCCGCCCGCCGCTCGTCACTCGCGCCCTCTTCCTCTTACTGGTCGCGGGCCGCGCCGCGCCGCTTCTCTCGCGGAGCTCGGTCCTTGGTCCGACCCGACACCCTTGGCTTCCCTTCCCTCCCCTTCCCGAAGGGTTCGGCCCCGGCCCCGGGTACTGGCGGGACGGGACGGCCGACGGCACACTCGCGGATCGGCTCGGCTCGGCACGGACCTCAGCACGGACCTCAGCGCGATGTATCTGCCCGGAGCTCCACCGCACCGCTCCGCTCCGCTCCACTCCGACACCGCTGCGCTATCGCACCTCACCGCAACGCACCGCACCGCCTGCACAGCACGGGCTCGGCCCAGGGGCACGGCTGCAGCCCGACTGGTCGCTATCCCCTCGTCTCGCTGTCCCCCACCCCCTTCCCCCTCCCGGCCCGCACCCCCTCCACGACCCCTCCTCACCCCCCTGCCGTGCCCCACCGTGCCCTGCCGTGCCCGTGGCCCCGCTGTGGGGCCCTGGCGGCGCGGCGCGGGGGAGGCGTCGTCGGCGGCGGCGGCCACGGGGGGCGGCAAGAGGCGCCTCGGCCATCGCGGCGGAGCATGGCGCCCCCCTGCGGCCGCCCCCCACATTACACCCCCCACTCCGTGCCGCCCCCAGCCGCCCCCGAGCCGACCCAACCCCCCCGCGCCGCACCACCAAGGGGCCCACGGCCTGCCACAGCCCCCCCCCCCCTCCGCCTCCAGTCGCCCCCCGCCCCCTCCTCTAGCCTGCCCCGTGGCGGCCTGTGCGCTGCACTTCTTCCGCTCGTTCAAAGCAGTGACCCTGATCCTTAGGCAACGCGCTCAGCCCGCTGCGCTGCTCCGGGCGGCTCCGCCCCCCCCCCCCGCACCTCCCCGCCCAGGGCGGACCACCTGAGATCCGGTATCCGTTGAGCGCCGGGCCGAGCCGGGCCGGACCCCCCAGACCGGACCCGGCCGGGGCCCTTAAACCACCCTCTCCGTCTTAGGTCTTTTGCCTCCATCCCACTCACACACGTGGGGGAGTCTACCCGCCCCTGTACTGTCATCCTTGTCCAGGGCGTACGCCTCGGCAGCCCCGCGCCGTGACCGAGGTACTCCGGCCGCCACCGAGTCGGGCCAGGGGCAGCCAGGGGGTCCCGATGGCTGGGAGGTCAGGCCCAGGATGGCGACGGGAGCGGTGGGGTTTGGGGCACGGGTGTGTGTGAGAGAGAGAGCGCATGCCTACAGGAAGGGTCTCATCGACCCGCCGGAGTGGTGCGGGGTAAGGAGGGGGCTGGGGAGGGGGACAGCGAACCTTGTGGAGGGGAGGGAGCATAGAGGGGGGCACTGACATAGAATCAAATATGTAGGGTAAATATAGGAGTGAAACGGAGAGAGGCTTTTTTTTTACCAGAATCAGCGTGGGAGGGCAAAGAAAGAGGGTGGGAGGTGTGTGGTCTCCCGGGAGCCATTCGAGTACTACGAGTCCTGGTTGGGGGTGGTCATTACTCTTGTCATGTGTCATCGGCCGGGCTGCCGGGCTCGGGCCTGGTGCCCTGGGCTGGGCTTCCCCGTCCTTCCCTGCCCTGTCCCGCCCCGCAGCACCCACGTGCTGCCTGTGTATCCCCCACCCCCGCAGGCCCACCAGGCCCACGCTGATCAACAGCGAGCAGGAGCAGGAGCAGGAGCACCCCCAGCCGTGGCAGCCGTGGCGTGGCCGCCGCCGTCACTCCGACTGCCAGGCTCCGCCAGGCTCTACCTCCGCGGCTAACGAGGCCCGCGCCCGGCGCTGCCTAGCAGCTCCGCACCGCCAGGTGTCACAAGCACAGCCACAGCTGCGGTTAATTTCGTCCCGTCTGGCTTAGCCTGGCCTGGCCAGCAGCGGCTGCAGTTTGGGAGACAACGGCCTAACGAAATGGGACGGGACGGGACGGGATGGGACGCTCGAGAGACCTTGGGTCGCCTCGGGGCCTCGGCTGGCTTTGTGGACAAACGCCAGCTGCATGTATGCAACCGCGGGAGTCGGGATAGTGAAAACACAGAAGACAAAAGGGAGGAGAAAAAAAAATGACATTTTCTTCAAAATTCAAGGTTTATTGAGGAAAAACGCATCGTTGTCTTTCAGAACACTCACTGAACATTAGAAATGCCGAGGAATGCCACACATCCCGACAAAACTTCTATTTGAGAGAAAAAAATAAAATAAAGAAGAAGACAACAGCTCAGTGTTCATGATATATCAAACCTCAAATTTTCCCTTGATAAATCAACACAGCAAAGTCAGTAAGAGTACCTGAATGAAGTACTATCATTTGGGAAGATTGTTACTTATATTGCTCACATAAACTCATTACACATCTTGAAGTTCATGAAATGATAGTTAATTTATCATCCATATCATTCAAATATTATCATCAAATAGTTCAAAAATTGCACAAAGGGCACATCACATGCACACACTCTCGTACGCAACACACAGAGAGAATCATTTATACAAAATTCCAAACAATGACATGGTACACAAAACCTGCTTTTATCATAGATCCTCCTAACAAGCACTCCACCTGTGCAGCCAGTAAGAAAATGACTTTTTAAGCCTTCATAGTTGTGAACGGCGCATGATTCTTTATTCGGGAAGACAATGGTTATTGCTGAACTTCAGGATTTTATAGATATACAAGCCAAATTAGTAATCATGCCTTCCATCTTTCATTGGAAGGTGTAAAGTTTTAACATGGCTGACAGGCAAGTCTTGTCCAGAAAGATGTATTGGAAAGCTTTGTTTGAGTTGGTATAGAACAGGTACACCTCAAGGTTGAGGAAGACCAGCTCACTCCACGTCAAACATAAAATAAAGTTTGTGGTACCATAAGCAACAAGAAGGTTGTCAGAGGACAATTCAAAATTACAAATCAGCATTTATACTATCCGTGCTCAAGTGACATCAAGAGTCTTAGTTTAACAAGTTAAGAATAATAGAAAGACTTTTAAATATGCTGGTTTCAGTTCCTTGGCGTTGTAAAGAAGTAGAACAAAAGCAGCACATCAATCTTCACTAATGCAAAGAAAGGATAGTTTATGTCAAGCGAAGTGATGCCAAGTGAACATGGCACACAAAATGATTCCTACCATAACGTCATTCAGATACGTTATCTCTCCACGATTCCTATCACAGCTGCAGAAGAAACAAGAAAGGAACTGGTGAAAATTTTGGTATCACTTTGATGTTTCATGCTACCTCCAAGAAAAATAGCCAAACACACATCTCACAACCTGCCCTTCTACCCACATAAACAGGGTTCAGAGGGAATGAAGGACACATTGCCAAACCAACAGTTGCTTAAGAAATGTTATCTGTATCTATTTTCAAACAGAACAGCTGTACATTTTTATTAAATTTTTTAAGATTTCGTTACAACTTTGTTTGATATGGAATGAACCTGTCTCCATTCGAACACGCAGACACACACACACTCACACATTAATATATGATTTGATTAAAATCTGGGTTTATCATCTTTATAAGTGATAACAATTTTTGAAGGCAAGACCATTAATCATATGGTACAAAAGAAATGGCATGGTATGGCAAGAAAGCATCATGCTACCTTGTATGAGAAGATGACTTGGTGAAAAAGACCTTCATGTGTCAAAATATTATAAATCAGCTTGTGTATTAATAATTATCATAGGAAAAGATTTGCACAGAAAATTACTTTATTAAGAAAGTTTCTACCTTAGTTGAAAAAGTAGAACACACAATTTCAGAATATGTATATATATATACTCCATATATATAAATATATATACACACACACATACACACTTGTTGCTTTATTAGATTTGTGCAATAGTTTGAAGTTTGGTACAGTTACATTTTCTTAATTCTTTTTACTTTTTTTTCTTGTTTTGGGTTAGTATACTGCATATCCATAACCGGCATTTCCTGCTTTTGACTGGTAAGAGGAAATTTAGAAGAGCCAGGCAAGATGGGGACAGATACATCAGCAATTTACTTATCATTTAAAAGCCAGAGAAAAATAAACTGCTGAACTATGCAATTGGCTACACCATTCACATTACAGCCCTGAATGGTAACATCAACGAATTGCACAAATCAAATACACAACAGCATATATAGCACAAGTTCCCTCAGCAACCTCATAAGTAAATGACACAGTTGTATCACTGTACATATGTAAAAGTTTATAACTCCTAGCTACCTACTTAAGTGGACTTATCAGGGTCATATTATTGGCTGCTCATATACAAGAATTCAGGCAAGTTAAGAATTATACTATGAAGAAGAATGAGTGATTTGGCCGTAGGGTGAAACATTATTCTTCAATACTAGAAACATATCACAAGAAGAGAATATGTATGTAGCAAAAGCTACCTGCAAGAAAATGAAGCTGCAGGCTATGACAGTTAGTTGTATGTGCATTTTGTATATCACTTCAAGAATTTTAGGAGGGGAAATTTTCCTACATTTCCACTCAGATAAAATAACAAGGTAAAAAAAAAAAAAATTATAACAATGTAGGATTTATGCCACAAAGCTCTAGAGGAACAGTTTTTTTTTTTTTAAAGTATAAAATGCAATTACATCTCCCTGTTTCTGACCACTGCAGTTGGCAAGCTGACATATATAGACAGTTCAGTGAGGCAACACTCGCCACTATGAGGACCCGGTGAACTGTCAGCGGCAAGAACAACACATGTTTCACGCGTGCACAACACAGCACATCTATATAGCACCATGAGCTGTTCAAAGGTATTTCTTTTATGTCTGAGTCGGGTTAAGTAGTTTAAGGCATAGCGTTTTTTGCCTGTTACATGCAAATCACAATATATTTGATCTTTTATCACAACAATATATGATGAAAGTCTGTTGATTTTGCATAGTAAAAAAAAACAAAATTTTATCAATTACACAGGAAAATATTTAACCCTCTCCTGACACATCTTCAGTTCAGAAAATATCATGAGGCGACACTAACCACTGTATCAATGAACCTATGAAAACAAGATCTCTCTTCAGCAGTACTTTTCAATGAATAATGAAGATATTGCAGAAGATAACATAATTCAATGTGAGTTTCACCTATACCTGCACCACTTTAAATATAAAATTCTAATCTACAATAAAAGACAAGGAGGTTTCATCCACCCAAATGTGCTGAGAACAAGGTGAAAAATTAGAAAGTTCCAAAGGCTATAAATGAGTTTACCATAAACATTATCATTAGTTAACTTGAAACAGACATAAGAGAAACATTAAACTGTGACTTTTTTTTTTTACAAATAACAACAATTTTTCTTATAAACAAGATTTTAACAATATTCTTAGGAATAATTTTAAGAGAACAACCACAGGCGCCTATATGTGTGTTTGTAGTCTAATCACGCAGTAAATATTGACAGAGGGAGGAAGAGAAAACACAGGAGGTTAAGTTGGAGCAGATTAAGTACGGCACACAATGAGGTGATGAGACGAGGCAGGATGCGATGAGATGAGATGGTCGAAATGATGAGATGAAAATGTTATATTAATAAATGTTACATGTTATACCTCAATATTGGTGCTTAGTTCTGTAGGTAGGTAGCATATATGGTTAAAACAGGACACACCCACACACAGTCTGTGAAGGTCCACCAACACAAAAAAATGTAAACCCAAAATAAACAAGAGTCTTTGCTTGTGAGCTGGCAAGCCAAGCGAGTGAGTCATCCACAGACTAAACATCAACAACCATCTTTTTATGAATGTCTGTGTTCCCAACAACCTGAAACAAAGAATATGTTTTGACCAGACTTGATTTGATAGAGAGAATGAATAAAAATGAATAAAAATAAAGTTGAGACTTACAGCACAGAACTCTTCAAAAGAGATCTTTCCATCTTCATCTTTATCAGCAAACAAGATTGTTTTGTCCACAATCTGTTGCAACTGAGTATCTTTCAGGTTATTGCCCACCATCATTTTGAGTACCTGCCATCAAGAAATATGTTAGTGTTTTAATGATGAATGTAGATTCACTCAAACAAGAATTAATTGCTACACCACAGAACAAAATAATTACCTGGAAGAGTTCACCATTCGAAATGAAACCATCATTATCCATATCATAAATTCTGAAAGCAAACTTGAGTTTTGACTGTTTATCGCCCTTCACACTGAATTGTGAGACCCCATGGATGAATTCTAAAAGTAAAGCAAAAATTGGTTTTCAGAGATTACACTTTCAATCAAACATCAATTTAAATGTTGCAAGGGCAAAAACAGAATACTGATAGTCATCATACCTTTAAAATCCACTTCCCCATTACCATCTGCATCAAAAATATCAATAACACGTTGCACTAAAGGATTTTGTTGTAGCTCTGGAAGGCTCATAAATTCATCAATGCTTAATGCTCCTGAATTATCCAAATCCAATTTCCGGAAGCGTTTTCCTAGCCTCCGGATTTCATCTGCATCAACTGCGAATCAGAAGAAAACAAAAGAGAACCATTATAATATGATCCCGAATGCATCACGTGATATACAAAAGCAACACATATCACAACAAAGAGAAACCAGTGCCAAGTAATTTAGGGTGTGCATATTAAGCTGTCCTGGAAGACAGCCAAGAAGTAAAAGCTGTGTGGCTGGCCAGCTTCACACCTCAGAACATAGTTTAGGACTCTTATTATCATTCAAATGTCATACAGCAATGAATAGTGCATTTATATAACCAGCTTTGACATTAAAAGCACAGCACAGTAGATATTGAGGACTAAAACCAATACCTAGACACACATGGTGGGAGTGATTTGATTTGGATTTTTCTACCATAAAATTTGACAAATGCTGGGAGAAAATAGGCCAGAGTCAGCAGGTTCATTGGATGAAGTGAGTTGACTACACATGTTGAAATGTCAAATTTAGGTCTGACTGTTAAAACTTTCACGGCAAACGAAGATAACGTAACAGGTCACGAGACCAGAAATTCATGCTGCGTTAGATCAGATCAACGGGTGACTACACAAATAAAGAACACAACAGGAGAATGAGTGGAAACATCAGTAGCAGACGACTGCGAAATGAGACTGACATAACCTCCAAGTAAGAGACTGAGCGTGCACGTATGCATGACATGAGGTGTAAAAAGTGCAGACACGCGCACTAAAAGGACAAAACGATACAGAATAAATATCCATAGAGTGATGATTGCACAGATGAATGACATATGTCAAGTAAGTTCTTCAATACTTACAGTTGGAGCATAGCTCCATAGGTAGGGACGATTCATTCCCCTGAAACCAAGAGAAACACATATCAAATAGCAATTTTGAGAGTAATTAGAGTGCGGAACAAGAGATTTTAAAATAAAACCAATGAGAAGGCAGATATCAGGATGGTTTCGCTAAGGACGTTTATTACTGTTGGGAACGTTTCTGCTATCAGAACCTTGCAAAACAATCCAGTCTCAGTAACCAGAAGCTTAACTTGCGAATATCTTATTTCTAAAACGCACAATGACATACCATTTAAGTATTTTTTAATAGCTCTGGTAGAGCAAGACGAGATTTAACTGTTAAAATAATATTTTCAAACTCCTGAACTGCAGTCTGAGTACCAGTGTGGTTCGTTGAATGTTTCTTTTTCTTGGGGGCCTTCCACTTGCCGTCTCCTGCTAGTGGTCACTACTCAGTGACCCTCACTGCTGAAGTTTTCCGATAAATCATTATTGTGGTCAAAAACTTTCAAAAGCATAGCCAGATTGATTCTATAAATAGAAAACTAGAAGTATATTTCCAAACTGTAGAATAAAAGAGGGTAAAAACGTATCTCTCTGGAGGAACAATGTTTCCGATTTCCGAGACTGTATGGTATCGCAGTCGTCTGCTGTATCCTATAAATTCGGAAGCGCGGACAATAGACATAATCAAACATTCTTATGCTGGGTAGAAAAGTGAAGAAATTTTTTTTTTCCCTTGACAAAATTAAAATTTGTCTATAAAGACGAACGCTTTCTATTTATTGCAAAGGACGGGGAATTGGAGGGGAGGGGGAGGGGGGGGGGTGCTGGTCTGACCTGCGGTGTCGCATGTGGACAAGGACTTCCCTTTTAGGATGCAAAATAAAATACAGCCATATGAAGACTTGTGTTCATTTTATTTTTATAAATCAGAAGTGAGAATATAGTTTTTGTGGACAGGTATTCCAATAATGGTGACATTAATGTTTGTGGTTTTTATTTGAATATTTATTTATTTAAAAATAAAAAAAAACAGCCTCCCTTTGGTATTGTCAGGTCACAGGAGTAACATGCAACAAACTAAAGACTGTTGTTGGAAAGGAAAAATACTTTCTCACAATATCGTACAGCTATGCTTTCGTTTTATAAAATTACAATATCCTCACATCACATTGTAAATGTGAAAAAGTAACATCTTTTTATCACAAGGTCATATCAGAATATCTTTCTAGACACATTTCAGTATCCTTCCCTTCTGCTAACAAGAAGAAATTGAAAAGGAAGACCAAAGAAAAAACCCTGAAGAATGTATAAAATTATCCCTAGTCATAACTGATGAAACTAATCAACATAATCGTCATCATTACACAAAATGAATTCACATGAATGACAGAGAATGACAACATGTCCATTCAAGATACTTTAACAAAAATATATGGAAGCAATCACATATCACAATTCTTAAATTGACTCTCATTGACACTCCTTCAGAATGAGCATATTATTGCAAATTACAGTATTTACATTTTTTTTAAAATCTTCAAGATATGGGTAGATGGTTGGCAAAACGGGCAACTGTTCCCAGTGGTTCAGAAAAAAACAACACAAAGGCTCATTCTGTGTTCAGATGAAAGCGAGCCATCAGAGTTAAATGATCTGAGCCACAAACAGCATTTGGTATAAACTTCAAGTCATCACACTGGCCACGTGTTGGGAGAGTGTAGCGTGATAATAGTTTCAAGGGCCCCTCTTCAATACAATGTTTATGCACATTCCAAATTCCACTGTAAGCAAGAAAACAAAAAAAATATGTAGCATTAATTACAATGTCAAGGAGCACAGGGAAAAATACATTACTATATAAGAACAAACAAACCTATAAAATATATAATCAACGGTAACCCAGCCATTCTGGTTGGTTGTAGCTTCATGAACCATTTTCTTAGAGGATGGAGAAGCTTGTCTCATGTGCTGATATACACTTTGAAAATGAAGGCTATGTTGTAAAAATCCCCTGTCAATCCTATTAACATAAGCGGAGATATTTTTTAGGCTTAAAATAAATGAGATTTACAGAGAATAGAAATTTATGTATAGTAATAGCTATGCCAACCTGCCATGAAAGTCCTCTTCATATAATAGAGGTTTCCCAGACTGTATGTGACTATAGTGCTGGACTGATTTGTAAACATCACTATTGTATAGCTGTAAAATCAGGAAATGGTATGCACAAGACACATTTTTGACAGTATCAAAAGATTTTAAGAAGAATAAAGTACTACTAATCAAACATACCCTCGACATATCTATAATGCTTTGTTTGTCAGTTTTTGACCAAGTATTCTGTCTTCTGAAACGTTGCTCTACCACTTTCAAATGCTGACAGGTGTTGGCAATTTCAAGTTCGGAAGGGAGAAGACAATCTTGCGTAGGTTGACCGTAACAGAGGACTGCCAGAGTTTTAGCGGCTAACTCTGAGTAACGTAAGAACCCATTAACTATCAGCCTGTAAACTGCAGTATCTGGCTGAAGGTTGAAATCTCCAGTCACTATCATTGGTAAGTACTTTGGTTTGCCACTCCTAGAAAAAGGAAACATGAATCAGATCATGGTTTTTCACTATTTGAACAATGAATAATAATCACCTCTACCCCTTAATTGTAAACTCACACCATTTCCCCTAGCAAATGGTAATTCTATGTTCACCTTTTGGATATTAAAAGCTCCCATGGCAAATTAAATTTTTGAGTAACAAATAAAAACAGAAGATAACCACTTACATAGCATCTACTCCCATGTAAGACATTCGATCTAATTCTGCTAAGAGAACTTGGGTCTGAGCAAGTTTGACATCATGTCGCCTAGGATTATACAAGAGATGAGTAGTAGCAACCACTAACTCATTTCCACAACCTATAGACACAAAACGCAAGCACATCAAATTGACGGTCTTAGTAATTAAACTTTATTGAAAATTTAAAAAATAGAATTGCCATACCAATAGAATTTTGTAGTGCTAATCGGACAACAACAGCCACATTGTGACGATCTAGAATACATCCTACAGGGAGGTAATTTTGATAGTATTCCACAGTAGTACTGTCAACCAGTTTGAACTTATTAGATTTGTAGAAAATGGCACAGCCATCAGTGTGTCCATTTGACCTTGTTTTAAAGATGCCTTGATAACCTGAAGAAGGGCAGAAAATTCCAAGAAGATTAATTTGTAGTTGGCGTGGGGGCGGACTTTTATTTTTTGAATCGGATATAACGTTTCTCGCTTATAACGTCGGCATATCGGTGCAAGTAGGGCTGACGCTATAACCGGCTTATACTGTATTTTCAAAATATCAAAGGGGATGTTGACAAGAACTTTAATCAACTTAAACCACAGGTAGGTGCATCAATAAAATGTTCATACCTAAACTTTTAAGTCGGTTGTAGAAAGAGTCTATGTGGCTTGCCTGCACCTCTTGAAGACATAATATCTGCAAGGTTAGGTAAAGTAAAGTAAGCAAATGTGTTCAAGTAATGAAAAGTAATTCACAATGATATTAGTTTTGGATTACCACTCACATCAGCATCTCCATCTTTAATTTCTTTCCACAGCGTAGCACTGCGATATTTCCACTGAAGTGCTTTGCTGTCATGCTTTTTATACAGATATGGATGGCGCTCTAAAAGATCCTGAGCCAACACATTGTATGACATAACAGTGAAGGAGTTATTCTTGAACAGTGTATTTGGTAAACCTTCATCTGAAATGAAATTTGATAAGGAATGGAATTATTTCCTTTCTTTAGGTTCTTTCCAGAAATGAGAACCAATTATAGTTACCTTGACTACACATGCTATGTCCTAAGTCTGTGTGCTCCCAATCACGGTAATCCTTGATAAGCTTCTTGAGGCGTGTAACTGAGAAAATTTAAAACACACCAGAAATAAAAAGCAAACAAAGTTAGATGGCTGGAGCGCTTTGAATGGAGCTCATTGAAGTAAAGAGCTTTTTATACCTTCATAGTCTTCTGTCTCAGACTGTTTTTCCTTCTTTAGTCGATCATATGTATTTGGGCTTGGTGGTAATGGAATATCTTCTAGTTTAATAGAGTTGTTCAATATGCAATTTGAAACCCAGTTTTCCGGAGGCAATGGAATATCTTGTGGTTTCATATCAAATGGTTTGGTAAGACAGAATTTTGTCCCCTTTGAAGACCTTGAAATTTCTTCTAATTTCTTTTCCTCTTCATGTTTATCATACACTAGAATGATATCGTCGTCTTCATCTTGATGAGCAGAGGACTTAGATGGTCCAAACGATTTACAGGCACCTTGAAACAAAGCAAAAAGCAGTAAATTTAGAGTGCACAAAAATGTCTACAGTTGATATCTAGTTTAAACCTATTTCAGTGCATGCACACCTTGAAAACCAGAAGCCATGGCTAGGTGTTTTAATCTTAGATTCTCTTTCCTCCTCCTTCTCTTTGCCTTATCTTTCCTTTTATGCTTCTTGTCTTTCTTCCTTTTGTGTTTACCTTCTTGCTTTGAAGACTCCTTCCTGTTGGGTTTCATGTCCAAAAACAGTGACCAAACATTCTGTATGAATTGTGTGCCATCCAACACCACTTCACATGAATTTATACATACAAATTTAGTGGCAAACACTAAAGCTGGTGCAAGTAAGATCGGATTGTATCTTGGTAAGCAAGTTTTCAAACACAATGTTGAGAGGCCAAAAGGGGATAACTTTAGTATGTGACGAAACCAAAGCATACGAGACCAAGACATACAATCGTAGTTATTCAAAGATGTTCCAAGATGCAGGATTGAAGGACCAGATTCAATTTCCACCTAAAACATAAAATATTCAATCAGTTTTTGAAACTAACCAACTGAACACATGGTTTTATTGACCTTCATAAAGAGACCAATTATTGGTGTACAGCAACAACAAACACTGGCAAATATGACTTGAAAACCCTGATCCCCTACCACATACATTGAGTGAAAGGTGCGCACTCGGGTATAAAATTGAATGATGCAGAGAAAATACAACATCTGCCAAGGCTCAGATGGAGGCAAGTAAGGTGTCAGGAAGTGGCACAGGCACAACCTGAAAATGAGAAAACATAACTAATTGACAGTCATATAAAAATATAAAAGTGAAGGTAAGACGATAGTTTTGATCAAAGGAGAGGCCCCTAGTTCGCGAAAAGACGACAGGTCCAGGTTGTACAGGCCCAATATATCAACAAACACAATGGGTATGAGGATACATCCTTCCAATGACAGTAACGACTGTGATGGGGAACTTACTGACCGAATTAGTACTCCTGTCGAGCACACGAGATAGATGACGATGATTTCCCGGGAGATTTCAACGACATTAAGTAAAAGCAAATCTCGCCAGATTCCGAAATAACGCAAAAGGATGCAGATTACGACTCTGGTTTGTTTTTGTCGTGGTCTCTGACCCAACATTCAGATTCGTATGCCGTCGTGCGCCGTCGTGTTGGCGCGCGCATCGACTATTCGCAGCAAAAAGGGAAGGACACAGCGAGCAGCGAGGACAGAGGCTCGGCCAAATTGAATTGCGTGAACTTGACTGGAAGTTGGTGGGCCAACTTCGCTCTTCAAAACCGAAATTCGAACCTAGGTTCATATCCTCTCAAGAGGCTGTGAGTTTCTTACCCTCGCGGAGAGTCTGATCGTGCAGTAACAAAATCTGCGTCGCGGTCGAGGCCCGCAGCAGTTGGCTGTACAGGCTTATCGCCTCGATTTCAATACAGTGCTCTTTTTAGATCTAAATAGGCTCAGCCAGTACCATCGGTCCTCACGGAACTTCCATGGGTTATGTAACACGGTCGCCGTGGCGGGGTGTACGAACGCGGTGATGTCACCGAGAAAAGTTACGTGATTTGTAAACGAAACGGCCACTAACCCTTTCTCCTACGGACTTCCCTGGCGGACGCAGCTACCCACAACCCTTCACTTCGGAGTCGCAGAGTTGCAGCCGCCGAGCCGAGCCGAGGGGCGCTGGTCCGGACCGTGGCCGACAGATGGCACACGCGTCTGGGCCGCGGACGGGGCTGGGAGGGGGAGGGCCGTGCTGCGGTGGTGGCCGTGGCTGGCGGGGTAGCGGCCGCGACCGAGAGAGAGGGCGGCGGGCCCAGGCGGGCCGGGAGTAGGTGCAAGCGAGACGGCCTGAACGCGTGTGTTACTCGATTCGATGACGTCCGCGCCGCGCAGGCGCAGTGTCGGCCGAGGTTCAAAATAGCAGAAAGCCATGAAGAGTCTAAAAACGGCGGGAGTTGTGTTTCGGTCTTTGGCAAAGTAACTTCGAAAATTATTTGAACTTGCAAAACGAGGAGGGGCGCAGACGCGAGTGTGTTCTCATCAAAATTTCGAGCGTACAAAAATATAGGAAACTGTGACATTTACCTTTTTCAAGAAAAATTCAGTTGTCTGAAAGTGAAACGTGTGCGTGTGCTACAAGGTGCAGAGCTTGCAATTAGAAATGGCACAGCTTATTAGTGCGAAGCTCTCGCGGTACGACAACTCGCCGTGGGGATTCCGTCTGCAGGGAGGCAAGGATTTCGGCACCCCTCTGATCATCCAAAAGGTGAGTACTGGGGGCCGCGCACCGCGGAACACTGTACACTACCTGTGCACGGCGAGGGCCTTAAGGACCTTAACGTCATCCCCCTCGGAGAGGTGGAGGGTGACGCTTGAGCAGCACACCAGTGAAAACGGCACCCTGCTGACAGTGACTGAGCGTTGAAAATGACTTTTTTAAAAAAAGGGGTGAACGCTGAAGGAACGTGCTGGGATGGACGCGTATCGGGTCGTGAACGCCAAAACTACTATACTTTTGCAAACGGTTTTGTGCGCGAGAAGCTACCCATATTTCGGCGAGGGTTGTCCGGTATCGTCATGCAGGAGTTCAGTCTGAACTGTCTTCCAAATACCGTGCCTTGTGACAACTGATCTCCAAATCGATTTTTTTTCCTCTTAAATCAAATCCCCGAGAACGCTGCTCAGGACACGAAATTGGGGAGAATGAATTCTTATCGTAGGAAAATACCCCAGCCACAGCCCTTTTAAATCCCTAG
Organism: Odontothrips loti; assembly: GCA_038380765.1. NCBI lineage: Eukaryota > Metazoa > Arthropoda > Insecta > Thysanoptera > Thripidae > Odontothrips > Odontothrips loti. Next base: position 13,104,498 of record CM076251.1, read on the forward strand.
CATGCAGCAAACGTACTAGTCAAGAGCTGGAATACCCTAAAGGGCTATCGTTCTGGGTGCCCGTCGGCTCTTGCCCCGTTGACGGACTGGCCTGGGATGGCCGCTGCCGGCGGACGCCTCGGCTCCGGCCACACCTCGGCTGGGCTCGGGGTGCGGCAGATTACTACCCTTATCACCACCCTTATCACCACCCCGCTGGGCTGGGCAGCGACACAACCACCTCCGGCCGAACAAGTCTTTGGGACTGCGGTGCCAGAGCCAGGCGGGAGACAGCAGCAGGCGATGCAGTCCGTGGCGTGTGACGTCCGGGGGGCGGCCGGCACCCAACTGAGCAGCCGCGGCCAGGGATGTGATTGATAAGAGATAAGCCCCGCCGTCAAGTCCAGTGCACACGCACACACACACACACACACACACACACACACACAGTCCGGAGTCGCCGCCGCTGCCGCGTGGGTGGGTGTGGCGGGGGCGGCGCGTAGTGCGGCGATTTGCTCTCCTGTTGACATTGTGAACTTTATGCGGCGTGCTAAATATACCGAGCCCCGCCGGCGCCTCCGCGCACAGCACGGCACGGCGGCCGCCGCCCACTACCACTACTGCGGGGCGGCGGGGGGCGGCGGGGGGGGGGGGGGGGGGGGGGCCTTCGGTGGTGGTATGGCGTCATGGACCTGGATCAGGCCGCACTAGTTTCAGCCGGACCCGGCGCCGTGCTCGGATTAATGAAAGCAACGAGAGAGTGAGGCTCCGAAGGCACCGAAGGCGAAGGGTCGGGAGGCACGCGCCAGCCGGCGGTGTCCGTCCCAAGTCCAGCCAGCGCGGCATATAAGGCGGCGGGCTGCGGCCGCGGCGGGGTTGGCGATGACATCATGCAGGCCCTGCTGCACTGCAGCCGCGCCGGCCTGCAGCTCCGCGGCCTGCTCGAGGCCCCCGCCGAGGCCCCCCCGCCGGGGTCCCGGACTGACACATTGCGTGACAGCTGAACCAACAGCCCACTTCAGGGCGGCGGCGCGCCATCTCTGCCAGATCGCCTCGGTCCGCCGTCGCCGTCGGCCACGCAGAACAGGAACAGGCCGCCGCGGCGGGGGCGTGATGAAAAACGCGCACACTTGAGTTTCCGCCCGGCGGGGTCGAACCCGCGGCCCGGCAGACCGGCGCGGGCACAGCTGATGCGTCAACGCCGGCTAGATTAGATTTGAACAGGTGATGCGTGTGCGGGGGGGCGCGGGGCGGCGGGGGCCTCAGAACAGCGTCATGCTGTGCCTGGGGTGGTGGTGGTGCACGCCCCCCGCCACGCCCCCCTCCACCACCTGCTACACGGCCGGCTTGGCGCGCCTGCCGTGCACAGTATGGACATTGGAAGCCCCATAGCAGCGGCGGCGTCGCGGTGCAGGCTGCAGGCTGGGGTAAACTGCTCGAAGCTGGCCACCACACCAATGTCGGCCTGCCGCCGGCCACCTGCCGCCCTCCATCCACTTGCCAAACCACCTACCCCCCAATGCGCGTTGGCGGGTGTTGTTCCTTTCTACTGCTGTCTCCCTCTCACTTCCACCCGGACTCGTATCGCAGCCCGTCTCTCTCTCTCTCTCTCTCTCTCTCTCTCTCTCTCTCTCTCTCTCTCTCTCTCTCTCTCTCTCTCTCTCTCTCTCTCTCCATCCTCGTCCTTCGCCCTGGTTCGTCCCCCGCTGCGGGTGCCATGCGGAACACATCGTACCGAGATGCAAACCAGGCTCGTCAGGCTGTGTGTGTGTGTGTGTGTGTGACGTATAAGGCTAGCCCTCACGCCCGGCTCCGTCCCGCCACAGGGCAGGGCACCCCAGCCAGGGGCCACCAGACTCATTCGCCATAACGGTCGTGGCGGCGCCGGGGCGGGGCATACAGAGGACGCGAAAGGTCTCTCACAGCAAACTCAAAGTGCAAAAAAAAAAAAAAAAAAAAAATGTTAATTTTTTAAAATAAAAAAAAGTAGTGTAAAGGGTCTGTAATTTTTTTTTAATTAAAAACAGCACACATATTTTGTGTGGTAAGGCATATGACAGCCTGCTGGTGACAGAAGTCGACAACCGTCTGAGGCGCTTCCCGGGAGGGACGCCCATGGCTAACTATCTCGGGGGGGAAATTAGAAGTGAAATGCCGGTGTTCGATCCCAGCCGTGCGCCCTCAGCCCCACTACTGTACAGAGCAGCCGGCGGGGGGACAGAACAGGGGAGACCAGACATTCTGTCACGGCAGCAGCTTTCAGTAGTCTGCGCCGGTGGCGAGTGCAGCGAGTGCAGCACACTGGCGAGTCGAGGGGAAAGAATATACCTCGACGGTAACGCTTTTCTGCGACAGCTCATCACTAGTTGAATCGCATAAAAGGAACGCGCTGCATCGCCAAAACCGCGTCCGTTCGCCTCGGGGCGGGGCTGGGCCCGGGCGTGCGGAGCAGCAGCGCGCGCTTCCGCCGTGTGAGTGCGCTGGGCTGGCGCTGACGGCGCTCCTTTGGGACGGCTGGGCACGCCCACCTGAGAGGTGCGGAGCCCCTGCGAGGATGGGGGTAGGCTAGCCCGCGGTGCACCGGAGCGTAACGGGACTGCCTACCTCCCAGGCGGCTTGCCTGCTTGCTTGATCCGCATGCATACAGCATTTCAAGTTCGACGACCGAACCTTTTATTTTTATTTTTCCTCTCGAGCTACCGTAAATTTGCCCATCCTCTCCGCCGTGACGGTATCGCTGTGTGAACGCCTTTCTCCCAGCTCAGACTCAGACACTGCTGGGCTGGGCTCGGCCCGCTCGGCCAGTCCGCCACCTTACAAAGGAGCGCTTTGATTTTGGTGGACACGCCCGCGACAGAAAGACTCATCCTATCTTGAAAGAAGTGGCATGTGTGCAGGTGTGTTTGTGTTCGTGTGTGTGTGTGTGTGTGTGTGTTGCACGCGCGCTTGCCAGGCGGGTGGTGAGAATATCGCTGGCGATATACGCTGAGATAGGCACGCCCCGCGCTGCGAGCTCTCACCTGGTGGCCCGCCAGTCACCACACGCCACTGTCACCCCCCGTCTCCCCCTCCCCCCTCTCATACCAAAACACACAGGCGCGGTCGAGGTTGAAATAACTGCGGTCCTGCGGTCTCTTCCCCCGTTGATGACATTCCGATTCTGTTTTGATTCCTTCGCGGCGTCCTTCGCTTCGGCGTGACCTCCCGCAGGCCGGGGCAGGGGAGGGCAGGTGAAGGGCCGACCCTCCCCAGGGTCCCCGGCGGGGCACCCGCGGGACGGTGCCCGACGTCTGGCGTGGCCGCGCCTGCCGCCGAGGGCCGCCGAGGGCCGCCGCCTAGCCGCCGACTGGTGGTAGGTCTCGCGGCTAAATATACATCTGTCACCAGGACGGCCGCGGCGTTTCTCATAACCTCATCGGACTGGCCGGGCGGCCACGGGCGACCGAACCACGCCACGCCACGCGGCGGGGACCCCCTGAAAACCTGAAAGCCGTAGCCCTTAAAGTCTGCGCTGCCCGCCGGTGCCGATCCCTCGCGGCGGCGAATTAAAGGCGAGCGGAACGGATAGGCGATATGAGAAAGTGAGAGGCGAGGGGCGCGTGTGATAGAGCGCATCGCCCTGAAACGTCGTGCCCGGTCAGAAGCTCGTCGTGAGGCTGACGGGATCGACGGGGGTCGCAGCAGCGAGTTGCATTAGTGTGTGTGTGTGTGTGTGTGTGTGTGTGTGTGTGTGTGTGTGCGTGTAAATCGCAGCCGGTACGGCAGAATGATTACCGCAGCGCTCGCCAACACCTGAACGACTTGAATCCCGGTGCGGGGGAGTGAGGGGAGGGGGGAGGGGGGGGGGGGTCAGAGACTGCCGCCGATGCCGCTGCTGCAAGATGCATTGTGCTCCTCACGAATTCGCCGGGGCTTGTTATGAGTTGGCCATGCGTAAACAACGGGCAATCACTGTTGTGCCAAACAGACGGCCTGCCTGGCCTGGCCCGACTACAATACATTGCGTGCAGTGGCGTGCATTCCCCCCCCCCTCCACCTCACTGCCCCAACCACTAATGCAGCCGGACAACACCCTCTCATATGGCGGCTGTAAAGACAGCACTCATTTGCAGACGAAAAATTTACGACGGCAGTAACTCGGAGGTTCTGCCGCTGTTTCGAGACTCGAAAACCTTCGGCAGGGTCACAATCGATTCGCTCGAATCGACTCAAAGTCGATAGAAACGGGCGAAAGTCCGCGACCCCGGCCCCGGCCATGACGATACGAGGTGTGTTTGTTTCAGGTGAACGGCGGCTCCCCCGCCGAGAAGGCCGGCCTGCAGGCGGGCGACGCCGTGCTCCGCATCAACAACCTGGACGCCACCGCGCTCCGGCACAAGGACGCCCAGGACGCCATCGTGAGGGCGGGCAACAACTTCGAGCTCGCGGTCCAGAGGTGAGTAGAGGAGTGCCGCCTGCTGGGTAGGCAACCAGCGGCTCCTGCACGCACGCGTGTCGTGCGGGCTGGCCTACCCCGTCACTCGCAGGCGCTCGGCGATGCCCAGGCCACAGACCGCAGGCCGCCTTACAAACTCCAAGTCCCCGCTCTAGGTCTCTGGGTCTGGCGGGTAGCGGCGATCGCTCAGCACGACGCTTCAGGAGTGAGAGAGAGAGAGAGGGGGGGGGGGGGGGGCTTGGTCGGGGGTGGCGCCCAACCCGACGGACTCGACGCGCCGGCTAAAAATACGGGGGGGCATCTCTCGCGGCGTGCGGCCCGGCGGCGGCGTGACCACCAAGCCCGAGCCCCCGTCGGAGAGGACGCCCTGTTACCGCGGGTACCTCCGCGGGGGGGGGGGGGGCAGGCCTCCGGACACCAGGGACCTCACGGTCCGATGTGAAGACATGACACGCGACACGCGGCGTGCACGCGACGGGCACACGGAGAGAAGTCAGTAACGACCCCGGCACTGCCGCGCGGCACCCAGGCTCACGACGGATGGCTCTCCTCACCCGCCCATCCATTCGCCGCCCCGCCCCGCCCCGCCCCTCTGATCCTTACTGCCGGCGGAACTGGGAGAGAGCCCCGCGGCGGCAGAGCGGAGCGCGGAGCGGCGGAGGCCGAGCCGAGGTTCCGAGTCCGAGGTTGCGAGGCGCAGAACGCGCGCGGTTGCAGAAATAAAGTGGCCCCCCTCTTTAAATACTGCGTGCGGAATTCGTGTAGCCGCCCCCGCCCTGGTCCCCTAAACGCAACCTCCTCCCTACAGACACACACACTCTCTCTCTCTCTCTCTCTCTCTCTCTCTCTCTCTCTCTCTCTCTCTCTCTCTCTCTCTCTCTCTCTCTCTCTCTCTCTCTCTCTCTCTCTCTCTCGCTCTCACCCCGCTGGTCCCGCCCCCATCCGCGCAGTAAATGCGTCGGTTACGGGATGCTGTCTGCAGAGATAAACTGCGCCGTTGATGTATAATTAGCCGGAGAAAAAGAGACAGTTTCTTTTTTTTTTCGTGTGTTTGTGTGTGTTAGTGCACTGATTGCCTTTGTGTCCGCAGGGGAGGCATCGCCATGAGCACGTGGAAGCCGAGTGTGACCCCGGTCGGCCCCAGCCCCGTCAAGCCCGGACACGGCCCCGCCCCCGTCACCAAGACCTCCCTCACGTACAAGGGCCCCTCCCCACAGCCCATCGGCACGGGCCACAACACGGCGGCCAAGCCCTTCGGCACCATCGCACACGTAAGGCTGTGGCAGTGGAAACGAGGGGGACTTCACTGTAAAAAATTGGTGTACAGTGGCAAAAAAATCTGAAGAAAAAAAATTGTCGCACGACACTAAATGTTCAAAAAATCAGAAAAATGTCAAACATGTCAGAGAGAAAACAGCAGAAAAATATTTTTTTTTGCTGAAAAAAAAAATCAAATAAAATGAAAAGAATCAGCCATGGTGTAAATCGTGGTACATCGAGGAGGGGCAGTGATGGCCCCCTCGGTGTGGAACCCGTCGGGACGTCCGGCCCCGCACCCTCCGGACCACGGTGGTTGTACTTGTTGTTCCTGATGCAGATGAACGGTGGCCCCGAGAAGCAGATCGTCAACAAGCAGTTCAACACCCCGATCGGCATCTACAGCGAGCAGGCCATCGCCGAGACCCTGTCTGCCCAGGCCGAGGTGCTGACCGGGGGCGCCATTGGGTACGTCAAAGGGGGGGTGCTTGAGGCTGTCGATGGCGGCGCACGAGGGTGGCCATGACGTGGACGTCGGCCTGGCAGCCCGCCCCCGCCACCGGCGTGCGCGCTGCACGTCCACGTCGTGGCGCCGCGCCAATAGTGTAGTACGGGCTGCGGGCTGCGGCCTGCTGCACTCTGGTCTGGTATTGCAGGGGCGGCAGTGACTCAGACCGACACCAGGCCGTGCCAGGCCGTGCCATGCCGCCTCTGCCCCGGCCCGGCCCGGTGACAGCTCCCCCCTCTCACCTACAACACACCTACTACTGCTACCGCCGCTGCCCTACCGGCCCTGCCACCGGTGTCGGCTGCGGCGTATGACCGATGAGTGGCAATGCGCCAATAAAGCGTCAACATATGGCTTGTTCGGGCCACACAGCGATCCCCACACTGCTCTCTGCCTGCCGCGGTTTTGAATGAGACCTGAAACCCGTCATCTGTCCGGCCTAAGAACAAGGCAGGGCGGGAAACCATTGTGACACCTGCAGCGGTGGTCGGGCCGGTAGAAAAGTTCAGCTGGTAAAAAGAGCCAATGCATTTTAACAACGATCTGCCGCTCTGTCCTCTTCCAGAGTCAACTTCAAGAAGAATGAGAAGGACTACAATGCCGCCAACAGTGAAGTGTTCAAGATGGTGCAGGAGGCCGACAAGGAGCCCCGCGTCCCGGAGCCCGGTAAGCCACCGCGTGTGTTGGCCACACTGTGCACTCAGTGCTGTGCTGTTTGCACGGCGCTCACTTGCATATTTTTAGGTCTTCTGGAGGGTCCGGAATTTTTTAGGAATATTTTGTTTTTGGACGAGACGGTTCCGTCGTGTGCCTCTTGCATTTCTTTCCCTCGGTTGCGGTAGTGTGGCAGCGTGCTTCCCTGAGACATCCGCCTCCGACTCGGCCCACTTTCGCACAACGCCAAAGTTTCCCGATCGTTGGTCACCATGTATATTCCAAAAACGCGGCAATGAGAAAAACAAAATTAAAAGCTCGCGAAAAAAAAAACTAATTGCGGCCCTGCGGAGCTTGCGGACCCTCGGGCAGACAGGCTAGCCACGGTTCGTGTTCGCCCTCCCCTCAGCCTCAGCGGCCTCAGCTAGCGCGCTGGCGGCGATGTCACTGGAAGGTGGTAGTAGATCGGTGGCGTAGATCCCCAGGTCACCAGCGGCGTCCCCGTCGTGCCCGTGCCCGGCGGCGTGCCGACGCCGTTCGGCGTCAGCGGCCTGCGCCACGTGTCGGCGCCCGAGACCAGGGCGCCCAGCTCGCCGGCCCAGGACCCCTTCAAGGTGCTGCCCCCCGGCCAGAATATCTGTGCCGACTGTGAGCGGCTCATCGTGTAAGTAGTGGGCCCCGCCGCCACCCCGGCCCCTGCGGCCCCGGCGGGGCTGGGCTGGGCTGGGCTGGGCTGGGCTCCGAGGGCGGTGTTTCTTAAGTCTACAACAAATTCATAATTCTAAAAAAAAAGAACAAATCAAAAAATCACAAAAGTTTTACAGAAACATTTAAAAAATTCACATAAAAAATGCAAACAATACAATTCGATTTTACAATTTTACAAAGAGTCTCGCCCTGTCGGCGCCCCGCCCCCACGTGCGGAGTATTGCCGACGCCCGCCAACCCTCCCCCTGCCGCTGCCACTGCGCCGCTCTGTATGATATGGGTGGTGTGTTCAGGCGCATGCAGCGCGGGGGGTAGCGACGGAGCCCCGGCCCGGCCCAGACCAGGCCACCCCAGCCCGCGCCCCGCCCGCATAGGTCATAGGTCATCACCGCCCGCTGTAATAATATCATCATGCATTTCCGCTGTTGTTGTTGTTGTTGTTGTCACTGTTGTTGATCAGGCTAACGCACCCTCACCTCACCAGGCGAAGCAGGCAACCAGCCCATCGACTCGGTCAACACGCCGCTGTACAGAACCGCTTCACGTCATTTCACGCCACTCATCTGCTGCTGCTGCTGCACAGCTAATGCTGCCTTTATCCCAACACCCCACTACATCAGCTCACTTGCCTATCACGGCTTTAGAAGAGAAAATAATTAAAAAAAACACAGTTCTGCGTTCTCACAACCGATCTGTATTCGCGGCAGTTCGATGTTTTATAGGCCATGTGTTTTGTACCATGGACTTGCCGTCCGATGGTGGTCGAAATGATGCTAAAATGGAGAACTTATTTTATTTTCGTGCGTTCGTATTCTGCGAGATGGTAAATGAAAGAAGGGGGCACGTTTCCCGCTGCCTTTCTGCTTTTTTGTATCCTCTCGGAAAAAGAAAACGAGCCGTCATTTTTTTGTTTGTTTGTTTCTTGTCGTGTACTACCTTAACATTTCTTCCCCTCATTTTCTTATCTGCGCGGGAACAAATGCACCTTGAAATCGAAAGTTGTTTGTTCCTCCCTCCCCTGTGGGCGTGCTGCCAGCTAGCCAGTCTCTCATGCCTTCGGTTCGGTTCCAGTCCGGGTGTTCACTGTGTCGAACAGAGTCCTCTCGTAAGTACGAGCCTGGCACACGGCACAGCTTCAAACAAAATGTATTTTCTTGTTCTTCTCTAAATGCTGTCGAGATTTTTTTTTCATGAAAGCAAACAATTTTTGTAATCACAAATTTAATATAGCGGGGTTGTTTTAGTTTAAATAAAATAATGGAATAAACACCTGACGGCTCGTGGCACTCGTGCTCGTCCCGCGAGGACCGAAGCCGGCAGACCGAGGCCGGTCAGGTCCATCGGGGAGTGAAGTGAATGCGCTGCCGCTGCCTCTGCCTCGCGGACTAAGCTTCAGGTGCAACCGAGGAAATTTTTTCACGAAAATTTGTAGTCAAATTACACAGTTTTCGGAAAATCGTCGTCTCTGCTGCTTTCTCCATCCGCATCGGTGGCGACGGTTCCGGATGCAACTATTAAAAAAAAAAATAAGATGAGGAGCACACCCGCCGCAAGCGAGAGGCTCAAACGAGTCTCAAACCAACTGGGTCAAAGCGCCGAGAAATGCAGCGGGCCAACGGCGTGGTGCCAGGCCTCAGGCCAGCCGCAGGCAGCGGGCAGCGGGCAGCGCACCCCCCCTGGCCGGGAGGGGCGGTACCCGGCGGTACCATCGCGTGCATGACAGAGAGGCTAGGCGGCGCACCTCACCTCACCGTGCGCACACTCACACACACACACACACACAAACACACACATACACACACACATTGTACAGCGAGCGACAACGCGTTCCGCTGCATCGGCGCTGGCGCTGGCTGTCCGAGAGGCTAGCGCCTGCTGGCGGCGCCCTGCGCGAGGCTACGGCCCGCCCCCGCGCACTGCGTGTACTCCGTGTACTTCGTGCACTCCGCCGCTGCCGCTGACGCCGCCCGGATGGTCTTGTCCTCAGAGCGGCCCGCCTCCACGACGTACTTCGCCACGCACAGCCACGCGGTGGGGGGCCGGGCCTGCTCCCCCAGCCCCGCCGGCCACTGCCCCGCCGGCCCCCACACACCACTCGCCCCCGGCTCGCCCGCCCCCGGCGTCGCCCCCTCCGCCCCCTCCCCGGCCCCGTCGACGGCGGCCGCCGTCCAGGGTAGCAGCAGCAGCTTCGCGCCGTCCGGCGGCGGCTCCGTCGGCAACCTGCCCGTCGCCCCAGAGACGCCCAAGTGCGCCGAGTGCGAGCGAATCATCGTGTGAGTGGACGGGGGCGCCTGGGCACGCCTGCATGCCGTCATGCATGACCCGTCCTCGGCCAGGACGTGCACGTCGTCTACCCGCACACCGACAACACCCCCGGTCCGCGGCCACCCCTTTTAGGTCCACGATGACACGTCCGCGTCTAGCCTCTCAGCTACTACTGTGTGGCCATCTACTGTCTCTTGCTCTCTGCGTTCTCTTTACTCCTTCCGACTTGTGATGCAGACGGTCCGCTATCCTACCAGTCGACCCGGGCGGTCGTCCCTTCTGCAACCAGTATGTTTAACGGGTTTTCTTCTCCTTCGATTTCAACTATAGAACTCTGTAGTTTGGCTGCTCCTCCTCCGTCGTGGATGAGAATTGTGAGAGGAGTGAGGCTGATGAAGTAGCGCATGCCCTAGACTAGCTGACTGGTTGATCTCCGTCCTAACCATCGTGTTCTTCCCCCTGTTTCTGTTACGCGCTGTTGTTTCTTCCTCTCCGCCGAATGTCGGACCGGTCGGCCGCACCACGACTCGACGACCCCTGGCCATGGCTGCAAAAAACCGCCCCGACCCGCACTGTGTGTTCCCTCTAGTGGGATTTGAACCCCAAACCTCGCCTGACACAGTGTTTCTGACCTCCCCATGTACGGTACCGACATCCTGTGATCTGTACGCACGCTGTGCTCCCCCCCCCCTCTCTCTATACCCTGCTCTCTCTACCTTGCTCTCTCTACCCTGCTCTCTTTCTCTCTCACGCATTCTTCCTCAACCATGACAGCCGTCACAGGCGGAGTAGGTTCGTCTCACCGCCTTCTACGTTTTGTCGCCCATAGGCCAGGAGTACGTCACACGAAAACGAAAAAAAGAAGGCGGCGGTGGCGGCGGGGTAACGCGCTCTTAATGGCCGCGGCAAAAAGGGGCGGGCAGTATAGGAGAGAGAGAGAGAGAGAGAGAGAGAGAGAGAGAGAGAGAGAGAGAGAGAGAGAGAGAGAGAGAGAGAGAGAGCCGTGGCGTTTGCGCAACATCCCGTGGAGAGACGAGTAAATTAAGCCCTGGCCCTGCGCCCAGCGCGCCTCGCCTCGCCGCGCCCTGCGACCACCGGCCCTTCCTGGCCGGCACGGCCCACATGAGTCCCCCACCCGTCGCTGTCATTCACTCCCACTCCCCCCTCAAGTCATTAAAGGGACACAATGCCCAATGTGACTCGGCGCGGTAATTTGCAATAATTCCCTTTCGGTCACGCGTTGCACTCTCCACTTTCAGTTCTCTCTGTCTGTCTCTCTCTGGCCCTCTGGTTTTACAGCCGGGCGCGGCGGTGCCTCTCGGCACAGCCGGCGCTGCACCACAAGCCGCGCAGAGGCACTGTCTTAAAGGGTAACTTCGGAATGCTCTCGACCCACATTGTCTGATCTTCAAAAAGACTACCCCGCCCGCCCCCACTCCTCCCCCTCGCCTTTCTTTCGCTTTCTTCGTCCCTCCCCCCTGCTGGTACCGAGCAGCGTGGCCCCTCTGACCGCGCGGCAGGGGGCGCCTGTGTGGCGTGGCGTGTGTGCTTCGGGCTCACCAAGCATGCATGCGTGTGTCCTAACTGCCTGCCTTGTGCTTGTCATCTTGTACGCCATAAATCGACGTCAAATCGAATTAAATCAACCCGCACTGTCGCATGTCGAATCAGTACTCTGATGTCACTATAGCTGGTTAGAGTTCTCCGGAGGAGGCCGAATCGGAAGTACGAGGTCGTAACGAAGAAGAAGAAGAACCCGAGGGAACGTATGAGAAACCGCGTTTTTCGAGCCACGCTCGACTTTTAAGACGTCGTTTTTACCATACCTTCCCGTCGTTTCTCTTCTTCGCTGCGGGTTCTCGGGTTCGGGCTCCCCCGGGGGACTCCAGCACACCGCCTGCGGCCGCTCACCGCCACCCTCGTGTGCGCAGGGGAGTGTTCGTGCGCATCAAGGACAAGAACCTGCACGTGGAGTGCTTCAAGTGCGCCACGTGCGGCACCCCCCTGAAGAACGTCGGCTACTACAACCTCAACAACAAGCTGTACTGCGACATCCACGCCAAGCTGGTGGCCCGCCAGAACCCGCCCGCGCCCAACCTGGAGCCCGTCACCGTGCCCCCGTGAGCACCTGTCATTCTCACCTTTCAAATTGTCGACACTGGTAAAACTGAGGTGTAGTATTCCCCCTCGGTACTGCCGCGAGGGCAAACCTAATTTAGTACAGACAGCGCCTGCCGGGTAGGCAACCACGACTTCTGCGCGCACGCGTGTCGTGCGGGCAGGCCTACCCTGGCAGTCGCAGGCGCTCGGGGCCAGAGCACTCGCTAGAGTGCAGTACTTACGCCTCAGTTTTGCCCAGTGAATTGGTCATGTTTCTCACGGTTTTTATTTTTCTCGCTCCAAATGTCCAGAGGCGCCCGTCCACCTGCAGGCACCATCTCGAACGCCCTGGCCGGACTCGGAGTGACCACCGGCCCCCCGTCCGCCGCCCCCCTCAGCCCCGGGGGCCTGTCCGGAGGCCTGTCCCCGCAGCCCGGCACCGTGGGCCCGCTGCCCTTCCACGTGAGTGTTCCACTGGCGTTCCACTGCACGACGTAGTCGTAGTGCACGCAGCGTCCCCGTCGAGGGTGAAATACCTCGTTCTGAAGTTTTCGCCAAAAATCAAGCAGACTCTCAAACCCATTTTTCTTCCCAACTTGGACACATTACTTGCTTCCCTCGTACAGAAGTCCCCCCACCCCCCGCCGGGCCTGTCGCCGGGACCCGCCCCCTACTCCCGGCCGGTCACCCCAACCCCCTACCCCCCTCCCGCCCCAGCGCCGTCAGCGGCCCCCGTCGCCGCGCCTGCAGCCGTGCCCGTCGACACCACCCTGGCCAAGGCCCTGGAGAGGCTTGAGCTGGAGCTGGAGAGCCAGCTGAAGGAGCTGTCGCTCGCGTCCGCGCCGCTGGAGGCCATGGGCGTTCCGGACTCCTCGCTGCTGCACGCCCCCGTCCCCGTGTTCGTGCACCACAAGGTAGACAAGAAGACGGCCGGCAAGCACGAGGCGGCCAACATCGTCTGCTGGGCTCGGGGTCAGCTGTGGTATCACCCGTCTGCATATCTCTCTCCTGGTCGCATGTCTTGAGGGTGAGGGTACCCCGTGCCTGCGTCTGCAGGGCTCGGGATCAGCTGTGGTGTCTCCCGTCTGCATATCTCTCCCCTGGTCGCATGTCCTGAGGGTGCGGGTACCCCGTGCCTGCGTCTGTGGGCTCTCTGGGTCGCGGGGTATGTCCGTCTTCTCTTCCCTGTATTTATCTCGGGATAGCCTTTCAGCCTCAGCCCCCGCACGTCGCCGCGAGGCCGGCTTCAGCACCGCATGTTCGCTGCTTTCTTTCTCTCTCGCATCAGTGCGCACGGGGTGCGACAGAGACAGAGCGAAGGAAGAAGGAATTTCTGCCTCAACCCTGACGCTCAAGTGGTGAGGCGGGGCGATTTATTCTGCCGGGGAGACCAACGCGCGGGTGAAAATGTGTCAGCTTCCGGACGAGAGGAATATCTTCTCCCTACCCCCCCCCCCCCTCTCTCTCTCTCTCTCTCTCTCTCTCTCTCTCTCTCTCTCTCTCTCTCTCTCTCTCTCTCTCTCTCTCTCTCTCTCTCTCATCCGAAGCAGCGTTCTCTATCTTCGAGAGTCCTTTCACAATTTTGTAAAGGCGGCGCCGAGAGCTGTTCTGCGGTCAGCGTTCTGCACGAGTGCTCAAGCTCTACCTCGAGCCGGCCGCACCGCTCTGCAAACCAGCGGAAGTCAAGTCCCGCAAGCAAACTTCAGCACCACTTTTTATGGCGTCAGCATGCGAGTGGGCTGGGGGGTTTCAGATGGGTTCCATGCGTCCAGTAAAATAAGTTTGGTGTTTCTGTCGAGCGCTCGTGGCGGCATGTAATGTATACTGGCTGCTCGTGGAACAGAAAACATGCATGATTAATGTCACTTCTTGTATACTGCATGCCAAGTCTTTCTCTCTGTCTGCACGCCGGGGTGTTTCGCATACCTGTTGCTGCACTTCGGTTTATCTCTGTCTCACTTGCGTAAATGTTTCCGCCGAAGTGTACACTCCTGTAAATGGTACCAATGCAAAATGACATAAAGCATGCAGGAGCGGGAGCACCCACTTCGTCGCCGTGTTGTAACACCTTCTGAGCATGGATGGGCGCTGTGTTTCAGGCGCCTCGCGTTGGAACGTCGCATGTGAGCGCACCCAAGCCCCAGGTAATAAGCGTGAGCGGCGGTGTCATCGCCTTGTTGTTGTTGTTTTTTCGGCTCTTGCTTGGCCTTTGGCGTCAGCCAGTGTCGGCCAGGGTTTGCGCCTTGTTGTCTTGTCACATTTGCTGCTTCCACGAGACGTCTGCCGCCTGCCCATGTTGGCGGGGAACTGGACAGGCGCTTCCGCGATGCACGGGATTACCCAGGGACCACCCTGGGCCCATAACCCGCATGAGTGGCTCACTAACCCGTCGTCTCGACCTCGACGCACGACAAAATGTCGCGAAAACGAAATTCGGCACCCCCCCCCCTGCGCCGCTGTGAGGCCCTGGGATGTCACCCCTCCTGCGAAACGGTCACCCTATATTTGTCGTGTCTGTTTGCAGACGCCCAGCAGCGTGTCCGGCCCCAGGCCGTTCGGTAGCCCGCTCAGCGCCCCCTCGGCCCCGGCCCCGTCCAACGCCTTCGGCAGACCAGCAACTGGTGAGTATCGTCGCTCATGTCGGGAGAGGATCATGGAACAAGAGAGAAATGGGACCAATTTAAATTAAACAAAGAAAAATAAAAACCACATTAAATGCAGGTTATTGCATTGGAAGGCGGTCCACGTTCGTGGCGGATTGGGGGAGTTGAGGCGCCGTAAAAGCGACCCGCTCATAGACCATCATCGCGTACAGAACGTGGTTTGCCAAGAGCTTCGCAAAATTCTGTTACGCGCGCTCTGTTGAGAGAGGCGCGTTTGCTAGGACCGCGAGATTTGAGCGGCTGCCAGTTGTGGCGACGGTTGTCAGATACCAAGGCGAGACAAATAGCACGGGGGTATGAAAACGGCCGGTGTGGTTCGGTGCACCGTACATACGGGGAGATGGCCCGTGCGCCGAGCGGGTGCCGCGGTGCCGGTGGCCGGCAGCGCCTCTCCGCGCACTACGGACCCGCCCGCCGGCCATGTCAACGGTGCATGCCCTGCGCCCTGCACGCGGCGCGCACACACACTCTGAGTAATACTACCTCTCTAACACCATCTCTCAGAGCACCTCCTCTCGCGTCTGGACCGGCGCCAGGCCGTTTCACAAGGGACTCATAAGCGACTTGTGGGGGTGGCGGCCGGCGCCCGGTCGCGGTTATGGGGGTCTCTTCAAAGCATGTGTCCGCATCTTCTCTCTCACTCATATTTCTCTCTGTTCCGTGTCTTCTGTGGAAGAATCGCCGAGATTCTCCCGGGGCAGCTGTACTTGATCTCTCTGTCCTTGTTCCGTGTAGTCGTGTAGTCGTCCTGCCTGCCGTAGTTGTAGTTAGCCACCCTCTGGCCTCTCTACAAAGTGTATCTGGTGCCGTGCGGCCCCAGGTTTCTCCCCGTCCGCAGGATACACCCCCTCTTCAGGGTTCGCCCCCTCGTCTACGTTCGCCCCCTCCTCAGGGTTCGCCCCCTCTTCAGGTTTCGCTTCGACCTTGAAACCGCTCACCAAGCTGCGAGGTAACCGGGGACCATAGCTGGGTTCAGTTCTGCGGAAGCAGCAGCGAGATTTTAGTTTTCTTTTTGGTTTTTGCTTCCTCATCTGCTGTCGGTCCACAGGAGTGAGACGACAGCGTAGATGGGCGGTTGTTTCCGAACCCAGCATGTGTGCAGCGAGTGGCCTGGCAATACGAACAACAAGACAAAGCTTTAGTGGCGCATTTTTGGTCGTTGCCGCTTGGATTCGACGTCGTTGGTCGCGGGGCCCCCGGTGGGACTTGATCGCGGGGTATCGACCCCCGTGGACGTGAGGCCGTAGTGCAGTGCCGTCCCGGGGTAGCGCCGCGCCAATGACGTCGAGCGAGCGAGGCGAGCTTGCCAGTGCCGCAGTGC
Organism: Odontothrips loti; assembly: GCA_038380765.1. Classification (NCBI taxonomy): domain Eukaryota; kingdom Metazoa; phylum Arthropoda; class Insecta; order Thysanoptera; family Thripidae; genus Odontothrips; species Odontothrips loti. The sequence continues at coordinate 13,120,388 of CM076251.1, forward strand.
CCCCTCAGCCTGCCTCGCCTCGCCCTCGTCCCACTCCGCCTTGCCTACCTCCACGCCTCTGGCCGCAACTCACCGGAGCCCCCTAAAATACGTCAGACGCCGCACCAAATCTAAAAACGACATGGTGTAATTTTCGGGTGTTCATCTAGGAAGGCGGATCTTGTGGCGAGCAACGGATACGGAGTATAAACGCAGGAATAGCGATCGGCGTAACTTTGCATTTGCATTTGCAAGAGAGGAGAATCGATTTTTTTTTTATTAAAAAACACTATTTTGCCTCCCACTTGTTCACTTTTGAGAGCTGCTGCAACCTCATGCCTAGAACAGGTGTTTCAAAATCATTTTTGAAATTTTAAAATAAAACCGGTCAGTTCACAAACGCTGTCGGTGCTGCTGCACGCAATTAAACTTCAGTAACAGGAATGAGGTCAAGGATTTTTTACCGGCCCTTTTTTTTTGACGGAGTGGCTGGCGTTTTGACTGCTGGGGTAAACTCATTGGACAGGCCTCGTTTTTTACACGGAGTTGACAGCTCGAGCACGGTATCAGGCAACCCTGGGGAAGCGTGGGTGTAACTTTCGTACACAGAATTATTTACACTTCGCACAGATTTTAGCATTTTATTTTCTGTTTCTTTTCAGAATTCCGATCCTTCAACCCCAAGCCCAGACCGTTCTCCATTTCCTCAAACTAGACATACTCTTTTTTTGTACAAAAATATTGACTTAACACTTAAATTGAGGACTGAGCGAAGCAGCTCTCAAAAGTTGTGTGCTTTATTAACTTGATTAGAAATGCATTTCAGTTTATTCACTAGGGTTCTAGAAAAAAAAAGTCTTATAATTAAGAGCTGTACATATCGCTGTTCCTGCGGGCCTCGAACCGCGCGAGAGTTACATATCATCCGAATAGATGGGCTCGCATTGGGGGCCTGGAGCCCCGTGCGAGCCATTCGCACCCATTGCTCAAAACTATTTTATACTATTATTGTATCCAATTGTTATTTTGAATAAGAAGCTTATCCCCAAGGACCTACTGCTTCATTATAATACCACGCCAAACCAAGCAGCATCCCCCGGCTAGAGCATTGAGGAGTAGTCATGTAGCTGGCACTGGCATTAGTACGTAGTCGCACCTCACTAACGTGCTTCTTTTCTCTTTCTTTTTTTTCTCTGTCACTCTTTGTTTCCTCGCTCGTTAACCCGCATGCTGTTCCTCACGCGTGTGTGCGTGCGTGTGTGTGTATGTGTACGTGTGAACGTTTTGGCGGTGCCGCGTGAACACCCAAAGACACTGCTTCCACCACTGCCGGGGGAGGGGAGGACGACTCTGACCACCGGATCGTGTGGCCGCCCCTGCCGGACGAGAACTGCCCCCTCCCCGTCGCCACCGCCTGCCCCATCTACGTGCCCCCCGCTCCCAGCGACCCCGTCCTGTACCCCGCCCCCGCTCCCCCGCAGACTGAGCGCGGCCGGTCTGCCTTCGCCGCCGTCCCCCGCGGGAACCTCCACCCCGGTGCTGAGGGCCGCGCACGCACCCCGACCGTCACCTTCCAGGACGAGGACACCGGCGGCCTCGGCGGCCTCGGCAAGAAGATGTCCATGTGCTCGCGTGAGGTATGCGACCTGTCGGCGCGCCTGCAGACCCTCACTGCCGCCCTGGCCACGTCCATGATGGTCGAGTCCTTATCCAGGCCGTCGTCGCCGGTGCCTGACCAGAAGATGGCCGAGCCGGTCGTGACGGCGCTGCAGAACATCGTGTACGGCCCGCGTACGCCGACGCCCTCCATCCCCGCGCCACCGCCACCGCCGCCGCCGCCACCTCCGCGGCTGGAGGTCCCCGACGGCGTCCAGATCGGACGGCCCCACGGCGTGCGCGGACTGTCCCCGGAGCCGCGGCCGCCTACGCCGGGGCAGCTCATCTCGTTCCCCCCGGACCTGCCCCCGGAGCTATCGAGGCCCGCGTCACGCGCCAGCAGGGCGGCCACCCCGCAGCCGGAGTGGCGCTCCCCGTTCACGTCGGCGCTCACCACCGCCTCGGAGCGCCCCTTCTCGCCGTTGGGCCCCTCCTTGGACCCGCCTGGCACTGCGGAGGTCCGGCACCGCAGCAGGCAGCAGGCGGCGTCCGTGGCGTCGCGGCAGGTGCAGCAGGCGCAGCAGGTGCAGCAGGCTCAGCACCTGCAGGAGGCCTGCGGCAGGCTGGTTGACATCGAGAACGTCGCCTCGTCGCCGTGCTCCCAGGCCGAGGCCGGCCGCGTCCAGATCCAGGAGACCACGACAGAGCAGCGGACGGCCTCGGCCTCGCTGCACGCCGGCCAGGAGGTGGCCGCGGCGTCCTGCCGGCGTGTTGAGTCCTCGTCCGCCCTGCGCCCCGTCGACCCCGGACCCTCGCTGCAGCCGCCGGCTCCCAGTCCTGCCCTCGCGGCCGCCCCCCTCGTGGGCCCCATCATGTACCGAGCCACGGCCAGCCCCATCCACATGCGCTCCTTCGACCAGGAGCTTGTCACCGAGGAGACGATCGAGGAAACCAAGATGGCGGCCGAGAGGACGATTATCGGCTCCGATGAGACCGAGTCCACCGTCATTGAGAAGGAGGTGACGACCACCATCTTGAGGCCGTCGGCTGAGTCCTCGACGGCGGGCGGCTGTGGCGGCGGCCAGGCCTCCTGCGGCGGTCAGCCCTCCTGCGGCGGCCAGGGTTGCCAACAGCAGTGCGGCCGCGCCCCCAACCAGTGCGGGGCGAACAGGTGCGGCCAGCGGCAGTGCAGCCAACAGCAGGCCCAGGGGCAGTGCTGTCAGGCCAGGGCTGCCAACTCCAACCCCTCGTGCTGCCAGCGGAGGGCGGCCTGCTGCTGCCAGCAGAGGTCCCAGTGCTGTGGATCCTGCGGTAACTCCTGCGACGTTCAGGCCTGCTGCCGACTGCTGGCGCCGCAGCCCTTCAGGAGGGTGGTCGAGTCCCCCACGCCGTGCTGGTCCACACCGTGTAGGGCCACACCGTGCCAGAACGACCAGCCGTGCCGGTCTACACCATGCCAACAGGTAGCACAATCCTGTAGGTCAACACCCTGCCAGACCATCGTGCAGCAATGCAGGTCCACGCCTTGCCAGCAAGTGGAGCAGCAAAACGTCCAACCGTGCAGGGCCACCCCGTGCAAACAGATAGAGCACCCAATTGAAATGCCTTGGAAGTCGACGCCGTGTCAGCAAAGCCAGCAGGGCCAGCAGGGCCAGCAGGGCCAGCAGGGCGGAGACAGGAGCGCAGAGCCGTGCAGGGTAGCAACCCCGCAGTCGACGCCATGCGAGAAGCCCTGCCGCGCCAGGCAGCAGTGCCAGATGACGGAGCCGTCGGCTGCGCCCAGCCCGACCCCCATCACGAGACGCGTGTCCGAGCCCGCGGCGCACGCGGCCCCTATGTCTCTCCGCGGCGCGGCACAACCACCCCCTCAGCCACAACCCCCGGCCGCGTCGACGCCGAGGTCCACGCCGGCGCCCACCCCGCTGCCGCCGCCGCTGCCGCCCACGGATGAGCCGTACATGCCGCCGCCGTCCAGACAGCTGGGGTCCAACCCGAGGCCCAAGCGGTCCGTGTCGCCCATCACGGCAGCGCACCGCTGCGTGTCGCCCTTCCTGGCGGACCTCGCCGTCAACGCCATTCGCTCGCACTCCCCCGTGCCCGCGCGGGAGGACACGCCGCCGCCACCCGCGATACGCCAGTCCAGCCGCTGGCCACCGCCGCCACCGCCGCCGCCCATGCCGCAGCCCCTCTACAACACGAGGAACCCCGTGGTGACGGAGGGCCAGCGGCGCCTGCAGCAGCACCACCAGAACCAGGAAAAGGTGCAGCGCGGCCTGGCCGCCAAGACCCCCGAGCCGGAGCCGGAGCCGCTGGCCAGCGCATGGACGCCACCGGGGAGGAAGCAGTTCCAGCAGCAGCAACAGCGACAGCCGAGCCCCTTCCAGGCCAAGATCGACTTCGCGCAGGAGTCGACGCGGATCCAGTCGCGCCAGCTGCAACAGGAGATCAAGCAGGAGCAGCAGAGGTCTCAGTACGTTAAGCAACAGGTACAAATACAAGAGCAGCGCCAAGCTTGGCAGCCACCGCCTCCGCCTCAAAAGCAGCAGCAGCAGCAGCAGCAGCAGCAGAAGCAGCCCCCGAAACAACAACCGCCGACTCCACCGCCTAAGCCTCAGCCTAAGCCTCAGCCGCCGCCGACGCCGAAGCCGAGTCCTGCGCAGCAAACGCCACCGCCGCAGCAACTCGCGCCGTGGCGGAAACAACACCAGCAGCCGCAGCCGCTGCAACAACAGCAACAACAACCACCCCCGCAACAGCAGACACAACAGTCACAACAGCTTACGTGGCTGCAACAGCAACAGCAGTCATCGCAGTGGCAGCAGCAACCACAGTATCAGTTCGACTGGCAGCGAGAGGAGGAGGAGGCTGAGGAACTTGGCATGCTGCCCAACCAGCGCGTTGTGGACCACATCGTCATGTGCGTCTCACCTACCGTCGTGGAGGAGAACGGCGGGGGCGGTGCTGGGGGCGGCGCCGGGGGCGCTACTGGGGAGTACCCGGCCGCTGTGAGCCGAATCCGGCAGAGCCCGGTACCTCACCAGCAGAGCTACATCCGCCAGAGCCCCATACATCACCAGCAACAGAGCTCGGCGCGCCCGGAGCCCGGCAGACAGCGGGACGTCGGCGGCCCCGGACAGCAGGCGCCCGCGCCCGCCCCCAGCTTCGGGCAGGTGTTCGGCCGCAACGTCACCTACGGCTTCCAGTCCACGACGTCCACGTCGTGCTCGACGACGATCGCCTCCGCCATGGCCACCGCGCCTATGCGGCCGTTCGAGGCGTTTTCGGTGCCGCCCGCCACCATGCGCACCGAGCCCGTGCCGCTGCCACCTGTGGTGCCGCCCTGGGAGCCACCGCCGCACCTAGACGATGCCGAGATCGACGTGCGTCACCTGGCCAGGGCCGTGTCCCCAGTGGACGGCGCCAAGCGCTGTGTGTCGCCCTTCCTCCGCGACATTGCCGTGTCCGCCATCCGGTCGCATTCGCCGCACCCGGACCAACAGCACCACGACGAGCGCCACCACGACCAGGAGGAGAGGAGGCGTGAAGAGGAGCGCCGCCGACGCGACGAAGAAGAGCAAAGGTGGAGGGAACGGGAGCAAAGACAGAGGGAGGAGGAGAGGAAGCGCCGCGAAGAGGAGGAGCAAAGGAGGAGGGAACGGGAGCAAAGACAGCGGGAAGAGGATAGAAAGCGCCGCGAAGAGGAGGAGCGTCGTAGAAAGGAAGAAGAGCGGCGCCGGAACGAGGAAGAGCAGAGGCGGCGAGAGGAAGAAGAGAGGAGACGCCGCGGGGATGAGGAGCGGAGGCGTCGCGACGAGGACGAGCAGAGGCGACGCGAAGAAGAAGAGAACAGAAGACGTCGCGCTGAAGAGCAGGAGCGTCAACGGAGGCAGGAGGAGGAACGGAGACAGCAACAGGAGGACGATAGAAGGCATCAACAGGAGCAAGATAGAAGGCAGCAACAGGAGGAAGATAGAAGGCAGCACCAGGAGGAAGATAGAAGGCAGCAACAGGAGGAAGACAGAAGGCAGCAGGACCAACAGCAGCAGCACCAGCAGCAGCAACAGCACCCCTTGGACAGGATCTCGATGAAGGACGCGCTGACCATCGCCTCGGACAGGCCGTACTCGCCGTTCGTCATCCTGCCGCCGCCCGTGGAGTTCACGCCGCGGTGCATGGCGGAGACCACGCCGTGCCAGCCCATCCCGTTGCAGACGAGCGCGCCCTCGCAGCCCCCGCCCGCCACCGGGCCGCTGTTCAACCCCGTGGACATGCCGCAGCTGCTCAAGCGGCCGCCCGAGGCCCTGGGCGCGTTCCGTCCGTTCCCGTCGGCGTCGTCGTCGACCACGACGTACTCGTCGCAGGTGACGGAGGCCCGCAGGGTGTCCTCCATCGCGCTTTGCAGCATCGTCGAGCACAGGGACCCGCGGTCGCCGTCACCCGCCCTGCGCAAGGACTTCGAGGTGTACGTGCCGCGGTCGCCTACCCCGAAGGCAGCAGCAGGAGCAGGACAGACCGGCCCGGGTCCGGGCCAGGCGCCGCTGTACGAGCCCAAGCGGAACCCGTTTGTGGAGAAGCCGCTGCGGTCACCCATCTCTGTGCCTCGCTACCAGCAGTCGTCGGGGACGTCCGCCGGGCCGCCGCCGCCCCCTCGGGCACCGGGCTCCAGCTCGCCCATGCAGAGCCGCAAGGAGCCGGCGGTACAGGCGCCGCCCCCTCAGCCGACGTTCGTGCGGAAGACACCGCCGCCGAGTCCACGGCCGACCGCCGGGCCCGCGGGGCCGAGGACGACGCCGACGCCCGGCTACCCGGTGTCCCCCCTCGCGGGCAGAGGGGGCGCGTTCGGCCACCACGGGCTGCGCGCCGCCGCGCCCGCCTTCAGTCGCGAGCGTCAGGGACCCGCGTCCGAACCGCAGTCGCCGCCAACGCGCCGCGCTCAGTCTGGCATCCCCAAGCAGGCGGGCCAGCACCTGCCCCACAAGCCCTCCCCGCTCTGCACGCCCCCACCCGCCTTCACCCTCCCGGAGCCCGAGCTTGACGAACCCCGGTCCCAACCCCAACCTCAACCCCAGGCACAGCAGGACAGCAAGCGGTCATTCCAAAGAGTCGGCGACCCGCCGCCCAACCCCGCCTCGTCCTCCCCCGCAGCCCCCCGGCCGTCCCCCTGTGCCCCGAGCCCTGCCCGTGGCCCCGCTCCCACCCCCTCCCGCTCCTCCTGCCCGGCCCCGGCTCGCCCCCCGCCCCTAGCCCCCGCCCCCGCCCCTGCTCCGACGGACTTGCACCCTGGTTGTTCCCTCCCCGACGCAGGTGGTCCAGGGGGTGCCAAGGGAGGCGCGTTCGCTGGCGCGTCCGCTCCGATCCGAGGACGCGGCATCCTGAACCCGGCCGCCATCGGCACCAGGGTACCGCTGTGCGGCGCCTGTAACCAGCAGATCAGGTAGATAGCAGCGTGCTGTGTCGTGTGCTGTGCCCGGCTGTGCCGCCCCGCCTACATGCACGCCATGCCGCTAACCCTGCAGCCTCCGTGTGCGATAGTTTGCGTCCGGCTTAGATGTGTAAAAGATAACATAAAAAGATGTAGTGCATTAGTAACCAACGGCGTATTTTGAGATCGATGATGCCTTTTGAACTGCCCTTTGACTAATTAGAGGCAACGCTAAGCGAAGAGCTAACAAATGATTGCTTGCGAGTGTGTTGTTTCGTTGTGTGTCTCTGCTGTAACAACTGCACGTCTGCTTGTTGTTGTTGATGTTAACAGTTATCCGGGAGGCCCTGGACAGGGATGAGTATCCCATCTGCGTCCAATGCAATACTGCAATTACAAGGTACGGTCCGAAAACGTGCGGTGCTCTTCTTGGAACCCCCGCCCCCACCCCGCCTCGGTCTGGACACAGGCGGAACTTCCGCTTGTTCACGGCTTCCGCCGAACGGATTCGTAACTCTGGTGTTTTCGTGTGGCAGGGGACCGTTCATCACGGCCCTCGGCAAGATCTGGTGCCCCCACCACTTCGTGTGCAGCAACTCCAAGTGCGCGCGCCCTCTGCAGGACATCGGCTTCGTCGAGGAGAAGGGCCACCTGTACTGCGAGTACTGCTTCGAACAGTTCATCGCACCGCCGTGCGACAAGTGCCAACACAAGATTAAGGGGGTGAGTCACACCACCACACTGCCAGTGATCTTGTTTCTACCGCTGCCATACTAAGTTTTTGTGTCTATCGTGCGCAGGATTGCCTGAACGCCATCGGCAAGCACTTCCACCCCGAATGCTTCAACTGCGTCTACTGCGGAAAACTGTTCGGAAACAGCCCCTTCTTCCTCGAGGACGGCCAGCCCTACTGCGAAAACGGTACGCCGCCGGTGCCGGCCCGGTCCGGTCGGAGTCTGCCAGCACCAGCACCTCACGCCGAGCACGTTACTGACGACGAGTGTTTGTCCTTTGCAGACTGGAACGAGCTGTTCACCACCAAATGCTTCGCTTGTGGATTCCCCATCGAGGCGGGAGACCGCTGGGTTGAAGCGCTGTCCAACAACTACCACAGCCAATGCTTCAACTGCAGCGTAAGTGTTGACTGCATCCGAGATGGTACCGACGAGTACGAAGTGTGCGATGGATTCACGTTCTCGTTTATTTTCCCCAGATGTGCAAGAAGAACCTGGAAGGACAGAGCTTCTTCGCGAAGGGAGGACGGCCATTCTGCAAAAACCACGCCCGCTAAAAACCGTCCCGTCCCGTGGGCGCGGCTGCCCCGCCCCGCCCAGCCGCACCCCACATCGCCGGCAATCGCCCAGTCAAAACAAGAAAACGTGGAAAAAGATAGCGCCGCCGAGCTGAGCAGGCTTCAGGCTTCATTCATCCTTACCTTCAAGATTCATCTATTCATTTCACTACGGCCTGCGGCCGCGCGATAGTATGACAATTTTTTGGTGCGCCGACTAAAGCTCCGCCGCCGCGCCGCAGCGCCGCCAACCACCTCAGAAACAACTCGAACGCACCAGAAAGCGGAGCTGAGCCCTTATCACCCCGTGCCTTATAACGCGTGTGTATGCGGATGTGAATGTGTGGCAGCGTGCGCGTGACTGCGAATGTGAATGTGTGGTAGTGAGTAGTGTGCGCCCGAGGACCACGAGGGGTGGTGGGGGCATCCAGCAGCCCTCACGATCCACTCCGGTCAAATCGATTCCTCGAGCTTATTATCATTTCTCTGCTTCTGAAATTTTTTAAAAAATCACCGATGTGCCGGAGATAAGCCACCGTCACATCGCTGATTCGTCCGGAATCTATTTCGGACCGACTAGTGCCTAGCCCTGTGTGTCTTTTCATCGGGGAGGTTTTCGGCCAGAGCCTCCCCTCCCCCGATGAACTGACCCGCCCCGCCTCCGAGGGGTACGACGACGGCTAGGCCAGGGACCTGTGAGTGGCCCTGCCCCGCCCCCTCCGTGCCCCCACACCCCTTTCCACGGTCCTAGTGAGCCGTCGGCGTGGCCATCTGGCCGCAGCCGACCCACCACTGTCAAGTCACCGAGCTTGGAACGGGCCCCGCGCACAAAGCGTGAGTGAAAGGGAAGAAACGTGTGTGTGTGTGTGTGCTTCTGATTTCGTCACCGAATCTCATGCAGAAGCCCTTTGAGTATGTAATTTCTATAGGTTTTGTTTCCCTTAGGGAGAGCTTGTTTTCTTTCTTTCTTTTCTTTTGAGATGTGACCTCACAACACTAATTTCAACTTTGATGTATCAGGATTGTCTTGTCACTCCAACTCTGCTTCTGCTCTAGGTGTCTCTCTTTTTGCTCCCTTTGTCTTCACATACATATTTCATATTTCTTTAATAAATCTATCTAGTAACGCACTTGCTTCAATAAAGAAATAAACTCAAATAAAGTTTTTAAAGGAATTTTGTGAAAATAACACTTACTATTAGATTTCTTGCAACGTCAGAATGAGATGGAGGGATCATACTATACGTTTATTATTTAAGTTCATTACCTGTGCCAAAGACACCACTAAGTCACCTCTTACTTGACAGGTACGAAAAGACTAAAAATGAAGTAAGTTTTTCTTTGCTTTGAAACCCTCTTTGTTATAAATGTGTATTGCAATCTGCTGTAAAATTTGTAATATAATGTTTTGCAGTGTATTCATCTTCTTATCCGCTCAGAACAGACTTCATGAAAATACCTGTCTGTGTATTTTGAACAGTGTCACCTTAAGGAGGGGGTTTCAAATAAAAAGTTATTTGTCTAAACTGTTTCTCCTTTTTTTCGACCTTCTTCCTTTATTTTATGCTGAAAGCGTTTACATAATGAGACCAATACTGAATGGACAGTGGAATGAAAGAAATGACAAATTATCACATACACAAGCATATATCAGGCGCGATATTCTGGTTAAAAAAATAACAGCTTATTCTTGAATCGACTAGTTCTCTCTTTAAAAAACAACAACAATTCATTAAGATCCTAACTACACTAAGAGAAAGTCACAGATCTTGAAGCCGGGAGTCCCACCAAGGAAACGACACCCAACTATGTAAAAAGCGAGGTTCAATTGCAATTCCAACGTATCGCTCTCTCAGAGTGGCGCCGCTTGGCAACAGATGCGAGGAAGTTTCCTTTCACTTCAGTTTCTCGCGAACGACAAAGTAAATTCTGGTCAACAGTCATAAGGCAAGGTGAGATCAGCCGACCCGCACACTGTGCACCATGGGCACCGAGTACAGGATGTTGAGGAGGGCGCTGCTCACCAGGGTCACGGCCCTCTTGGCCGTCCTGGCGCGCGCCCGCAGCGCGCCCATCAGCGACTTGCGGTCGTCTGCGCCGCCACCATCGGGGCCATTGCCGTCGTCACCGTCGTCGCCGTCCTCGGTGGCGCCCCTCGCGGCCTCCCGCTGCCGCCTGAGGTTGGTGTAGGCGTACATGTAGCAGGCCGGGCTGTCGCTGATGGTGTGCACGCGGTGGAAGGCCTTGCTGGGCACGGCCGCCACGCCGCCCGCCTCCAGGGTCACGTTGGCGCGGCGGACGTGCGGCGCGGCGGGGGCCCCCGTCAGCGGCGGGTTCAGCTCCAGGACGACGCGCCCCGACAGCACCGTCAGTGTCACGTCCTGCAGCTGGTCTGAGATGTAGTTCTCCAGGTGCAGACCGGGGAAGTCGGCGACGAACAGGGCGTCCGAGAAATTGGAACGGGCTTGCACCTACAGGCACAACACGGTCGTTTTAGTCGTCGGTACCGGCACACACACACACGCACACACACACACACACACACACACACACACACACACACACACACACACACCTGCGCCTCCAGCTCGCGGATGCGCCTGCGCATGGGTGACAGCTGCGTCAGCAGCGGCATCACCCAGGGCACGGGCTCGAAGGGCGACCAGGTCGCCGTCAGCAGATCAACGCGGGGGTCAAAGATGCGCTGCTGGAATCTGGAGGGAATAATATAACAACGTTGTCTTTCATGTTTCGTTTGGGATTTTAAAACATAGAGTCCAGAATTCGGACCTGCCGTTCAGCGAGCACCAGACGTCCACGTGGATGGCCAGCTTGTCGGACTGCAGACCCGCCAGGGCGCGGGGCGCGGGGCGGTCGTGGTTCCGGAGGACGGCGCCGGCCTTGCCGCGGTGCAGCTCCGTCAGCAGGTTCCTCTCCACGCACGTCGCATACTGCTTGGCCATGTCCGCGTGCCGCGCCCACCGGTCCGAGAACACCCACGCGTCCGGGTCCAGGAAGTGCTCGCGCCCCGTGTCCTTCTCCACCACCTTGACGACGATCAGGATCGTGTCCCACGAGTGGATCATCATGTCCCACGAGTAGCCGTACAGCCCGTTGGTCCACGTGTTGTAGCCCTGCGGAAGAAATGTCGGGCATCGGCCAGGGCTGGAATGCGAGCGGAGTGCGAGTCTGGCGGAGCCCAGGTCCTCGCAGCAGGTGAGCGCCTGGAGCCTGGCGGGTAGGCCAGCCCGCAGAGCAGTCTCGCGCGGCGGACTGGCCTACCTATCCCGGGGCTCTGCCTTGGCTTTTGCCGCGGGGAGCCCAGAACCCAGGACTCGGCCGACAGGTTTTTAAGTTGTTTTTTTTTTTTTTTTAGTTTTTAATACCTTGGTTATGAAATGAGAATAAGGCAGGAAGAGCTGCAAGCCCGTGTGGCTCAGGAGGAGTCCGGCCGTGAGGTGGTGGTACCAGCGCAGTGGCGTCGACGAGTTCCCTTTCTTTTTCGACGATTCGTCTGAGAGGAAAGAGGATGAGTTAAAAATCGAATCTTTTAAAAAATTGAAAATTTGTTTCGCCTGCGCGGTGAGGCGCGCACGTACCACAGGGCAGCAGGCAGCCGGCGTCCGCCACCGCATCCGGGTGCTGCCGCGGCCGCAGCCATGCCCAGTCCGTGCCGACGGCCTCTGGGACGGCCTTCGGGACATCCTTGGGGCGCCACAGGCTGCGGCAGGCCTGCCAGAAGCGGCGGGGCCAGTCGTTGTGGCAGAACAAGGGCTGGGTGGCCAGGCAGACGTACGGGAACATCCCTGGAAGGAGAGGGGAGGTGGTATTCGAGAACCGAACCTGAATGCGTCATCGCCACACCGCCACTCACCGATCATGAAGAGCCTCGAGTTCATGATGTGGAACATGGCGCAGAAGATGAAGGCCACCGGCCTGGTGGCGTCCAGGAACATCCAGAAGCCGATGGTCAGGTCCAGGGTGAAGCCTGTCACGTGGACGATCCAGTAGTCGACTTGCTCGGGAGACAGCACGAGCCTGCACAACAGGTAAAGATGTTAAATTAACAATAAAACAACACTAGTTTCTAAGGACAACGGTGAGAGGAATAAAAAGCGTCAAAGCCGCTCGTACGCTCGTACTAGAAACAAACACTCACAAAAAAAAGGACACACAAAAAAACAAAAAACAGTGGGGTACTCATGCTCACTTGAACGGCTCGAACACCCAGTGGTTGTTGAGGTGTCGCATGGGGAAGCCCCCGATCCAGTCCGCGTCCAGCTTCTTGACTCCGGCCAAGAAGTACAGCAGGAAGAACTGCAGCCGCAGCGCTCCGTAGTTCCACAGCGGCACCGGCCGGTCCGTCCAGGAGTGGCGCCACGCGTCCACGGAGCTTCAAGGCGACAACTCGCTTGTTATTGTTTTCAGGATAGATAAGTTGCAGGGGGGGGGGGAAAGTTTCGGTAACAGCAAGGACTCACAGGTAGTGGTGGGCGCTGGAGCGGCTCAGCAGGATGGCCACGATGCCGAACAGGTATGAGTGGTTGTTCCAGCGGCTCTTGTCCAGCAGCAGCACGAACCAGTAGGGCGCGGCGAACAGCAGACAGCTGAGCCGGAACCGCAAGCCCAGCATCATGCCCACCGCCCCTGTGCACGGCAGCGCGGCACGGCGCCAAAGTCAAATCAGCACCAGAAATAAAAAAAAATTAAAATAAAAACTGCAAAAAAAATCTCCGTGCCTCAATTCCTCACCTATCCACATGCTGAGGTACAGCATGCACATCCACGGCAGCGGCGGCGGCCGGAGGAAGTCGAACAGCGGGAAGTAGCAATGCATGGGCCTGGCCCAGCGCAGGTCCGCCTCCCCGAGTCCGCGCTCCTCCAGGGTGTCCACGGCCATCAGCAGCCCTGCGAGCACGGCATTCAGCAAACACGCATTTCTCATACTTGTTTAAGTCGGCTTCCCGATCGCCCGTGTCAGTCCGCCTGTCTGAGTTCTGTCTATCTATCTATCTGTCTGTCTCCACCAGTGCGACCCCGGGTCGTAGCGATAAGCTCTGCTCTATCTCTGTTATTATGTTCTGTAATGGTCTCGAAGCGGTCTTGCCCCAAACCCGACAGCTAATTAATGAGGCACATTTAATGAGACGCGATCGCAGGGGGGTCGGGGGCGCGAGCACACGCCCTGTCTGCCACATGACATACGAATCCGACATTTCACTCAGTCACCCCAATCAGATCGCGTCTCCGAGGGCAACAAAACTAGTGATCCCAAGCTCCGCGGTTGTTGCAAATGAGGCGGCAGGCGTGCGCCCACACAGCGCATCGCGTGGCATGTGCCAAAGAAAAAAGCGCCGTGGGAGCGCGATAGCGCAGCCGAGCCGAGCCGAGCCGAGCCGAGCCGAGCCGAGCCGAGCAGTGAGGTTCGCTCGTCGGGTTCAGATACCGCGGCGGTGAGTCACATGACATACGCCACCGGCCGAGGCCAGTGTCCCCTGCACTTAATCCCGCAACTACCTCCCCACCAAAAGGGCGTTTCGGAGAAGCTCATACCGTACGCGGAGGAGATGTCTACGAAGAAGAAATGCGGAAAAAGTACAAGGGGAACCGCAGCAGAGAGTATTTCCGGACGCAGCGTCGGCCACGAGCCAACGTCAAAAATTTGGAGGCTTAGCTCTCGCTGACGATATGTCATGACTATTTGGTGGGGTCACAGAGCGTAAATCGCCTACCGCGCCGATTGAAAACGTACCTCTACGGACAGCGCAATGTGACCCTACCAAATGGTCGTGACATATCGCCAGCGAGAGTTAAGCCTCCAAATTTCCGACGTTGGCTCGTGGCCGACGCTGCAGCTGGAGATACTCTCTGCTGCGGTTCTCCTCCATATTATTTCCGCTTTTCTTCTTCTTCGGCGTATCCTCCGCTTCCGGTCTTCTCAAAAATACCCTATTCTCACACTCACCGAACAGAATTCGGACGACGGCGAGGGACGCAGGGTCGGTGGGGCGGTACAGCATGGCGACGAACCTCCTCCAGGACGACAGGTCCGCGACGTCGACGCCGAACAAGGCCCTGAACGACAGCGGGCTGCCGTCCTTGCCGCCGCTCTCCTTGGTGGTGGCCGCGTACGACATCGCCGTGTCCTCCTGGGCGGCGGCGGCGTCATCCTTGGCCTCTGCGGCCGTTTGACGTCTCCTCACCGCCATCCTGGACAGGACATGCACTCAGACGCACCGCTCGGCCGGCTTGTGCGGTGTGTTGGTGTTGTCTAGCCGGCTGCCCCGATGAGGGCAGGGGCAGGGCCGATGACACCGCACAGCTGTCTTGCAAATAATCGATGGAGCACAGAGGGAGACAGAAGAGTATCATGCGGCACACAGCGGCCTTGGCCACGGACTTTGTTTACGCGGTTGGGAATTTTCTCGGCGTCACCCTCACCCATCACTGTCCGTCACCCCCTCTGCGCGTGCTTCCACATCAACAAGGAAGCTGTACTGTCACTGCCGCATGGCTTTCCCTCGGCTCCGCTAATCTCCCCGGGATCAGCAATATGAGAAATCCTGCAGTCCCGGCTGGCCGGCTACAAGATGGACGCTCAAAATCCGAGTTTTTCATACACGCGTCAGTTGTGCGCTTATTGTGACTGTTTCCCGCCGAGCCGGCCCTCGACGACGCAGCGTGGCTCCGATTGGCTAGGTGGCCGCCGTAGCGATCAGCCACGACCAATCACGCTCCAGCGGCGTGACCAGCGCGTCACTGGACGGGGACGGAGACCGCCGGGCCGGCAGCCGGCACCAGCCGGCACAGAAGGCACTCCGTCAACGTCTGCGCCAGGCCAGAGTACTGCTACCGCTGCCACCATGCTGCCACCGCTGCCGGTGGGGACGGACAGCGGTGACATGACGGCGTCGGAGGGGGAGGCCATGCGTGAGGGCACGTCTTCTCGGAAGAGCGATGAGAATTTCAAGAAAATAAAAATAGGAAAAAGGCCGCCTAAGACACGCACTCTGACACACGATTGATGTGGGCTACTGACCTCGTCCCGCTGCGGCTACTGTCATGGAGTAGAGTGCGGGCTGCGCTGTGCAGTGCTGTGCCTGTGTGCCGGTGCCGGGCCCTCTGTCACTGTGCCGCTGCTGCTGCTGCCGCTGCTGCTGCTGCCGCTGCTGCTGCCGCTGCTGCTGCTGCCGTTGCCCGCTGCTGCCGCGTCCTCTCCTCCGCCCGCACTGAACGCGTGGCCTATCCTATCCCACTCGCACTGCCTAGACTGCCCCCTCTCCCTTCCCCGCCGTCCCTCCCCTCCCACCCCTATCGGTGCCCCTCCCCCCGCTAAGATTCCCGCCGTGCCGTCGCCGCCACTGCGCCTCCCGCCGCACACAATCCGCCCTCCTCGATCACTATGGGAAAACTTCCCCTTCGCTCCCCCCCCCTCTCTCCATGTGTCGCAGCCCCCCCATCTGCCCATTCTTTTTTTGCACCCTGTCTCCTCCCAAACATAGAAGTGAAAAGGGAGAAAAGGGGGGATGGCCGGGGATTCGAATGGAGAGGGTTGCTTTTCCGCACGCGGGTTCAAGGGAGGGGAAAAGGGGGCTCTCCGCTGATGGTGCTTCAGATCGGAAGTAAAAGTCGGGGATCGGGGTCGAGAGGCGGAGGCCGACGGGAATTAAGAAGTGTAGTCTGCTAGCTCCGCGTGCCCCCAACCCCCTGGCGGCCCCTGGCGGCCCCTGGCGGCGATGCCAGGAAACGAACGCGGAGCGCTGATAGGCGACGTGCCCGCACTCACTCACCCGGAATTTTATTTATGCACCTTTTTAAAATGTGATGATGAAAATACGGAAATGACCCTGCAGCTCTTCGTCGAGTTACCGCACGCCATGGGGGTTCCATTAGGAGTGCAGCGCTGCAGCGGGCTGCCAAAAGAGGGGGATGTTCCCCCTCCCCCCTCCCCCTCCATTCGCCGGCGGTGGCACCATGGGATAAAAAGCGCCCGGTAGGTAGGCAAAAAGCGCGCCGCCGCCGCCCCTCCGTTCCCCCCTCACTCCTTTCCCCCGCGACGCGCCTGGATTTATCTCCAGTCCAGTCCGCCCGCCCGCACGGCCTCGGACAGCCTGGACCTGCACACGGGTCGAGCCGAGTCGCGAGTCCCTCTACCCACCACGGATCACCCGGGTCACGGGTCCCTCGTGGCCGGGCAGCGCGGCCAAGCCACTATGATTCACTTGAGCACCACCACCGCCGCTGCCACCGCTGCCGCTGCCACCGCCGCCGCTGCCACCGCTGCCGCTGCCACCGCCGCCACCGCCTCCCGGCAGCGTAACAGAGTGTGTACACTGGCAGAAAAAAAAGAGGCGTCCCTGTGGCCACGTCCGGGGCTGGCCGGGGCCGGTCCGGCTCGGAGTAGTACAGTGCTGGGCGGGCTGGTCAGGCGGGCAGGGCGGGCAGGGCGCGGGCGGCAGGCGGCCGCAGCTTCCAGTGCAGCCGCAGCCGCGTGCTGTACATGTGACATCAATGCGTGCGGGGCATAACTAGGGACACGACAGAGGCCGGCCGGGGGCTGTCCTTAACGCCGCTCACAGCAGAGGTCCCCCCCATGCACCCCCGCCACCCCAGGGTGACTCGGCGGGCTTCGCGTCGCCTGTCCCGTTCCCCGCAAACGGTCGCGAAAAGCCAAAAGCCCTCCGCTGACATGTGAAATAAAAGCGACGTGCGTCCCGGCCCGGCCCGGCCTCCCTTAATACTTTTTACAGGCGCGCGGCTGTCGGCTGTCGGGGTGTCAGTCGGCGGCGGGGGGGGGGGGGGGGGCGCACAAAGCCGTACGTCATGGCGAACCCTCCTCCCCGCCCCGCCCCCCGGACACGCATAACGATCCGCATTCGTGAAACGTGACCGAAATGTGGAAGCCGCTCCGCACCTCCTCGCCTCAGATGGGGTTTTTGCCGCGGTCGACGGTCCTTGATTCCCCCCCCCCCGCCTTAATCGGGGTTGTGTCCAGTCGGATAGTTTCGGTGCACTTTGGCCGTCAAACAAGGAGGCTCTTCCTGCCGGCGCCGGCGGGCGACGATAGAGTGTCATCCCGGATGTAAACAGCCATGAATATGGATCCTCATTAGACCCCCTCCCCTGGTCGCTGTCAGGCGCCATCAGTGTTGCCCGGTTAAGGGGAGGGGGTGTGTTGGAGCCCCTCCGGGTTCCTACGGGTTCCTCCGGGTTCCTCCCACACGGGGGCGGAGCGAACAGTGTCACGTGCGACAACGGCCCGGATAACGAGGACTTAAAAGGACCTCCGCTCGGATCGCGCGGATGAGCAGCGATTGATTTTGTAACGAAAACAAGCGGTGCGAACACCGGGGTGGCGTGAGCGTAAACAACCCCTGCACGCCACCGCCCCCTCCCCCTTCTCCTTACCTCTCCCTCTCTATCTCCGCTCAACTTTTCTCGCGAGCGAAAAGTTGTAGTTCGCAGTGGCGATTCATCATTCGTAATGTGGGACCGGGGAGAGAAGGCCGAGTAGGGAACCTCAGCTACGAACGATAAAATGTGTGGAACGGCAAGGGAGAGTCGAGACCGGTTAAGACAGACGAGGTTGTGTAGTATGGGTTTGGTAGAAAAATGAGATACCTGACCTGCGGTTATATTCCGGTGTGTTTGTGTACCGCAGGAGTCCCAAAAATTAAAGAAAAGTGAAACCGTCTCACAGAATTGTGGTGCGTGGTTCATGGACGTCCTGTCGGAGACAGCGCCAGAAGCCAGGCTGGCAACTTGCGGCGGCAGCACCGCTGCCGCTGGAGCATGATGAGTTGCCTATGTGCTCGGCGCCGGCTCGGTCCCACCGCCCACCGCCGGCGACAGTCTCCCTGCCTCCGCCCCCCCCCCTTAGCTACGACGTACTACAGTTGTTTCTTCCTATACCCATAAACAAACATCCAAACGTCTTCAAGACGACTGTTTCCATTGTGACTGGTCCAAATAGCAAGGTGCGGTTTCTGCCCAAACGCCGGGTGCGTTTAAAGCGTCTGCTCTCACCGGGTATTATTTGCAACGACGCCGTTGCCATGACAACGCGGCTGGCAATGAGATCTCTTCAACCAGTGTTTCGGAGTAGGAAACGTTTCTCTCACTTAAGAAGAAGTGGAATGTTTAAGAACTCGTTTACTTTTTGAGAAAATTTGCTTATCTAGGAGCACTTTATTGTATTTATCAGTTCGAATCTTGGCGGTATAAGGAAAGAAATGAGGCGGTGGAGGCGGTGGTCCAGAGTATGGTTCTCTGCCAGACAACAAATATTTTCCAAACATAACACACCGACACCGACAACAGAAGTGCATGGACAGTAGGCTCTGGTGTCTAGAACTTTCCACGAAATATCACTGTTATTCTGTGTGTATGGGAGTCGGAAAGTTTTTAGCTCAGTTTTTCACTAGCTTGATTAATTTTTGAGAGCAAAAATGTCTTTCAACGACCCCGAAAAGTTCGATTCCATGTTGCTTGCCATGGCTCAGCAGCATGAGGGTGGTGTTCCTGACGTAAGATTATTTTCTTTTAATTTTGATTTTCTCGTGTTTATTGTCAGTGAGGGTGATTTTTCATGAATTTAGTCTTAACTGTTTTCTGCCAACCCACCATGTGTCACTCACAGCTGTCAAAATTTTGGGCTCAGACTACTTTGTTTACTTTATAACCTCCAAATCTGGTGGCATTTTGTTACCGCCGGAGGCTTTTCCTTTTAATTCAATACGTTCGCCTGAAATAAAGGGATGTTTTAAATTAAAATTCTCATGAGTCTTTTATTATGGTTGTTACTCTTACAGATGCTGGACACAATATTTAGCTTTCTGGCGCGTAAGACTGACTTCTTCACAGGAGGTGAGAAGGGTGCTGCAGAAAAGGTAAGTGTTTCGTGTGGCAGACTCATGTTCTAAAACTACATCACCCTCCTACTTCCTCCCACTGATATTTATGAGAATCCATTCATTTGATAATTTTTGATTGCAGCTCATACTAGGTAAATTCCGTGGTCACGAAGCAGAAGCCCGGGCAACAGAAGATAAGAAGAAAAAGGCGAGGGAAGAAAGTGAAGCACGCCGCAAAAGTCGCCAGGAGCAGTTGAAAAAGAAGCAGGCAGAAGAAGAAAAGCAAAGGAAAGAGTTCTTTAGTGGACAGTCATCAAGCAGCTCAGCCCAGGTTCCCAAAGTTGTTGAACTAACTGATGAGGAAGCAGAAAAATTACAGAAGGAACTTGATGTAAGTTTGATATTTAGAAAGGAGCATTGCAATTTCTAATTGTGTATGTTGTTTAATGTTCTGTTTTTAATGCTGTTCCAGGAAAAGAAAAAGTCCCCTGTAGCACCTTCAAAGGAAAAGGAAACTTCTGAGGAAAATGTTGCTGAGGGAGACAAAAAGAAAGATGATGATGATGAAGAGGATGATCCAAAGGAAAAGGGAAAACTAAAGCCTAATGCAGGCAATGGCTGTGATCTGCCGAACTACCGATGGACTCAGACTCTGAGTGAAATTGAGGTAAGTTTGGTATATGTCATTTCTTGCTATGGGATAGAACTCAGGTATGGAAATAAGTTATTTTGTACAAGCACAACTCGAAACACTTTATTACAAGTATCATAGGGCATAATAATAGTTCAGAATACACGATAAATAGTATTGACTTGTGAAGCTGAACATAATCTCTCGATGTTGAGATAATTGGCTTCCTGTGCATATGCGTGTGGTTATTTCTTCATGCCACACCAGTTAGAAGTTGTTTCTTATCACAAAAATCATAATATTGATTTATTTTTGTTTCCAATTTTCTCTTTTGTTCTAGAAGTAAAAGTGGGTAAATTCATTACTGCAATGTGCAGCTAATGAATTCCACTTTTAATAGTATGTTTTATGGCATTGAACAGTAGAAGGAAGCTATCAAAGATTTGGTGGGAATTTCATTCTTAGTTCATAAAAAATATTCAGGTCTTTCTAATTAAACCACATATCAATTAACAAACTCAGACACACGCGCACACACAAATTAAGAAACACTAGCTATAAAAATGGCTGGTATCAGGAGGTGAAGGAGTCTAGAACTTTGAATATATATAGCTGGGAGACATTTTTACTATGCTGTATTTGTTTTTAGACAATTTGTTCTCCTCCAGTTTTTAAGATTTTTATTAGAACATGAAAGACTTATTGAAAAGAGTTGGGTTTTTTTCTAATTGGCCTGTACAACTGAAAGCCCTCCTTCCCTCCATATCACAGTTTAAAAAAGACCTCTATCATTCATCATACTTCCTTGGATTTGTTTGATATGTTGTGCATAGCAGTACTTTGGAATGGGGAGTTTGCAGCCCAGCAACACTCCTTCATTCTGAAACCATGCAGAATTCTCATAATGATTCCCCTCGTGGGTAAGAACTTTACTGAAGTTTATTGCCTGAATTCAGCACTCAATATTTTTGTTACCTTTGTTTTGCCTTGGCACATAAATAATAATAATAACATGTAAAACAACTTTTCAGTACAATACTGATTCTGTTGAGCAAAGTATATTGTGAAATTACAGGCACTGTTGTAAATTTGCTCACATTTACCTAAACATTTAAAAAAAAATAACAATATTGTTAACTGCTCATCAAATTACATTAACATACCAGTCTCACTGGGATGATCAATTTCCTTTTTAGCTGCTGGTACCTTCCTATTCATTCTTGCTTCACCTTACTTTTGGAAGACTACAGCTGTTTGTTTTGCAAAAGTAAGCTGTAAGGAGATGTTGGCTGTATGCATTTTCATATCAAATTCAAGAAACTCACTTATAGCTAGGTAATAAAATACTATACAATAATGGAGCCGAATCCCATGGGAGCTCACTTCTGCTATGTTCAGTGACAATAAATAACATTAATATATAACTTAGAATATGTTCTTTGAGTATTTTAAAAAGGGGCATGTTTCATAATACTAGTGATGTAGATGTCATGTCTTGATCACAATTCAAAGAGGAGTAGAAAGGTACGCCCTTTATCTAGAACTTAGTTTTTGATGTAAAGTTAAGCACTGGGATGTTCTAAGTAGCCGGAGGTTTCTACATGACTTGAAGACTTCTCGCTCGCACTGTAACAGAAAGTATCCCAGGTTAGGTATCGTATATCTGACAGTAACTTACTGGAAAGTTCTCATTTGCAATACTCACTTTCCATGTAAAACACTGCTCCGAATATTCCAAGGGAGATGATGCATGACATGGAGAGGACAAGTGCTGTGAGGCGGTGGGTCCTGCAGCAGCACTTGGGGAGGGGTTTCTCTGTACGCCTTGTTATTCCGTTGACCACTGTGAAATGAGTTGACGAGGCCACTGACATGGTGTCGAGTGGCTTCCCAAGCTTGTCATTCGGATGCAGCGATTCCAGGCGGAGTGCTGCAAGGTTGGCAGCTGTTAGGAGCAGCGCTCCTGACGATCCACTCTGCAATACAGTGTATTCAAACTCTGAGGCTGTCATATTTAATTAGTTTGATTGGTACTCCTCGTGCCGCCAGTGTTAGTGAGCTTGTTAGGGCCGCTGAGGGCCGCGTACCTGCGTGCTGTTGTTGCTGCTGGCTGTGCTGGAGGAGCTGGAGCCCTGGGAGGAGGTGGAGTGCCTGCCGTGGCAGAGGCAGCTGCCGCCGCCGCCGCCGCCGCCGCCACCGCCGCCGCCGCTGCCGCTGCCGCCCTTGCCCGGCCCGGAGCCTCTGGTGCCGCCGCTGCAGCCGCTACCACCGCTGCAACCGCTGCCGCTGGCGGACGCGGCCGAGCCGGAGCCGCCGCTGAGGGAGGGCCGGGGGATGTGCCAGCCGCCGGGGCCGATGGCCGTCGTCAGGGGCAGCATGGGCGGCAGTGGCAGCGGCAACCCCAAGCCGTCGTCGGCGTGCTCCATCTGCGGACACAAGAAAACAAAGTGGCGTTCATTTTCTGTTTTTGTGTTTTGCATCTCTGTATTATTATTTTTTAGCTCAAGAAGGCTGTTAAAAGAACGGTTATCTTAATCCTCTCTGCGGTTCTTTCATTCATGTAGGTGAATAGTTATACGGCGGCATTCCTGCCCAAGATCGTGTTTTTTTTTTTTTTTTTTTTTTTAAACTATCCGGCAGCAAATACTGAATGCTACATCGTGGTGCTGCCGACAGCCGAGGTCTACGCGAAAATTGGGGCACTCCAAATCGGGCACGCCGCATCACACAGGCGGCCCGATCCCACCCCCACCTCGCCCCTCCCCGATCCCCAATCCGTGAATGTCGCGGTACAACGTCCGGAAAGACAAGCACGACCAGCGCGGTGCGGCGGCTACACCGCGCCAGTAATAAATACGATATTGCCTTCCCTCCCTCCCTTACTCCCAGTCGGCCGGCCTGCTGCCGCCCTGCCGCCCACTTGGCGATGTAGGGCAACGGCTACAGCCCGGCCCACTGCCCGGCCCACTGCCCGGCTCCCCTGGGCCCAGCCTGGACCGGCCAAATCGGTTCCTTATCCTTACTTTGTGCGTGCGTGCGCGCAATACGCGTCGCGGACCCGGTGACGCCAGTGTGGCGGCGGGCGTGGGCGTACCCCCGCCCCTCCCCTTCTTCTTTCCCTCCGCGCGGAACGTTTTCGCGCGCGCGCGCGGCGCCCGAACCGCATTTCGTAATTTATACTGCCGACGAGCTGCTGGCGGGGCTCCATGGGTGCCCCCCCCTCCTTCCAATCCCCCCGGATCTGCCCCCGATGCGTCGTCGTACCGCCACGCTGGAAGACTACAAGAGCCTAGTCCCCGCCCCAGAATGGTTTTCCGTAGTGCTGATACCTGGCGGGGAAGAGCCGCCGGCTGCAGCAATACGGGACTCTTTCTGTTTAGAAATGTTCCCGATCATTACCGAGTTGTGCGCGGTGCGGTGCGGAGGCGGCCCGCGGGCTGTCCCCGGGGGCGAGTGTTGGGGGTGGGGCGGGGCGGGGAGGGGAGGGACGATGCAGATGCCTGGTCCGGCCCGGCCCTGGCCCCCGGCCTGCCTGGCCCGGCCTGGCCCCGTGCCATTCGCCGTATCAGCTGTCTGTTTCCGGGAACGACGCTCACGGATTCACCCATTCATTCTTTGGTTGGTCGGCTCGTGCGTCACCACCACCACCACCACCGCTGCTACTGCTGCTAACGCATTGGCCACAACGCCCCCGCGCACTACGGCGGATTTAAAAATAAAATAAAAAATACGGTGGACTTGAGTCTTGAACCCCAGACATTGAAACCTGCGAGACGGATAGGGCCTACTGGGGGTCTGGCATGAGCGCCTGCAGCCCGCAGGGTAGGCAGGCCCGCCACGCAGCCGTGTCTCGCCCTGGAGGCCGTTGCCTACCTCCCAGGCTGTCGGCTACATCCCCCTCTGTCTGCCGTGTTGCAGCTGCGAGTCCCCGTGACGGCGCCCTTCTCCATCCGCTCTCGCGACGTGCTCGTCAACATCCAGAAGAAGCACCTCACCGTCGGCCTCAAGGGGCAGCCGCCCATCATCGACGGAGACCTGCCGCACGAGGTGAAGCTGGAGGAGAGCACCTGGCTGCTGGAGGACAACGCCACTGTCATCGTCAACATGGAGAAGGTGGGCGTTTGGTTGGGTCCGCTTGGGGATTGCGTGCTGGCTTCACGTACTTTTGTAAATTAAATGAACAGCCAGCGATTTTCACCCCTTAATGTTCGTCATGTGAAATGTCCCTCAGGTGAACAAGATGGAGTGGTGGTGCAAGCTGGTGACGACGGACGCCGAGATCTCGACGCGCAAGATCAACCCGGAGCCCAGCAAGCTGTCTGACCTGGACGGTGACACCCGGGGGCTCGTCGAGAAGATGATGTTCGACCAGCGGCAGCGGGAGCTCGGCCTACCCACCAGCGACGAGGCCAAGAAGCAGGACACCATTCGCAAGTAAGTCACCATTCTGGTCGAAAATTTGTTATTCCGCCAGCGGCTGCCATGCCAAATCGTGTAGATTTTCAGCCCGTTTTCTTCAGCGCTAACTTTCCGTCCTTCTGCTGTTCAGATTCATGGAGCAGCATCCCGAGATGGACTTCTCCAAGTGCAAGTTCAACTAGACCTCGGCGGCACTTCACGGAAAGTGCCCCTGACATTCCTTCAAGAAAGAGACAAGAAACAGCTGCGCCTGACGATCCGGCCACTTTTTCGAAAGGATCGGACCCCAGTGGACTTCCGAATCATTGTTTTAGTCATGACCTTTGTGATACTGCTATGTGAATAAGTGACAGGACAGAACGTTCGTCTGCAACGTCCAACGCGGCCCGCTCCGACACCTGTGTGGCGTGACAACCCGTTCTCGCTGCCCCAATCCCGGTGAAACTAGACTTTGATGTGTTTTTATTGTTTTGTTATAGTGATTCTGTCGATTCCCATTCGTTGGCCATCAACTGTGCATTTATTCGCTGAACTTTGTACAAAACTTCGAAGATGATTTACGCACATATTGTATTAACATTCAGCTGCTCACTCAACAGCAATTGCGTTTGTCTTAGATAGGGTAATCCTTTCTTGTAAATTTTCAAAGTTAATAATAAGCCCTCTTTTCTAACGATGCTTCTGTTTTATTTACCCGGTCGCAAAGAGACGGTCACGTCGAAATCACATTCACACACGAACAAACTCCCCGAAACTCAGTAGAAATTTACTAGAATTGCGGCAAAATTCGTGATGGAGTGGTTATAGAGATAAGTGGCTGTCGGCGCTGCATTTCTGGTCCTCAGGGACTCCGACTTGAGTTCAATGCCGACGCTGAGCGGCGGAACCAGGACTGTTGCTCAGCGTTTTATTTCAAATGCAGCAGAACAGCCTTCGTCCACTGTGGGACTGTGGGGCTGCACGGGGAGGCGTGTCCTCTGCAGTGCTGCCACTGCCCGCCCAGCCCGCCGGGGTCGGGGAGCCATTGTGGTGGTCTGGTCTGGACCAAAGGCTGCGCGCGACGCGGCAAACTCGGCGGCTGCTGCTGCTGCCAGAGCTGCCAATGTCGAAAACGAAAGTAAAAATAAAAGTGAGAGCCTTTTGTGTGCGAGCACAGCTGGCCGCTACTGCTGCTGCTGCTGCTGCTGCCTCTCCCCGCGTGCCGTAACAGGGCTCTGTAAAGTTGGCGACGCGCGTGGCTGCGAGCGTGCGTGCGAGTGAGCTGGCCACGGAGCTCGCCATTTTCAAACCGCAAATTAATTTATGGGTTCAAAAATGACGGGCCGAAAGTTTGTTGATCGTTGGGGACAAAACCTATGTCGTCCCGGCCTCCGCCAGCACCCCTACCTTCAACTTCGGTGATCTTACGGGAACCGGAGTCTTGCCAGTTTCAAGAATTTCGCCACCGTAAGGGCAGAGCATCAAATTCAAGGGCGGCTGAGGGTGCTCCTGTACTTTTTTGGACCTCCCCTATCGACCTACATAAATTGAATCGAAAACGGGAACAAAAATATTTTCGACTAAATTCGACCTTTCCAATTTCCACAATTTTGACGAGAAAAAAAAAAGATTTTTTTCGGGTGCAGGCTGTTTGGACTGGCTCTTAGACATGGTTTCGCCATGAAATTGGTGCCTCATGACACTCGTGATCCCGGAAAAAACGAAAAACATGTCCACGCCCAGAGGGTAGGCAGCCCAAACTACACCTCCAATTTCCACAATATTATAAACCCGTTAAGTTACGGAACAAGTTGCTCGCCAAATTGCTCATTTGTTCACACCGCGTGAATACAACGTTGTTCGGGAGGCGGAGAATATTTTTATAAAGTGGAATACAAGAGAACGTGTTTTACTCCACAAGGATTAACCTGCCTACGCCTCCGCCGCCTACACTTTGCTCACATGATTCATTTTGGGAACCAACTATAATATATTAGGGGCGTTCCGGATTTCTCGCTAATGTGGCTAAGATGGCTGGGCGGAGCAGGAAGGAAGAGCCGCATAGCAGATGATCCAGGCTTCTAAAAAATGAAATCCGAACTGAACAACGCGTTGGATGGATTGTGGAGGGCAATTCTCAATCAGTCAGGAAGGAGGAAAAGAGTCATTGTGTGCCAAATGGGAGTGTCATCGTCACACCCAAAAGCACGGCACGGGCCCACGCTGCACTGCCTGTGTCTCCGTAGCGGAGCCGCTCGGCTTGGCTCGGCTCGGCTCGGCTCGGCTCGGCTCGGATCCGTCCGCGGGCAGCGGGCAGCGGAGGGGTTTGACCTTTCTTATTCTATCACACCGCGCCGGTTCACCGAATCCCCGCTCCTCGCAGCATGGCGTCAAAATAAGCTACTACCAGTCAATTATTTGGCCATCGCCGGATAAAAATTCCGGAGGCGCGCGCAGAGGCAGCGGCAGCGGATCGCGACCACATCACACCACACTGATATGCCATAAATAACCATGATGACTTCTTTAGAATCGACCATTATGCAGAAAAGGTTTATTAACTCTGCTCCGTTTCCCGCTCATGAAATATCATCGGGGATCGGCGCGAATACTCGCCAAGTATGCCGGCTTTATTTGGGGGGCGTTCACAAACCACGTGACATATCCCGAAATACGCACTGTAGCGTGTGGGAGTGGTGCTGGAAGCAAACTGTCTCTGGCGCGGCCTTAAAGTCTCTCTCAGACTACAGGCTTGGTGGGTTCGATTCCCACCGACGGTTCCACGCCCTCCTTTCGCTACCTTTTCGCGTCCGACACGTGTCACGTGGTCTCTGAACGTCCCCTACCACATAACAAGATTCAGATTTTTTTTTCTGCCCTCTCCTGATTTTATTCCTGTTGTTGTTTTGTCCCCTTGTTTTTTTGTCCCTCATTTTCTGAGAATGTACATTGATTTTTTCGAGTGAGGGATAACCCTCAAGTTATCTGTTTGAAGAAACTGTCTTTGACTTTTCCAAAACTCGTACTAGAGACCGGGTCCACGCTGACATCCGCGTCTTGTCCCATCGCCCGGCCCGATCCGAACCCACGTATCTTGGTGGTGCTGGTCTAGGCGGACGGTCCGTTGATGTAGGTGACAGGACGGGCAGTCCGGGCAGGGCCGGCCGGGCAGCGAGGTGCCAGTGAGACAGGCTGCCAGAGGCTCCAGTCCAGAGGCCTCTGCTCTGCACCATCACCATCCTCAGCCGATTGATGGCCGCCCATCTCATCACCCCCTTCCTCATTGAATTCATTACCAACACAGTTCGACACTCAAGGCCGCTCGATTCCTACGATCACGACGCCCACAAGGGGGAAAAGATATCGGAAAAAATAAAAAGGCTCTACCTGGTGTGTTTTTAACGCCTTAGTTTCACCAGTGTAGTTCTTCCTAATGCTATAAAGTGGGATGCGTGTGTGCAAGCCCTTTAGTATACGAGGTGTCCGTTTTTCGAAACCAATTATCTGTTTTCGGAAAGAATTCCGATGACGAACAAGAGTATAGAAGTAGTGACGCCTATACGAAAATGCTCAATTATAGGGGCGAGATGAGTGGTCAATGGGATCCAGGAGGACGTGCCTCCGTGCCTCGGTGGGACGAGTTTTTATTTCATTCCGTTTGGTCGTAACGCCGGGCCACTTAATGAGAGGGAACAACAAACCACAAAGCACAAGCAGATGAGGCGGAATTATAATCTGATTTTATATCGTTGAGTAGTAGTCAAGGCTAACATTTCATTCATAAACTGTCAAGTACACCCCCAGTCTCTTTTTTGAAGGGGAGGGGAGGAGGAGGAGGAGGAGGAGGAGGAGGAGGAGGAGGAGGAGGAGGAGGAGGAGGAGGAGGAGGAGGAGGCTGAGAAAATATTTGTTCGGAGAGATGCGGGGAGAGGGACACACAGTGCTGCGACCGTGGTGCAATACGGCGGAAACGCACACAGGCACAGGCGGCCAGGCCAGCAGCGGCCCGGCACCGACACGCAACGCCACACCGCGACGACTGGATGAAGGAGGAATAACTCCTTTGGTAAGTGTACTAAAAGAGAAGATTCGAAAAAAATCTACAAACTCAAATTTTCAAAAGGAAGACAACCAATCACAGTTTTTTACCAAAAGTTAAAAAAAAAGTTCTTCACAGAAAAATTCCATATTTTGAAAAATCTTAAGAAAAACCAAACCAATGCCATCTGATTTCACAAGGGTGTGCACCAGAAATTCAAAGTTGCTCTCGGTCCACCGTGTCGAGCCGCTTGCGAGCCGAGCAACGCGCGCTTCCAGTCGCCTGGGCAGGCAGCTCTGCTCTTGTTGCGATAGTGTTTGGGAACTGGCGCGCTGCGCTGTCGGAGGCAGGCTGGCCAACGACAGGCTGGCCAACAGGCTGGCCAACGAGCTGGCCAACAGGCTGGCCAACAAGCTGGCCAACGAGCTGGCCAACAGGCTGGCCAACAGGCTGGACGAAAGGCTGGCCTGGTCCTCTTTGGTGAGTGTCGTGGGAGCTGTGGCTGCTGTAGGGGGTGGTGGTCGCACTGCTCCGCTGCCTGCGGCCCAAGGTCAAGGTCACCACGCTCCTGGCTATGTCGCTCCGAAATTCACCGCGCGGCCTGTGTTTTTTTTTTTTTGGTGCCCGGATCCGGAAAATAAATGCTCAAAAAATATTTTGTGGTTCTTAAATACTGTCGCCATTTTCTCTTTCTTTCTCTCTCTCTCTCTCTCTCTCTCTCTCTCTCTCTCTCTCTCTCTCTGACACACACTCACACACACACACACACAACACGCGCGCTTGTCGATTGCAAATGCTGTTAAGGAAGGGCCTGGGTCGGGTCGCGCGCCGTGTCACCGCTGCCACCGTAATTGTCCAGGAAACGATCGGCCGGCGCCATGACCGTAAGCGCCATGTCAGATTCGCGCAATAATTGCATCATTCTGAATGGAAGCGAAGAAAGAAAGGCGAGGCGGGAGGAGAAGTAAAAAAGATTAAATGAAACGACCCGTTGACCAGCCGGTGCAGGTCGAAGCAGTTAATCGGTGAGAGTGTATTGCGTTGTTTTAAATTCCCGACGTTCTCAAATTTTTTTTTAATATCACTATTGCGATGGAGGAAATGCGAATCTCTGTCGAACGCGGAGTGCGCCGCGCGGCCCCGATCCGTTCCGCCCCCGTGCGTATTCGACCCGACCTGGTTGCACCCTTCACCGGCTGAGCGAGGGAAGTGAACGATGACTTAATAACCACGCGACCGTGAGCAACGAGGTTCATGCCCGCTTTTTCTGCCGCCACCTCCTCGCTCCACGACTGCCCTCATTCGGAGCTGGTGTTTGAATTTATTTGTTTAAAATAAGAATTAAGGCTTTCTGGCCCAGGTCAATCAATTTTCGAACACGCGAAAATTGTTACTCTGATGACAGTTCACTTTGATTTGAGGACATAAACATTCCAAGTGTCAAGAAGCTGAGGAATTTGCACGAATATTCGGACTTTGGAGATCTGTTTTTCTCTTCAACCAGTCTGTTTAAAATAAACACCCTTCTCCGTCAACCACTTATTTTCCTTTAGACCGTGCGCGTGGGCTGTCGAGTTGTTTCTGAGAAGCTGCTCCTATGCCCCTATACCTCCTTCCCTTCCCTTCCCTTCCCCCATTTCTCTCTCCTCTTCCTCTCCCCCCAACTCTCCCTGCCGCCGCCCGCCTCCCAGAGGCCAGTGCACCGGCCATACCACATGTGTGTGAAGGACGCGCCGCATCGGGACTGGACCGGCATTCCGCCATGTGTGTGTGTGTGTGTGTGTGTGTGTGTGTGTGTGTGTGCGCGCGCGTGCGTGTGTGTGTGTGTGCGTGGACTGACCGGGCAAGGCGAGCACCTGAACCCGCGAGTGCGTGTACGATGTCTGCCGAGCGCGCCGACGCGGCCAACGGCATCTGGACAAGAAGCATATGACGCGACTGGAAAACTGAGCGGCGCGGTACGGCACAGGGTGGGATTCCTTTGTTAGTACCGCCCGGCCGGCCCGGGGGCCCGGACAGCCCGTGTGGCGGAGGTCACCGCGGATGCACTCATGTGTAGAAATCCGCACGAAGAGGGTTCGGCTGCGAATCCATTCAGGGTGAAAAAAAAATATGTGCCAGATCACAGCAACTTCACAGAACTTTCTGTGCACAGAAGCTATGTGGTGCGTCTGTGGCGTGGCACAGAAGGGGCGGGACATACCGTCTGTTTAAATAGGCTGCCTAAAGGCCTATGGCCACTGTCGTTATTCCGCAGAGCAGAACTGCTGGCTCGCGCGGTGCGCTCTATCCGCCCCCTGGGCCTGGCCTCTGCCCTGATGACTTCTGATGGGCTCCGGCTAACCAGCCAGCCGCGCCGTGCCGTGCCGCGGCCAATGCGTCAGATGGCGACACTGTGACGACACGAGCGCCCCCTGCGCTCCGCCGCCGACCCACGCCCCAGAGAGAGCAGCGGAGGTGGATGGAGATGACAAGGTTCGGGGCGGCCGACTCGACGGAAAACGCCGGCTGCAGCTCTCCTCCGAGTTTGTCGCTTTTATTCGAGAACTTGTAAACCCCCTTTGCCTCGCTCGCAAAGCTGTTGTAGTTGTCGAGATCGGCACGAGAGATACGGCAGGGGGAGTAGAAAGAACAAAACGACATTTTTTTTTATTTTTTTTTTACGACTGTGGCGGTGCGCGCGGTTCGAGCCAGTCGGCTAGTGTCACGCGACCAGGCCTAGGCCTCGGCCAGAGCCAGATCCGGCCAGAACCAGCCGAACTGTACGCAGCCCGGATCCAGCAGCCCGACTCCAGCACTACTCCAGCGGCTCCAGCCTGTTGCCGTCCGGACGGCTAGCCATGGCAGAAGAGGACGAGGCGGGACGAGGCGACCTACGGACGCCCGCCTGGCGGACGCCTGCCGGCCAGCGGCTGGAATGTCCTCACGGGGGCAAAGGTCGAGCGCCGCGCTGGCTGGAGGTCTGGAGGTCTGCTGCTGCTGCCGCTGCTGCCGCTGCGGGGAGCGGGTTATCACCGGTTATCACTCACTCGGCCGGCACCACGTCCGCGGCGGCTTCAGATAAGACTAATGGGATGTGGCGCTACCGGCACAAGGACGTTGGCTCGGCACGGCGGGCAACGGCTCTAAATACCGGACCACAGCCGGCCAGCGCCCCAGCCAGGAATAGACTGTGGAAACGATATCGATGTAAGCCACCGTCGATTAGATATCGAATTGGTATCGGAAGTCGATTTTCTTTGTCGAATCGACAAATGTTCGATGAAAAAATCGAGCAACCTCGATATCGATTGGGTACAATTTCGGTACAATTTCGTCGACAATATCTTGTACAAGTGCGCCCTTCCCCGCTGACGTTCGCCCACATCCGCCCCCCCCCCTTGCCCTCGACGGCGTCGCTCTGGCGGTGTACGTGCCAAACTAGCCCCCTCCCCGCCCCCTTTCACGGTTACGCTCCCTAGCGGCGGTCCGGGCCGGGCTGTTGGCCGAGGCGGCCTTGAGCCCCCTCCCCCTCCCCCCAGAACCCCTCAGCAGCGGCAGGACGCCTCTGAGGATGCTCCTGGCCGGCGTCCGTCCGCGCCGTAAAAGGCCGCTGACGCCCAGCTGGGTGACGCCCGCCCTCCCGGGGGCCGACGGCATGCCGACGGGGACCCGGTGACTTCCAGACTTCCAGGGCACGGCGCCGAGGGCAGACAAGGCCAGCACAAGGGCCGCCGCCCGCCCCATTCTCACCACAACGCAGTCCTCCGACGCGGGTACAGCCACTGGCGAGGCACGGCGCGCTGCGGCCGACGCCGCGCGTTTCTTCCCACACCTACAAACCGGGTGCGTTCTACGGGGTGCGAACAGCACCGCGCGCGGTTACAAAACTAAGCGTTGTACCGCCGAATCGCCGTGGCACCGCGCGTCCAGGGGGCACCCGGGGGCCACCGCGGCAAGGCGCCGTAAGGTCATCTCAGCCCGAAACTCTCCTCAGCTCGTGTAATAAATATCCTCTCTCCTCTGCGGCACGGCCGGCACGGGTCAGTGTGTCCTACAGCGGCACCTTCAGAAACCGCACCGATCGAGTGGTGTTGGTGTTGGACCCAATAATAACGTTCACCTTGGCGAGTCACACACACACACACACACACACACACACACACGCGCGCGCGTCCTGTAGCGGACGGCACGGATGGGATAAGAACGGTCAGCATGCGGGCAGCAGCTCTGCTCTAGCAGCAGCAGCAGCAGCAGCAGCCCAGCGGCCAAAGGTCCGGCGGGCCAAAACAAACCACCTCTCTTCATCGCTTTCAGGGATATTTATCGGTCGCGACCGGGTCGGGCCGGGCCGGCCGTTCGTAGGAAATCGCGCAAAAACAGCGCGCCCCGAAAGAGAGAGAGAGAGAGATGGCGCTAGTGTCGCTGCGGCGCGCTGCGGCGTGTAGAGAGCGCCGTGCTGGGTAGGCAGCAGCGACACAGACCCGTCCTGCGGGACTGCCTATCCTGCGCCTGCGAGCCGCGCGCTGCCCGCAGCGTGTGGCAAGCGCTTCTCTATCTCTCTCTCTCTCTCTCTCTCTCTCTCTCTCTCTCTCTCTCTCTCTCTCTCTCTCTCTCTCTCTCTCGTTCTTTCTCTCTCTCTCTCTCTCTCTCTCTCTCTCTCTCTTGCTCTCTCTCTCTCTCTCTCTCTCTCTCTCTCTCTCTCTCTCTCTCCTCTCTCTCTCCTCTCTCTCTCTCTCCCTCCCTCTCTCTCTTACTCTCTCACACTCGCTCACTCTCACTTTCCCTCTCGGTGTTGTCCTCCGGTGCGGTTGCCGCGGGGTCGAGCGCCGTCACAGCGCGCGCCGGTCCGGCACTTACCTGGAACAAACAGAGAGGCGCAAAGTCAGAGAGCCGCTGCGCTGTCGCCGTCATGTCCCGCCACGTCTTGCACACGCTGTTTGCATTGGCAGCCCCGCACCGATGCAATACAGCTTCAACTGCAAGAACAACACCACGTGCTCCCTCGCAATACGCCTCCCCTCCCTCCCTCCCTCTGGCACAGGCCGGCGGGGAGGGAAGCAAGAGAGGACATCTTCAAACAATAAGAGGGCCAGCGAAGACCCCCATGGACGCCCCATGACACCCCATGTACCCGCTTAGGCCACGGACCGGGCGCACGGCAAGAAATTTTCACCAGAGGCACGGAAAAAGCCGCCGCGGCCGCGGTCGATTGGAAACAGTTTACAATCCGAACCGTTTCGGATTTTATTTTACGGCGTTGGCGACCCTCCGTGAGGTGCACGCAGGTCCGCTCCTCCGGCGGTCCCCGGCCCCGGAGACCTCGGTGGCCCCATCCGCCAGGCTCGCTGCACATCGTCTCCTTGAACCCGATTCCGTCCACCGGCGGGCTGTCCTGTCCAGCCTCCGGGCCTCCTCCGGGCCTCCTCCGGGCCTCCTCCGGGCCTCCTCCGGGCCTCCTCCGGGCCTCCTCCGGGCCTCCTCCGGGCCTCCTCCGGGCCTCCTCCGGGCCTCCGGATGTCAGCCAGGGAGCGCTGCGCGTGACGCCACCGACAATAGAAGGCTCAGGTGTGAATTAACTGGGGCGCGCACTCCTCAAAATGTAAACACCGAAATAATTACTGGCATTGCGATGCGAGTCGAAGAAGCGCCAACCATAATTCATGTGGCGACGTGAAGCAACGAAAAGCGGTCGAAGCCGCCGTGTCTATAATCAGCAAACAATGGGGGCCGTGGGTGATCTGATGATGAGGTGAAGCCCTCTCGGGTCAGGGTTCGTTCTGCCCGTCCTGATCAGACCCTGATCAGGCCCTGACCGGCGCTACACAGGGCACCGGCCAGTACGGTTAATGAAAACCCGTAAAAAAAAAGTGCGGGAAAAAAATTGTGATCCGTCGAGTACATATACAACAGGCCCGGCCTGCCCCTCGCTGCGCGGCTCTAAAACGTCGTCTGCTAGCGTCGTCTGCTTCTTGTGGTGTTGACTGTTGCTGCGCCTTCCTGTCAGGAGTCCAAGGACGGTGCAAGCGAAGCGTCCTAAGCGTCCTCAGGGGAAGATGGCTATCAGGCAGGCCGAGGGCCGCTGGGCACGGCAGGGAGGGAGGGCTTGGCCCGGCCCCCTCCTCCCTCCCCTCCTAAAGCACTGCTCTCCTGTCAAAGAGGCATTGTTTCTCCGCCCTCTCTCCCCACAAAGGAGGAGTAGTGGCAAATCTGTATAACTTACGCTCTCTCGCTTACACACACACACACGCACGCGCGCGCACGCATATGCAATGCACCGGAGCCCTGGCGACGCCATGCATACCCCGCTGATGTATGTAGTAGGATCGCGTAAGAATAATGCTCCGAGAGATGATTGCACCAGCGCTACATATGGATTTTACCCCTCCTCCCCCTCCCCTCTATTCGCCAATGAAAAACCATCACCATAAAAGAAAACGGCTGTAAAAATAATTTTTTTGCGAAGGTCAAGGCGGTATGCGGCAGGGAGAGGGTAGAGGCGCAAACACGCGGGGGGCTTTTAAAAGTGATGCTGCTGCCTTTAGAACCCGACGCACCGCGCTGAAATACGATCTCCTATCTCTTTTTGCGTCGGGAAAAACAGGCGTGTGGATTACCGTGCCGATTACCCGCCGCATGGCTTTAAAACGCATCGCGCCTGTTAGCACGGCTGCGGATGGCTGCCATATCTGTTGTTGGGCACGACACCTCTGACGGTGTGAAGTGCAGGGCGGACGCAGGCGGTCGCAGGCGGAGTGTTGAGTTAATTTACCCCGGACTTTGCGACGTGCAGAGCGGCGGCGGCACGGTGCTATGCCAGAGAGGTCGGATGAAAAGAAAGAAAGAAAAAGAGAGAAAAAGAACAAACGACGACTGTCATCACGTTAGCCGGCACGGCACCGCACACACCACCTCGCACGCCCCCTCCACTCTCCAAAAGAAAAAAAAAAAACAAAAACATCCATTTAAAAAAATTTAAACCCCCTAAAAATCAGTTGGTTTGACCAAAAAAATCTCACGAAGTGGAAAAACATATATCGACGCTAAAAATAAAGGACGACGGTGCGAGGAATAAAAGAAAAGATGTCAGTTTGCAAAAATGCGGCCCTTCCTTGCGGCACCTGGCCGCAGATCCAAAAATCACTCATCTCCCTCGCAGAGCCTCGGCAGTTACGCGGGTTCGAATACCGCGGCGCCCAGCGCGTTTTTAGCGAGTCGCGGACACTTCCTTATGGCGGCGGAGGCGATACGGCGCCTCACCGCCGCTGGTACGTGTCGCGCGCGTCGTTGCCGTCGGATATTTTACGCCGTAAAAACGCACCGAGTTTTGCTCCTGTTTACGTGACGCGTCGAGGTTCGGACCCACGTAGGTGCCGTCCTAACCCGCACGCGGACGGCCCCGTTTTTGTTCGGATTTTCGCGCCGGCAGCCAAGGGCAGAGGCACCGCAGCCTGCCGCCGCTCAGTCCTTGCCCTTTTTGGGGTCGAACAGGAAACAGACGAGAAGGCACCGCCGGGACGATAACTCCGGCCGTACACACCTCCGTTCTGGTGATGAGATGAGGTGCAAATTGGCGGGAATGCACTCTCCGAAAGAGCTTTTCTATTTCATTCCAGTGTGGTTCGTCCCGGGAAACAGAGACCGTTTTAGTTCGACGATTACCTTCGCGTAATAATTATTGTGGTTGAGAGATCCTCATGGAAAGTAACCGCTCGTTGTGCCTAATGAGGGCTCCAGCGGAGTCACTGCACTCAGCTGGCCGCGGTGCGAGGCGCTGACCAGGCGGGACTCGAACCTGGAGCGGCCGGCGGCGCCCCCCCCCTCTCTCCAGCCCCCCCCCCCCCCCCCCCCTCCGGTTGGCGAATCGAGGGAAGGGGCAGAGGCGAGCTCGACTCGACTCGTCTCGTCACGCCGAGCCGACCTTGACGGCAGTGGGGTGGCCTTGGCCGCAGAGAAAGTCGAGCAGCCAGTGAGCAGCGCGCCGCGCCACGCGGCAGGCACGCGGGCGGCACGACGCGACACGGACGGTAGCCGGACGGCAGCCGGGCTCGTGCCGGCAGCCGGGGGACGCGTGCCGAACGGATCGGAACGGGCAGCGGGCTGCAGCGGGCAGCGGGTCCTCCCGAATAACTGACCGCCCGCCTCATCCTGCAGCTCCCTGACCTGCGGTGGGGGCCTCTGGGCTGGCCGAGCCTCTGGACGTGAAATGACAAAGAAATAAGAATCACACTATATACTTCACCAAGAAAATATTCAAACTCAAAACTATTAACCCCCTAAAAAAAATAAAAAAATAAAAATAAAAAGAATCTCAGCATTATTCATCGCAACAAAAAATCCTTCGATGAACAAAAATTTGAGGGATAAAATTGGACGAAATCGATATGGACCATTGGGATTTGAAGAAACCCCTCCACAATTTGGTATGAAGGATTAGGTGAAACGTCATACGGATCCGGGTTGCTGCTCGGACCGGTTCGGGGGACCCCCGGATGGCCCGGATGGCTGAATGGGTGGGCGCGTCGCGACGTTGTGCCGCCGGCCGCACCCCGCCTGGCCTGCCGTGCCGCCTGCCGTGCCGCCTGCTGTTGTTGCCGCCGCTGAGGTCGCAATCGCACGGCGGGGCGCGGCGGTCCTAAATGGGCACCTTGTGTGTGCAACGTGTATGACATATCCCGCGACGTGCTGGTGCGATGCGGCACAGTGTTCTTCAGAGAGGACAGAGAGAGAGAGAGAGAGAGAGAGAGAGAGAGAGAGAGAGAGAGAGAGAGAGAGAGAGAGAGAGAGAGAGAGAGAGAGAGAGAGAGAGAGAGAGAGAGAGAGAGAGAGAGAGAGAGAGAGAGAGAGAGAGAGAGAGAGAGACAGAGAGACAGAGACAGAGACAGAGACAGAGAGAGAGAGAGAGAGAGAGAGAGAGAGAGAGAGAGAGAGAGAGAAAGAGAGAGAGAGAGAGAGAGAGAGAGAGAGAGAGAGAGAGAGAGAGAGAGAGAGAGAGAGAGACCGGCGCCCTGGCTAAGCTTGCGTTGTAGCAAATCGTACACACACACACACAGACCGGTGTTTATTTTTATGCTGGTTACTCGATTCTTTCTACCTACACTCGCACCTCCCACACGTACGCGCCACGTCCGGCCCTCTGCTGTACGAAACCCATTCATTCATTCATTCATTCATTTTGTCTGCGTTGGCACGACGCGATAGCCTGAAGCCCGGAGCCAAAGGGGCCGCCGGGGCGGGCCGGGGCCGGACCGTCATCGCGCGGATATCCCACGGCCACCGGAACGGGCGGAGATCAGATCCGGTCCCGGCGCTGCCAGGCAATGCCCTCCTCCTGCGTCACCGCCGCGCAGACTCCAGTCCGGCCGGCCGCCGGCCGGGTTTGTGATTCACGAGTGACGTCACCATTCATCTGCTTCGGGGTTAAGCGTCAACGAGGTCCGCGATGTTCGCGCTCTGCTTCCGAGACCGACCAGTTGGACGCATATACGAACGAAGTCCATAGAGCTCGATATATGTCGTGGTGAAGGCGTCCATCACGCAAAAAAAAAAAAAGTTCATAAAAAAAATGATTGTGCAGCCCGGTACACCCCCTCAAAGAAAAAAATATTCAGAAAACATTAGAATGAGTCAGAAAAAAAATCATCTGAAAATAAATCGGGAAAAGGTAAAATTTTGATTTTAAATTATGGCACGCTTGCATCAAGATTGAGGGAGCCTTCGGTCGTGGTGCACGCGGCCCTGCCCTCCTGCCCTGTGGCCTGCTCTCTTGGCCGCGCTAATAGGGGCATCATATGACGGAGAGGGCGGCGGTAGACACGCCGTCTAGCGGATCCCACATGACGCTGGCCCGGCGCTGGTGCCGGTGACCCTCCCGGTCGGTCTCCCTGTGGGCCTCCCCGTGGTTCTCTCCCACCCCCCGCGGCGCGGCCTTGACACGGCGTGACACGGCGTGACACGTGTGTGCGCGGCCAGCGCCAGCGAGTCTGCGCGTACCGCGCGCCGCCGTTATATAATATCAGCGCCTGACAATCGTTGTGGCGGGGCGTTGGCTGAGCCGAGCGCAGAGGGGGGAGGGGGAGGGGGGGAGGGGTTTGTGCAATGGCCCGATGCGATGCGACCGCTATGCACCTGCGGAGACCATCGGGGACCGGACGGGAGAAGACACTTCCGAAGCAGTATGCTAATTATAACGGCCGGACAGAACGGCCCATGCTTATTTCGACACACAATCTCTTCGGCGTTGACCTACACTCTGGAACAAGCACATTTACTTTTTAGTCAGCGACAATGCACTTGGGATGCAAAGTAGAGTGAGTGAGTGAGGGTCAGTGAAAGAGAGAGAGTGAGAGAGAGAGAGAGAGAGAGAGAGAGAGAGAGAGAGAGAGAGAGAGAGAGAGAGAGAGAGAGAGAGAGAGAGAGAGAGAGAGAGAGAGAGAGAGAGAGAGAGAGAGAGAGAGAGTACTTAGAGCCGGGAGAGCACTTTGGTGTGACCCCACCACGTCAGACGCTCCGAGGGCGGTGCACCACGGGGCTCCGCTGGCCGTCTCACTTGACCCGCCGCCACTCCACGCGACGCCACGCCACTCCACTCACTCGCGCTCGCCGCAATTTAGGCATGAGTCATTAAATTCAGTTCATATCTCTCCGCTCTCTGTGACCTGACCCACTTAGGACAGGTGTCTCCTTTGCTCTGATTGCCCCCTCCCCTCCCCGCCCCCTCCCCCACCACTCTGCCACCTTCGACCCCCGCTTGCTCTTTGTCCTCTCCGGTCACTGTCCGCGTTTTTTATTTCCCCTCTCAGGAATATGACAATTAGAGTAAACCATATACTCGGCAGCGATCGAAGGGTCCCGAAGGATCCCGTAGGGTCCCGCAGGGTCCCACAGGGACGGCACACTGGGTCATGCGTGGGCGAAGACGGGACGGGCAGGAAGGCGGCTTTTGTGAGGACGCCGTCTGTCGCAATATACATCGCCGCTTCGGGTCGCCGCGATCGGCCCAGCCCGGCCCGACCCGAGCCGAGCCGAGCTTC
Organism: Odontothrips loti; assembly: GCA_038380765.1. Classification (NCBI taxonomy): domain Eukaryota; kingdom Metazoa; phylum Arthropoda; class Insecta; order Thysanoptera; family Thripidae; genus Odontothrips; species Odontothrips loti. The sequence continues at coordinate 13,159,609 of CM076251.1, forward strand.
GGGCCTGGCTGCTGACGAAACCCGCCGCCCCGCCGAGCGGCTGAGCCGGGCTGTGTGCCGGGCTGTGTGCCGGGCTGTGTGCCGGGCTGTGTGCCAGGCTGTGCCGGGCTAAGAGGCTCCATCCCGACTTCTGGATGGAGGCACCGTCGCCCGTTAAGTACGTCCGAATTTCCTCCATCCTTGAAACGCGAACAGCGACGCGCCGAGCGCCTGCGAATGCCAGGGTAGGCCAGCCCGCACGCCACGCGTGCGTGCAGAGGCTGTGGTTGCCTCCCCAACAGGCGTCATATTCAAAATATCATCAAACACATTCAAATCATTTTTGTCCCTAGAGTTATAGTCATGTTGAGGGCGCGTTGACGCTGTCACAGCGCGCTGCCTGTTGATGCAAGCCGGTACCGAAGGGGATCCCCCGACAGCGCACCGCCACCGATCCCCTTGTTATGTAAAATACACACACACACACACACACGCACACACACACGCACACGCAATGCCTCTGCAGGCCCTGCCGCTCTGCCCCGGCGGCAAAACTCTCTTTTCCCCCTAACAAGTGGGAGTCCTCCCACCTTTGGGTTTGCGGTGGGTTCGGGTCTGAAGGCGATAAACTCGACACGCCAGAGTTCGCAGGTCCGGATCGGAGACACTGCCAGAAGCCGAGCCGCCGAGCCACCGGGCTCAAATTAAAACTCTTCTTTCAAAACTTCTTAAACTCAAAAATCGCATGAAAAAAAAAATGAAATAATTTTCCAAGAATTCAAACTTAATAATTAACGCGGAAAATATCAAATCAATATCTGCTTCAAAAATTAAAAGTCATTTCTACTCTCCGCCGGTGCCCGCCGTCCACCGGTCTGGTGACCTAAATGCGCGGGTGGGTCCCGAAAGTCCTGGCCTCTCCTGGCCCGCAGGCGCCGCGCCACACCGGCCACCACCTTCTCCCACATCTCCCACATCCTTCTTTCACTCCCTTTCTTACTCTCGAACAAACAGCCAAGTTTTCGCAATTTTTCGACTCGCGAGCCGTGCTGCCGACAAACTGCCCGACGCGGCGACGTCGTCGATGAAGACACTTCCCCCCCCCCCCCCCTCTGCCAGACACAGCACCAGCGGCCAACCTGAACTAATCCACAGCCGCACGAAAAAAAAAAATAACTTTGTGGTCCCAACTAATTTGTTCGTTATTTTGGGACAAGCAACTAACATTTCGTTGGTCCAGAATCATTTTTTTTAAAATGTTGCTATCGAGGAGGAGAACGCCCCCTTTTATGCTGCGTTTTGATAATGCATCGATTTTTTTTGCTGGCCCAATTTAATGTTAGTTCTTTCAACTAAGTATATTGCTTGTCCCACAATAAACAAAACCAAAAAAAATTCTTGGGACAACTAATAGATTTTTTTTGCACACTCTACACCCCCACGCAACTATCTGCGGACGCAGCCGCAGCGCCGCGCAGCGCGTCCATTCGCCGTCTCCTTTTTTATATTTTTTTGCCGGACGATTAAACGTCGTTGGACTGCGGCAACCGCTCGATGGATGGATGGGTGGATGATTGCGGCCTGAACAAGTATGACGAGTGGCCGTCCGCACAGCCCGCACCTCTGCAGCGCGGAGGGTGGTCTGCTCTAGCCGAGGTCTAGCCGAGGTCTAGCCGTATAGTCTAGCCGTCTGTTGACAACGAGAGTAAGTCAGGCGAGGGAAGCCGGCATCATTATTACACGGCTCTGTCGTCGTTCAATTGAAAGGAGACCACGTGTGATGTAAGTCCTTAAGAGGTTGGGGGGGGGGGGGGATCTGGAGCACACAGTACGGCGGTGATTGGCACACGTTTGGTTTGTTTGGCCGCGTCCAATATCAGACCCGGCAGGGGGTCCGGCCCGGCCCCGCCAACATGTCAACCCTTCCGGTGTGAAAATGTCGCGCGAGATAACAAGGTAGGGGAGTAAAAAAAAAAATAAGGAAAAAATAAGATTGCATTCCGTGCCTACTTTGCAGGACCTTGCGCTCGCGCGCGCGCGCGCGCGCAAACCTGCGCGGCAAAACCTTGCGAAACGAGGCGGAAACGATCATCGGGAAACAATCGAGCAGCAAAAGGCAGGAGACGGTGAAAACTTGTCCCGCGCCGCCTGCGCTGTGCGCTTGCCCTGCCTCACTCCGCCCTGCTATAAAAGCATTACGTGGCGCCGCAAGCAACGGCCTGCCGATATCGTCGTTAAAAAAAAAAAATCCTCTCCTTTACAGACAATTATACACTTTTCTCCACACGGGCTGTGCCGCCGCACGTTTCCGCTGGTTTCCCGAGCGGTGGATCAAAATCAGAGCGCGCGAGGCGCCGAGATCTGCGTCCGCGAGCCGCGAGTGGAGACTGCGCGGCAGCGGCAGCGGCAGCAGTGCGTGGACGGGGAATTAGGGTGCTGGCCTGGCACTGCATGGTGGCCGGGTGCCATGGGCAGCCACACCAACCCGGATAGATAATCTTGTTCCTCACTCGCACGCACGCGCACGCACGCACGCGCACGCCACGCAAATTACTGCAGTACATACGCAAAGTGAAGGGAGGAGTTCCTGAGTGCGAGTGTGCGGTGGCATAAACCGATCCTTTTACACATACGACGGATTGATTGATGGGAAGAGGCAGGGGGGAGGAGGGGGGGGGGGGGAAACAAGCGTGTGCAGCAGGGGGCAGGGGGTAAGTAAGTCACAGGTGTTACACACGCAGAACACATTTCATCCACGTTATAGGTGGCGCCACCTGTTCTTATCAGTGGAGACGCAGCTCGTAAACGTCATACGGTATGTCACGGCGCGGGCGCGGGTCCCGGCAGGGTACGACTTACTCCAGCGCTGCTGCTGCTGCTGCTGCTGCTGCTGCTGCTGCTGCTGTTGTTTGCAGCGGGAGTGACAGATAAAGGGATTCGAAAACTATACAAATAAATCAAACGCGCACCTATGTCGAAAAAGTTCCGAATGCATTTTTACTCCCATGAAGAAAGAAGTGCACACCGATTGTGACATGACGGCGCTGCACACGCTGCACAGGGCGATACGTGCATCTGCAGAGTGCCGTGCCACGTGAGTGTGCAGCCGGTGCAGCGAGGGGCGGGTCACGGCGAGAAGAATGGCTGTCTGCGGGACCCCCGCGGAGTCATGGGAAACTTTTGGCGCACCGCGACCTTACGGGGCGCGCACACGTACACACACACACACACACACACACACACACACACGCGCGCGCGCGCGCGGCAAGGAGAACTCTAATCAATCCGGTCCTAGACGTGGCCGTAAACGTTTCCACTTGGGAAGATATACTACAGTACTACAGTATCCCGTCGGGTACCGCCGCGCGGCCAACTGGTAAGGGTAGCGTGACAGCGCCGAATGCCGGGGGTCTACAGAGCTACAGTGCCGGGACTACAGGAGCTACAGCAGCAGCAGCAGGGCTTGCAGCCCCGCGCACTGCCCGCCGCGGTCCCGGCCCCGGCCCCGCGCGCGGCGAGCGCTTCGCAGATTGCCCAACGTTGACTACGGTTATATCACTGGGTGACGGACGGACGGGCGTCGACGCCGTGCTGGGCGCCCGCCGGCCGCCACGGTTGGACGGGGTGCCGTCGGGTGCCGTCGGGTGCCGTCGGGTGCCGTCGGGTGCCGTCGGGTGCCGTCGGGTGCCGTCGGGTGCCGTCGGGTGCCGTCGGATGCCGTCGGGTGCCGTCGGGTGCCGTCGGGTGCCGTCGGGTGCCGTCGGGTGCCGTCGGGTGCCGGCAGGCGTCGGGCCGCCGCCGGCCGCCGGGGGCCGCGTGCGCCCGGGTCGAGGACCCCGTTGAGCGGAGCAGGGGGGCGCCTTGTCAACTCGCTTAATCAGGGCTAGTGCAGCTCAGAGTTCGGACCTCTGGTGGTGACCGTTTGGTAATCGGGGTCGGCCTGGCGCCACCTGGCGCCCTCACGAGGCACTAAAGCGGCCGTTAGCGCCGCTTGCCCGCTGGCCCGCTGGCCCGCTGGCGCAACGCGTTTCCGCGCGGCGCACACCTCACCTCGGCCGCCCTCCCCTCGGACCCTAGCCGCACCGCCGCGCCGAGCTGTGCGGGACAGCGGGACCCTTCTGCCATTCAGTGCTGTTCACCACATTATTTCCAATCCGTCAATCACATCGGCACCGGCGTTACTCAAGGCTCGGATCGGAGTCTCGCAGCCGGGATCGGAGCCGGGAGGGGGCGGACCGGGGCGGGGCGCCAGGATGCCCCCATGACACGAATCAATTTTTATTGTTTTGCATCTCTGCATCGACTATTCTCCTTTTTTTTATTCTCCTCACTCCGAGCACGTGTCGTTGCGCGTTAACAGTCATCGTTCAGTTAACGAGGCGGCAGCTCAGTGGCTGTCAGCGCTGGAATGTTTTCAATAAGAAAGAGTTGCAGCTAGAGACTGCTAGTTAAATCCTTTCCGTCGCATCCATCCCCGTACAACTCCCGGTACAGCGCCAGCATATCGCACGTCTAAATACTGCCGATGCCCCGAAAAGGATCGAATGCTAAATGGCCTTCCGGGTCTGCGCCGCCTCCGCTCCGTACATTCGCAGGTGGGAATCGGCGGCGGCAGCGGCGGTGGTGAGAAAAGGGCACCCGTTTCATTTGGGTCATGCGGGGCCCACGGGGGCCCACGGGGGCCCACGGCGGGGCTGGTGCGGGGACCACCACCGGGACTCGACAAGCGTCGCGACTGGGGTGGGGGGCTCAACGTCTTGAGCCTGCTACCAAAACGTCGTCATGTCGGTGGGTATGTGTCCCTCGAACCCACAGGTTTTGTCGGAGGTCCCCTCCCCCCCCCCTCTCTCTCTCTCTCTCTCTCTCTCTCTCTCTCTCTCTCTCTCTCTCTCTCTCTCTCTCTCTCTCTCGCAATATTTATCGCACGCGAGCCCCGCTGCCCGGACGGTGTATGACTTAGTGCTCCGGCGTCGTCATGGCAACCCGACACCACCGCGGCTGTGGCGGCGCAACGCGTTCGGAGCGTGGCCGCCCGCCAGGCCTGTCAACGAACTGCACCACTTTCGGACACACACTGTTGCAAGGAGCAATGATAAGTGATCGTGGGAGAGGGAGAGAGAGAGAAAGGGAGAGAGAGAGAGAGAGAGAGAGAGAGAGAGAGAGAGAGAGAGAGAGAGAGAGAGAGAGAGAGAGAGAGAGAGAGAGAGAGAGAGAGAGAGAGAGAGAGAAAAGGAGAGAGCCGCGGTCATGGATGTGGGTCGCACAGCCTGATACATAATGCATCAAAGGATTTGCACTTCTTCCATATGTGTGCAGTATACCTGCCCGCACATATTTTTTTTTCTTCTTTTCGGCATCTTCTTCTCGCTGGCTCGCTGGCCTGGACCGGTTACTTCGGTACACGCAGCAGAGAGGCAGTTAGCGTGGGCATTACTCGCATTGTTTGCCGATTGGCTGTGTCAATCGCCGCGCCCCGTTCTATGCGCCCTGCTCCTCTATCCGCCCACGGGAGGGGATAGACAGACAATCGCACAGCCGTGCCAACCAGGGCAGAGTGGGGCGTGTGGCCACGGCATGGCGTGCAGACCGTGCAGAGCCGGTCGGGTCACCAGCACGGCCCGGCGGCTGGGCCCGGGCCATTGCTATATCAATGTATGACCCGGTTCTGCACAGCCCTGCTCTATCTCGTTCAGACAGTCAGGGTGGCCTGATTAATTTTAATTTTTTTTTTTTTTTTTTTTGCCGGCTGTGTTGCCCAGCGTGCTTGCTTTGGGTGGCCGGCCCCGTGTTGGGCTGAAGATCACCTCAGACGGCACCTGTGGTTTCCTGAGTCACAGCAAACGCCGTCATAGACAAGGTTCCACATGTTTATTTATTTTTGTCGGAATTGGCGTTTTCTTACCGAAACCTACACAGGGGGGCCAACCTAAACAGGAAACACCAAAACTGTGAGAGAGTTGTGACAGTTTGAGGAATCGGGACGCGAGAGCAGAGCGGCGGCACCGCAAATCAGCGCCGTGTGAGATGGTGGTGTCGGCCCGTCAGACGTGTCTACAGACGTAGACATCTCATTTGCCATCACCCGTCCACCGGCTGGCTGGCTGGCTGGCTGGCTGGCTGGCTGGCTGACTAGCTGGCTGGCCGGCTGGCCGCGCGGCTACACGCGCAGCAATAGATGAGACAGGAATGCGAAACAAAACCAGCACAAACCTAAAGTGCGGCTCAAGGCTAGTCATTAATTACGACCGCCTGTCTTTTTAAGTCCTTTTTCACTTACATGAGCGGATAGGTCCGACATGATCAAACCGCGCTCTGACGTTATTTCAGTCCAAAGTGCGAGGCGGGGCCCCGGTGGCAGCGGGCGGCAGGCGGCAGCAGTGTCGTGCGGTCAAAAGATTCCGCGGCTAGTTCGCGGGGCTCGAGGGGTGTGACGTGTGACCGGGTGTGACCGGGTGTGACCGGGCGTGACGCGTGGCCGTGATGTAACGCTCGCGCCCTTCGGGTTCCCACCGAAACCACCCCGCTCCAGTCACGCCAGCAGTAATCACCTCACGCACAGTGACTCGAGGGGGCCATCACTCCCCTTCTCGATGTACACCGATTTGAATCTTAATTGGGGGATATTTTTATCAGCGATTCTGAATTATTTTCTTTTCTCTCTGGCATATTCCTGATTCTTTGGACACTTTATGTCGTATATTTGACTTTTTTTTCTGATTTTTTCTCAACTTGATTCATTTTGATTTTTTTCTGATTTTTTCAAGTGGTTGGTATGGCTGTCTGTCTAGCGAAAAAATGAAGGTTCACTGCAGCGACCGCTGACATGGAAAACTCGCCTTTTCCAGGAGAGAGATGTCGAGGTGTGGGAGATGTGCCCCCACACGCAGTGCCGTACCAGTAGCACCTCCACCGCCCAGTAATTAGCCGACTAGCTTTGCGGCGCCCACGGCCTTGCCTTGCCCCTCTCACATCCTGTTATTTAATTATTATTTTTTGTCTTCGTATTTGCCGCTCCACCGCGCACCGTTTCTTTCCTAGCAGGCGGTGGCTGCCGGTGGCTGCCGATGGCGCGATGCGATACATCGACACAATAACCGCTTTGCAGTATGGCTGTTAGCGGCGGCGCGTGTAGTCGGGCTCCCCGTCGCCCCCAGCGCCCTCTATTACACGGAGCGGCGCGCGCTGGAGGCGTCGGCTGACTGACATCGCCGTTTCTGAAACGAGGATCAAGACGAGGAGGGCCGAGAGCCGAGAGCTGAGACGGCCTGTCCCCCCGAGGCTTTCTGCCGGGGCCGCGTCATCCTTGGCGCGCGCGTCTGCGTGCGTGTCTACGGAGGACCGGCAAAGAAGATGATGAGAAATCACGCCGCGTACGGATGCGCGCTCGCACACCTCACAGTCTCGTTAACGGCACGGCCGGTAGCTGCAGAGATAAACCGGACCTACTGCACCTCTTCTAGTTTTCCTCGAAAATAGAGTTATCTAGCCTAGCGGAGTCGGTGGTGAAAGGCGATCCGACAAACAAGCGGCGCGGCGTGCCACCGGACGGCCGGACGGGAAACAAATAAAAACATTATCGTGCTCTCTCTGTCTCTCCCTATCTCCGCTTGCCGCGGGCTAGCTGCGCTGTGCTGCAGGGGGAGGGGGTGGGAGGGGGCTGCTGTACCCACGTGACCGGTCACTATTGCCGGACCGGGCCGGCCTTGCAAGGTCGCGGTAAAGGGGGGTACAAAAGGGGAGGGGGGGGGGGGCAAGGGGGTCTAGCTCAGCAGCCAGTCTTGTCTGAATTGATGCCGCTGTTTGCTTTACTAATTTTTCCCCTCTCTGGTCCGCTCTGTTCTCCGATGTATCTCGCACGCTGGTGCAGCCGAGCCGTGGGGGTGGATTCGCGTCCCGAAATGGACTCTCGCCGTGATCTGGCTGTCATCGTCGGATTACGAGTCGATTATGCCCTCCCCCCCCCCCCCCCTCTCTCTCTCTCTCTCTCTCTCTCTCTCTCTCTCTCTCTCTCTCTCTCTCTCTCTCTCTCTCTCTCTCTCTCTCTCTCTCTCTGGGCTCCTGGGCTCTGCTGCATGGAGATAGTGATGACTCATGCACTTGACAACACCACTTGCCTCGGCGGACATGGGCTCCCCATCCCGCTAGAGGCGGCCTCTCGCGAATCACTATCAGCGGGAAGTCGGACCGCGACGTTTCCTGATGCAGGCCGTATTATCAATTCCGGATCCTGATTTTTTCAAGTATTTTTTTTTTCTAAGAAAAGAAAATGATTTTTTTGCTGATCGCAGAAGCTTACGGGCGGCCCCCGCGGGTCCCTGCTGCCGACCCCGCGAGAGGTCTTCGCCACTTCCACGCTCTGTCTGAGTGGTCACGCCTGGCGGGGCGGGCCGGGGCGGGCAGCACAGCGGCACGGGGCCCACGGGGCACGGCAGCAGCGCGGCGCCGGGCCTGGCCCGCTGTGCCGCTGCCCGCCCCGCTGTAACGCCGGCCCGAACAGACGAATTGTATGCAGGACGGTTCACCTCGCCTTGCAGTGCCGCCGCTGCTGCTGCCGCTGCTGCTGCTGCTGCCGCTGCTGCCGCTGCTGCTGCAGCCTTGTCCGGCGGCCGGCAGCGGTGTGTCCGTGCTCCCCGGGGACCCCGGTAACTGGTACGCCGGCGCCGGTCAGTTGGGCGGATCTCTCTGCGTACCTCCGGGGGGCCTTGCCGCCGCGGCCGGCGGGGCTGGCGGGGCCGGGGCTCGGACCGCCTCTGGAGCACTTGGCCGCCCCCCCCCCCCCCCTGCCCCCATCCCCACCCCCCGTGTCGTCCGCCCCCGCCCCGCGGGAACCTGTTGGCTCGCTTTTCAAAAACCGTTTGACGGCTCGCGCCGGCCCTTCTGTCACCCGGCACTCGTCATCTGTGACGGGCCGAGGTGTGTCACAGAGAGTACACCGTCACTAATCACCCGTGAGGCGAGCCTTGACGTCTGCCGTGCATTCAAGTCCCCGGTCCTGAGGAGCCGAGTCCGCGGCGGAAGACTGATAAGTGTTATCAGCGGAGGGAAAGGGAAGGGTGGTCGGCCCGCCGAAGCTCATCACCCCCCGCCGAGTTATTGCGGAATCACCGCGCCGCAACGCTGTTGAATTAGGACCGTTGCGATGATCGGATGAGATGGCGTCGCATTAGGGAGGTTATTCGCGCGCGGCCCCGCTGCCCCCGCTGCCCCCGCTGCCCCCGCTACCCCCGCTGCCCCCGCTGCCCCCGCTACCCCCGCTACCCCCGCTGCCCCCGCTACCCCCGCTGCCCCCGCTACCCCCGCTGCCCCGGAGGCGGCCTTTGGGAGTCATGCGCGGCACGGGCGGCGGGGCAGCGCCACAAGGTTGCGGCTCTAGTCACACATCGTGTCGTACCGCTTCTGCCGACAACGGGCCCCCTAAAGAGGTTTTAACAACGTTTGACACAATGGGTTGCTCAAAGTCGTTTTGACCCCGCGCCTAGACACTCGTGAGCTTGTAAACATCTCACTCCATCCTCCCGCTCGGCCCCCGAAATACCCCACACGACCAGAGGTGAACACCCAACCGCAAGAAAAGAGGGGGAAATGGCGTCTGTTCAGCAAACCATACAACGGCTCCGGCCGGCAACCGCTCTATACGAGGCTGTCTGTGTATCGCGGTATAAAAGTGGTCTTTCTCGTCGGCACCGAAACCAAACCGCGCTGCTCCGGGGAAAGGAGCCGGTCTCTCGCCCCAGCCAAGAAAGAAAGAAACACACACACACACAATCACACTCACACACTCCGGCAGCCCTGCTGGGGGCGCACGTATGCTGGGCGTACGTATGCTAATGCGTTGCACAATGTTCACACGCACTGCGACGAGCCACGAGCCGCGTGCCTCGCCCGCGCCACGGACGCGCGCGTGTGGGTCAGCTGGCACGCGCCGGCGGCACGCCCGCGCCCCTCGCAGCTACTGCCTTACGCCGGCCGGCGCGGGATTATTGTGATTACTCGTGGGTGGAAAGCGGTGCTCGCTAGTATGCGAGAGAGAGAGAGAGAGAGAGAGAGAGAGAGAGAGAGAGAGAGAGAGAGAGAGAGAGAGAGAGAGAGAGAGAGAGAGAGAGAGAGAGAGAGAGAGAGAGAGAGAGAGAGAGAGAGAGAGAGAGAGAGAGAGAGAGAGAGAGAGAGAGAGAGAGAGAGAGAGAGAGAGAGAGAGAGAGAGAGAGAGAGAGAGAGAGAGAGAGAGAGAGAGAGAGAGAGAGGCGTAACGCCATTTTCATCAAAGTTTGCACCGGGTAAGGGCAGGAGGACAGACTAGATGAGAGCCGACAATTTATTTTATTTTATAAAATAAAAAGGGAAAAGAAAAAAAAATTGTAACTTTGAAAGAAATCAGCTGTGATTAAGATCGCTGTACCGGGAAGAGGCAGTGAGCTCCCACTCTCCCCCCCTTTCCCCTTCCCGCTTGGAAGCCTTGCCAGACGAGTCGCCGCTCCGAAAATAATTTGGTCTAGGTCAGGCACGAAGGCTGGACGCGGCCCCGGCACCGCCTTGTAGGAAAGTAGCCTAGGAGAACAGGCGGCGGTGCGAATCCCGGCCACCCCGCGACCCTGAACACGACCCTGCGGCCTGCGGATGACCGACCCTTTTCCGACCGGGGAGGGTCCGATAGTAGGCACGGCACGGGGCGCGGGGCGGCACGGCACGGCACGGCACGGCACGGCACGGCACGGCACGGCACGGCACGGCACGGCACGGCACGGCACGGCACGGCACGGACGCACGCCACCCAACTTGTTGTCTCCGCGACGGGACACGGAAAATAAAGCATGCAAGTGCGCGTGGAATAACACGCGGAGGGAAATAACAACCGCGAACGTGTTTGTGGGCAGTGAGCGCGCTCTCTGTTCGTACAGACCACAGCGCCGGGCGGCGGTTACGTGGGTATACTCCGGGGGCCGCGCTCGGGGGCTCAGGGCTGCCAAACGGCACGACGAGGAACACGGCGACGACGGCGGTCACGACCAGCACGCCGCCGGCCGCCGTGCTCAAGAGCAAAGCCCTGCGACTTCCCCTGGAGGTCGTCCCGCCCCGCCGGCCCCGCCCCGCCCCGCCGGCCACGTCATACAGCTGCAGTTGCTGCTGCTGCTGCTGCTGAGGTCGCCGACCGCGCGCCGAGGTGCAGTGTGACGCGGTGTATGCTGCAGTCCGCTGGGTGCACACGTGCATAAAGGAAGTAGGAAAATAAAAGCGGAATGACTGGGGCGAGTTGGCCCTGCTGGCCGTGCTAGGGCCGACATCATTAAGGGGCTTATATTCGATGCACCCCGGAGCCCGGAGCCCGGCCCGGAGTCACTCGCTCGCTGAGTTCACGGCCGTTCGCGTCGCGGCCGCTCCGGACCTTTCCTTCACCTGTTTCCTCCTTTACCCGCGCCCGTCGTGCACCGCGCCATCTCTGACAGCGCTGACTGCTAATTCACGACTTCGGAATGAAAACTTCCATGCGCACCGCTTCTCTCTCTCTCTCTCTCTCTCTCTCTCTCTCTCTCTCTCTCTCTGTGTCTCTCTCTCCCCCTGTCAGGCCGCGGGATGGATCGGTGGTGCAGTGCAAGGGCAGAGAGTGGAAAGAAACTTCGGGCGGAGCAGCGAAGCGCGGCCGGGTGCAGCCGTGACTCGGCAGCTGTCCGCGTGCCGGAATCGTCGGCGGACGACCAAATATTCCGTGTCCGGCTGTGATATACTACATATTAATTTGTTTGTTATGGTTCAGTCACCCGCAGCAATGACACGATGTCAGGCGCGGAGTGGAAACGGACCCATGACGGGTCGGAAATCAGGCCATCTCAGGGATTGAAGAACGCCCGCGGGGTCGTGCGAGTTCGGGAGGAATGGCCCTGCCTTGCCTTGTCAGCGCGCCTGGTGGGTAGGCAACGCAGGCTCCTGCAGCGCACGCGTGCCTTGCGGGCTGGCCTACCCTGGCATTCGCAGGCGCGCTCGTCGGCGAGATTCGTCTCTGCGCTGCGTTTCGACCGGGAAAACGCGCAACGAGAGGGAGATCACCTGAGAGAGGGTCCTACCCCAGACGGCCAGCCTGCCGACGACGCGGTGCACGCGGTGCTGGGGCAGCGGGGGCCTCGTCGCGCCGCTAAGTGCCGGCACCCAGGACGTCACACACAACCGGCAGAGGTCGCTGCCGTTGCATTGCGCCACCTTCGGCGGCGTCATCGCGATTTGCAGTGAGTAGCCCTCCTCTTCCCCGGGTGGCTGCGCGGGCGCAGTGGGCGCAGGGGGCGCAGGGGGCGCAGGGGGCGCAGGGGGCGCAGGGGGGCGCAGGGGGCCGGCCGGCAGCCGACTCACGACGCACAGCCCCCCCCCCCCCCCCCCCCCTCTCCACATAGGACGACAATCTGCCTTGCAACCCAGCCGACGAACTGGCGACCCCGTCTGCACGAGACGACGCCGCCGGCAGAGGACTTTACGGCACACACAGTCAAAATACATCTCACCCGGACGCCTTCTCTATCAGCGACGAAAAATCTTAATCTGATATACTAAGAATATCGCGATAAAATTAAAATACGGGACTTTTCGCCGATTCAAAAGTATAAAGCAAACAAAAAGAAAAGAGTCGTTTTCAGCCTCAATTTTTTAAAGACTGATTTTCCTAGTCAATTCAATTTCCTAATTTTTTTTAACAGTGCCGCGCGCACAGTCACGCGAAGCGGTCACGTGCCACGTCCTGCGGCCCTTCACGAGCCGCGCCCATCGTCAACCACAAAAAAAGAAGAAAAAAAGTCGGCCGGTGACGACAGGGAGACGTACTACTGTACTGTTTGCGTTTGCTGCTGCTTTACAGGAGTCGTGCTACACACACACACACACACACACACACACACACACACACACACACGCACGACGGGGGCACCGCCCAGGCTCTGGCGATCGCGTATCAAGCCTTACGTGCTGCAGGCCTCTCGCTACAGTTTTGTCTGCGATGAATAAGAATCATACATACTGTCCCGCTCCCACCCTTTCCAAAAAAGAAAAAAAAAAAAAAAAAGTGGGGGAAAAATGCGGAAAGTCGCATTGCTGAAAGATAAGTCACCTGTGGTGCGGCTCGAGCGCGGGCCGTACTGTTAGCGAGAGCGAGAGAGAGGAAAATAGAGAAAGAGAGAGAGAGAGAGAGAGAGAGAGAGAGAGAGAGAGAGAGAGAGAGAGAGAGAGAGAGAGAGAGAGAGACAGACAGACAGACAGACAGACAGACAGACAGACAGAGACAGACAGACAGACAGACAGAGAAAGAGATCACTGCAGCACGCCACCGGCGGGGCAAATCGAATTGCCTGCAGCAGCTTTGTTGACTAATTTCCCCCCCGATCAGTTCGGCCGGCCGTTCGGACCGCTGGGCTATGCTGGGCTATGCTGGGCTATGCTGGGCTATGCTGGGCTATGCTGGGCTATGCTGGGCTATGCTGGGCTATGCTGGGCTATGCTGGGCTATGCTGGACTATGCTGGGCTATGCTGGGCTATGCTGGGCTATGCTGGGCTATGCTGGGCTATGCTGGGTTATGGTGGGCTATGCTGGGCTATGCTGGGCTATGCTGGGTTATGCTGGGCTATGCTGGGCTATGCTGGGCTATGCTGGGTTATGGTGGGCTATGCTGGGCTATGCTGGGCTATGCTGGGTTATGCTGGGCTATGCTGGGCTATGCTGGGCTATGCTGGGCTATGCTGGGCTATGCTGGGCTATGCTGGGCTATGCTGGGCTATGCTGGGCTATGCTGGGCTATGCTGGGCTATGCTGGGCTATGCTGGGCTATGCTGGGCTATGCTGGGCTATGCTGGGCTATGCTGGGCTATGCTGTGCTGTGCTGGGCCCGCCCCAGTCAGCGCCCGGCCCAGCCCAGCCCAGGCTAGGCCAAAGCAGCCAGGGCGTTTCAACATGAATGACCTTTAGGGTTTGCAGGCCTTTGCACAGCGCACCGTGCGCGGCCGGAGCCGGAGGGGCCTCCGACCTGAGCGGAGCACAGAGAGCCCCCGCGGCCGCCCAACAGCAGGTGTGTGTTTTTCGAAAACAAAATATGAGAAATTCGGTAACAATTGTAAAGGGTCGCATGCGGACAGCGAGCCTTAGATGCAGTCTGACAGAGAACAGCAGCGCGCAAGGAAACACCCCGGGCCGAGAACCAGGTATGCGATTTCCACCCCTGCAACAGCAGAGCAGCAGCAGCAGCAGCAGCAGCAGCAGCAGCTGCCCATTATCGAAATCTGCCGCCATACTGATCCGGGCCAGCGTCGTGACCACGAGGATACCGATAAGGCTATGGCTGTACCGCTACTGTACCGGTCCGGGCCGGCCGGAGCGTGCCGCACTGTACCCTGCCCGTGGATTACCGGTTACACATTCACTT
>CM076251.1:13178978-13408978 GCA_038380765.1 Odontothrips loti
CACGGCCCAGCCAGCGACTGCCGTGTTCCGGACCGGCAGAACTCCCCGCCAAAGGCAGCGGCGGGTGAGGGGGCAGCGGGGGCGGCGGGGGCGGCGGCCGGCCGCGGCCGGGCCGAGGTGCCCGTGGCCAAGGCCGGGGCTGGGGGCTGCTGTGCACTTCTTCACGCCCCTCCGCTGTGTCTTCAGCTGGTGGTGTGCTAGGCCCGTGCGCCGGGAAGTACACTCACTGGGGGTGAAAAAAGGGTCTGCAACTCTCCCAAATTTCCCGCACTAAGAACGTAAAATCTCTCAGGAATACCTAACGATTCTGCTCGAAACACGACTCACAAAAGAGACGAATTTGGGCACCTTTGACAATGTAGAGCCTCTTTGCCGTATTTTGTGAATACCGTGAGAGTGAGAATACTTCCAGGACGTATCAAGTACTGAAGTTCGAGACGCTTAGGGTGAAATCCGCAGGGAACGATAAGCACCGGGGGTTGACGAGAGGGGGATGAAATCCGGGGGTGGAAAATGGCCAGGAGGTTGGGGAGCGAGACTCGCGGGGTGGGGGATGTGCCTCTCCTGTTCCGCGTACTGTTTAAGCTGGCCGCCGCGGAGCCTAGGGCCGCCCCGCCAGGCACCGCGCTGTGTGCCTCCTGCATGATTGCGGCGGCTGCGGTTAGGGAGCGCTCCCATAGAACCTTGTCGAGTATTAATCGCGCTTAGCGGCCGCTGCCGCTGCCGCTGCCGGCGACACGCGTCACCACGGCACGCGACAGGTGGTGTCACCGCGGCACGCGACACGTGGGCGTCACCACGCGACACCAGACACCGCGCGCCCAAATTTCCGTAAAATCTCAAAGGTTCCCGCACCCCTCCTTGCCCCGCAGGAATAATATTAGTCTCACCGTTGGGCGGGCGGCGGGCGGCAGCACGGCACCCCACGTCCCCGCACTCCGGATGTCCCTGTATCCGGCAGGGTACGGCGCCATGATACGCACGCGACAGTCTGGCGGCGGGCACAAATGCATTCGGGCCCCGCGGGTGCACACACGAGCTGCATTCCACCGGCCATTTCCAGGTTGTACTTCTTTTTTTTGTAAGGGGGGGGGTGCGGCGATGGCACCAAATTACAACATGGCCGGTGCCTGCTTATCGACCGAGGGCGGCCTGGGGGCGGGCCGGGGGCGGCTCCGGGGGCGGCTCCGGGGACGGTCCGGGGGCGGCCTGTTTCTGCTGGGATTTCACCCGCCGTCAGCTGTTTTCGCTCCGCGCCGCGCCTTTTAAATACTATTACACCCCGGCCGTGTCCACGCGCCTGCCACGGCCGCAGCACGTGCTGCACACACACACACACATTCTGCCGTAACGGAAGCCGATAACACCGCACACGTCCCGTTCCTCATTACAGTGTGACAGCATAAAACACACACACACACACACACACAATCGAGGATTTTTTTTTACGACGATAATCGATAACAACGATAGTGCGTGGCACTGACGAAATGCGGTCCGCGGACGTGAGTATGTGTGTGTGTGTGTGTGTGTGTGTGTGTGTGTGTGTGTGTGAGCGCAGCTGGCTGAGCAGGATGTGTCGCGGATCCGCCTGCCTGCCTCTGCCGCTGCACCGCATCCATATTTCAATCTCCCATTCGCTATTGACTGCGAAAGCACCGAGACGTGAAGCCGGTGTCATTTGCGTGGTCTCCCGGCGTGTGCAGGGCAGCATGTGCGCGGCCGGCCGCCTAGCAAATCATCTAGTTCGAATCTATTTAGTAATCATTCAATGTTTGGAAATGGAATTATATTTCTAGGGCAATCTTCAAAACGTTCAGTTGGCTCTCACTACTAGGATATTTAATGAATCTCGACTCAAAAAATAAATCAGCATAGGCCCAGCTACTTTTCGTTCTCTGATTTCGCGAGAAAAAATTTCGTCAAATTTCTGAGAAACATGGTGCCAAAATCGCGTCGCTATTCCATATCGATACCGATGAATGAGGGTGGGAAGGGACGTCACAGATTAAAAAATTGAAAACTTCCCCCTGAAATCATATTGATGCACCCTGAAGGCTGTCGTTCGGAAAGTGTAAAGTGGCATCCGCTAGTACCGGGACACGTGCCTGCAGACTGCAGTGCAGTGCTGTGCAGTGCTGTGTCCGCCTGGCCGTGTTGGCGGAGCAAGGCGGCCGCAAGGCGAGCCGCAGGCCGCAGCCTCACGGGCAACTCAGGGCACTGTGGGGGAGGGGTACATCTGCCTGAGATGCAGACCCCCCCCCTCTCTCTCTCTCTCTCTCTCTCTCTCTCTCTCTCTCTCTCTCTCTCTCTCTCTCTCTCTCTCTCTCTCTCTCTCTCTCTCTCTCTCTCTCTCTCTCTCTCTCTGCCGCATCGGCGCACCGGCTCCCGGATCTCGCTTCGGATTCGCCGTGCGTGAGCGGTAGTCATTACTGACTGGATGTGACGGAATGGAATGGCAGGGCGGGAGGCTGCCCCGTCGAACCCAACGCACACTTCCACTACCGGCACGGCGTGGCACGGTACAGGCTGGACAGCACACAGCCCGGCACAGCCGACCTACACTGCCAGAATATTGTGTCTCCGCTGAGATTGAAAAGATCACCAAATTTTGCATTTTCGTAAATATAAAAAATTATAGTCGATGACCATGACTCTCAGTAAAGGCAAGGAGTTCCACGCGCGAGCACAACATGAACAGAGGCCAGGCCACATACCCAATCAGCCTCGCCGCTCGCTTTTTTCAATGAGATAGTTTGGAGCTCATTGAAGAAAAACGACTGGGTAAGCCTTCTTGTGCTGTGCTCCCGGTATCGGGCCTGCGTCGTGACGGGGTCCAGAATTTCCACACACACGGAATTTCGCGCGCTCCTGACAAGAGGCGGCAGCAGCAGCAGCAGCAGCAGCAGCAGAGTCCAGCGACCCCCCCTCCGCCTCTGTTATCCCCGCAAGGCGAGAATCGAGTGAGCCGCGCGGACCCCAGTCAGGCAAGACGACCACCGACCACCGCGACAAATGAATGGCCGGGGCTCTGATTAGCGGCGACACGTGCGTTATCCGGACAGAGCATTATTGTGGCCGCGCGGGGGACTAACCGTGCCACTAATTGTCCGCAGACGTCCGTCATGAGGAATGCGGGCGGCGCGGCCATAAAGCCGTGCGCGGCGCCCGGCCGAGTGTCACACAATATTGTACTTTTCTTTTAAAAAAGAAAAACAGAAGGATAACGACACCCCTAACTTGCTGCGTTATTTCCCACGACGACTTCATTCACGCGTATTTCATGCGGAACAAACTAAATTTCGGGGAGGTGTGTATGTGTGTGTGTGCATGGACGGACAAGATCAGTGGTCGCAACTAATTTTTTAGTTAATTTCCAGACAAGGCATTAAAATTTTGATTGTGGGAATTAAAATTTCGCTGGGGGAACTATTTGATAGTAGCACCAACCAAACGTTAGTTTCTGCAACGAACCTGTTCGTTGCAAGTGAAAGAAGCTAGAAGAGAAAAAAAAATGAGTTTAGTGCCCGCAACGTACCTTTTCGTTGGTGCAACTAAAAACAATAGCTGCCCCGACCACATTCATGTTCTCAGAATACCAAAATTAACATTTTGTCTGGAGATCAACTGAAAAACAATTCCGATCACTAATCTTTGTTCTCATCCGTGATAAGTGAGGGTCTGGTCGCGATCTGTTTCACGCCGCTCGGGCTCCTCTCCGAGGTGACCTGACCTCCTCGTTTTTGCCACAGCTCCAGCGGCTCCAGCGGCTCCAGCGGCTCCAGCGGCTCCAGCGGCTCCAGTAGGATCCGGCTGGCGGCGCCGTGCCGGCGGCTGACGCTCGCGCCGCCGCCGTTCCTTACCGATCCGCGGCCACACAAAATGACTCGCCTAATTTATTTTCACCGTCTTCGTGACTAGGCGGGGGAAAACACACAACGCTTTTCTCCACATTTTAGCACCGACCAGTTAGTTGTTGTGGCGCCGCGCCGTGGATTTTCCCATCCGACTGTGATAGTACTAAAAATAAAATAAAATAAATGTAGATACACCCTCGATTTGGCCGAAAACTGGATCAGGTCGACAAATATCGGTAATTTTGACCTTAGACCAAACAAATGTGGTCACGCCAGTTTTTAAGTCGACTGTCTGTTTTGGTTTATCTTTCATGAGGGAGCGTCGCGCACAGCCAGGTATAGGTGTCACCGGGGGCGCTAGCGAGCCGGCGTGTCCTCGCGACCCGCAAATAGTAATACTGCTGCTTTGCTATTAGGAGCCATCGTATGCAGCCAGAGGCAGAGTGTCAACACTGCGGCACTAGTGTGTGTGTGTGTGTGAGTGCGTGTGTGTGTCCGCGTCCTTGCTCGCACATCCCTAGCAGAGCGCGGCGGCGCGAGGTTAGCCCGATGCCTCGCACTTACACACACACACACACACACACACGCGCGCGCGCGCGCGCACACACACAAACTGCCAACACACAGCATAGACAACGTTTATGGTACATAGGAGGCGCTCACTTTCAGCGGCGCTGCTGTGCGCATGAGCAGGGATGCTTTAACAACTTTTTAGCGTACGAAAGGTGTATGCTCGCGCGTCGTCAGGTGACTCAGCGGCCGGCCAAGGCGTTCGACAGGTGAACAGGTGGCCTGCAGTGCACAAGTGCGCCGCAAGTGCACGGCAGCACGTCTGATTCGAACCGGTCCATGTAAACCGGCTGGCCGGCCGGACGCGCCGGCATCCCCTGCGCGGACAGATCCGCCCCGCCGCCGCGTGCAGTTCGGATACCGAAGGAACCGGTTCGGGCACCGTTATGCTAATCGTTAATTGGCGAACGCAGTGCGTTCGTGGGGCAGTATGGAGTACAACGTAGTGTGCAGTGCGGTGTGGAGCCGCTGCGCTGGCGAAAATGTGGCCGATAAAATAGTCTGTGCAGCCTTCGGTGCCGCACGGCATCTCTACGTAAGTAGGTGATATGGCAGGAATTCCGTGATGGTTACCTCGTACTATTTGCACCGTAACTGTTCGGTGTCCGGCCGAGACAAACCCGCGTGCATACCGAGCGATTTTTCGGGGGGTTTTACCGACCGCCTCACAGCAGGGAGACATCGTCACCATCTGGCTGCAACGCCGCACGATAGCGGAACTTCAGAACCGCCGTACCTGCAAGCAGACGAAACACAAACAAGGCCGTGAATGACTCATCAAGCATTCCGAGATTCCTCCCACTGTTTCGGGGATTTAAAAATAAATAAAAATGCTTTCAATTAATTTACTGCATTTAAAAAAAAAAATCTTTTTTTTTCACGGTGTACCCGCAGTGATGCAACACAAGGACGGACGGCATTATCTGTGTCCTCTGGCCGCGTTTAGAGGTGCGGGCTGTGCCGGTCTCTGCCGGGCCCCGCCACGGCGCTGCTAATGGAAACAGTATTGAGGTAGTGCATGGGCCGAGACCTGACGCCCGCCTCACCGAGCTTTCTGTGGAGAAAGGGAAACGACATCTCAGCCGCGCCGCTCAAGTTATGATGCAGAGCGCATTATCACCGTCACCACAAACGTTTCGGCGATGATTACATACCACACACGCGCACGAAAAAAAAAATATTAAAAATTTGCCATGATTCATTAACATGCGAGCGACAGCAGCGGTGCCCCGAGGGCCGGATGACGTCACGCTGCTAATTGCTGTACACTGCCACGAAAAGTACCTCGGCGTGACCTTGACCTCCGCGCGGAGCGTTCGCACCGCGTGCGGGCGGGCGCCTGCAGCTGGGCGCATAGGCAGACCCGCCGGGCAGCACTGTGTGACAGGCGTGCCTACCCTCCAGGCGCTCGACGCAGGTTTGCATTGCGGAAAGGAGGGAAAAAATATGCCAGAATCGAAAATGATTGCTGCTGTGTGAAAAGGGCGTTTAACGGCGGCGGCGTGGGCGCGGGCAGGCAGTGCAGTGGCGTCCAGCCCGTCATTAGAGGCAGTGACTTGACGGGACGGCCGGGGGGCGGGGCGGGGCGGGGCGGCAGGGCGCAAGGTTAGCGCGACGCGCGGGAGTTACGCAACGCAGACGGGTCGGGCTGCAGTCCCTCAGTCCTCCTTCATCTCTCTGCCGCCAGGCACCTGCAGCTACGTGAGTCCGGACAGGACAGGCTTGGGTCCCGGGGGCGTGTGGGGCCACGACCTGTCGCGTCTCCTTTTCCTCCTTCATGGGGCTGCTATCAGTTTGGCCTCAACACACCGCGCTCGGGGTAAGTGGTGCACTGTCAGGAAAAAATGAAAAAAAAAAAAAAAATTCAGTACGGCCGAACAGAAGCCGCGTCGTTGACAACGCGCCCCCTGCGGCTCCCTGCGGCCCCCTGCGGCCCCCTGCGGCCCCCTGCGGCCCCCTGCGGCTCCCTGCGGCCCCCTGCGGCCCCCTGCGGCCCCCTGCGGCCCCCTGCGGCCCCCTGCGGCCCCCTGCGGCCCCCTGCGGCTCCCTGCGGCTCCCTGCGGCCCCCTGCGGCCCCCTGCGGCCCCCTGCGGCCCCCTGCGGCCCCCACCGGAGCTTCCCGCATTGCCATCATATGTTCACTGCCAAGGCCGGCGCCCGGCTGACCGGCCGATGCGTCCTTCGAGCGGACCGGCCATAGCCAGTCTTCTCATCACGGCCAGGGCCGTGCCGGGGGCCGCCGGCGGCCGCCGCGGTAGAGCCACCGAAAAGTGAAGGAAAGCCGTCGACTTTGACGAGCCCACATAGACAGGTCAACACTGACCCCAACAGCGCAGCTTCCTGCATCTAATTCAAAATACGTCGGAGAAGTTCACAAAAATTTTAAAATAAATCAATTACAAGAACTTCGAAAAAATTGGCAAGAACTTCGAAAAAATGACAAGAATATCAACAAAAAATTCACAAGAACTTCAGAAAACTCGCAAGAACTTCACCATCAGTTGGAAAAGTTCATTGAAAAAAAAAACAATCAAAAAGTTCACAAAAAAAAATCTAACTACGTCGATTTAAATTCACTAGTGTGTACACCCCCTTCCCTTCCTACTGACACGGACAGCGAGCATCCTGCCAGCCCATCATCAAGACGTTCAAGTTAACGCGATAACAGCAGCGCATACCGTTAATGAACCCCTCACCCTCACGTCATCCTGCATTTATAAACACTGCCTCCGTGCCGCGCTGTCGGCGGCCGTGTCCTGCCAGCGGCACCGTGACCGACCGGCGGCCGGCGGCGCGTGTCCAGCGGCAGCGGCGGCAGCGGCGGCAGCGGCGGCAGCGGCACATGTCGAACTACTCATCACTTTACCGAGGCGTCCGGCTTTATCGCCATCATCTGCCCCTCTGACAACGCGCGGGTATTAAAGCTACGCGCTGCGCGAATGGTCACGGAGCAGGCCGCAGGCGGCGGACAGAGAGATCTCAGGAATTTGACGATCGTCCTCGTCTCTGGTGCTCCGACGCTGACGCGCGCTGCATAGCAGTTTGACTGACCAAGTGGCCGCTCGGGGAGGCCGGGCTTCGCTGGGCAGCGGCGCCGTCACCATCGAACAATCTTCTTTTAGCTTCAAACAATTTTTTTTTAAATTTCTTGCGTTCTTACTTAACAATTTTTTCAAAAAAACACGCACGACAGACCCCACACAAAGAAGGGAAAAACGAAAGAAATATTTTTTGATTTATTTTTCTTGCGTTCCTTATCGATCTTTTTTTAAAAATAAAAAAAAACAGCAACACACGCACGCACACAAAAAATTGTGGACACTTTAGCATTTTTCAAACTTTCAGACCGACGTGTTCCGAGTTCCAAGCGGGGCCGTGCCAGGACCATCCCAGGCCAGGCCCTGCGTCCCTGCGTGTTGCAACGGGCACCGTTGTTTTCAGGACGAGACGCGCTTCGGATCCACATAAATGACGCGAAGACGTTCGCACAACAGAGATGTAATCAAAAGGCGCGCCCGCGGGATATAAAACCGCATCCGAGAAAATGGGGGATAAAAAGCGGGGGAATTGTTGGAGGCCGACTTTACGGGGCGTAATCACGTGGCGACGCGAGAACGTTGCGCCACAGACAGCAGGGCGGTTAACTGTCACAGATTTCAGCGCGGCTGCCACAGATAAGGGAATCCGTGGAGATATATCTTCACTCATACGCTGTCCTTCAGACCGCAGCTGACAAATCCAATCCCTCTAACACTTATCGCCCCGGGCATTTTTTTTATTTTTTTTGTGAAATTCCTACGCGCGTCCTGGTGACCGCGAGGTCGGGTCCTGGGAGCATTGTCCTCCGGGCGCCAGCGGGGATGAGCTGTCCAGCCGCCCGCTGGCTGCCGCCGCTGCCGCCGCTGCCGCCGCTGCCGCCGCTGCCGCCGCTGCCGCTGGCCCGGCGCCACGATACCAACCCGGCCGGACTAGACCTCCGCGGGCCCGGACTGGGATGCCAGCGGCGACCGGCGGCGCCAGAGGGGATTCGGTTCATCAACAACTCCGCCTTGCAGATAGGTAACGGGAATACAGGCCGCGCTCAGTCGTAAGCGCATATATCCCGGCACCCGGGGATGATTGCATGGAGGCAATTAATTGAGTACCCGATACCGAGGGGACGCACGGGCTAATTTTGACGCGTTTTGACGTCACACGGTCTAAATTACACATCACGCGTTCGGTAGCTAGCTGCTAAAGAGGCTTCTAAGAGAGTGTGTGTGTGTGTGTGTGTGTGTGTGTGTGTGTGTGTGTGAGAGAGTGAGAGAGTGGCGAGGAAATGCAGAGGAGGTGGAAGGAGATGGGTGACCCGACAGTCATTTCGGAGATTGATGACCTTCCTCCTGAGCCGACCGCAGCCTTCCTCGGATTGCATCACAGCCACAGTCGTGCGGATTGGCGGGGCGTGGCGTCCCCAGTCAAAACTGGACCTTAGCGGGTAGCGCCGGCCGCCGCCGGCCGCCGCCCAGAGCAGACGTCCTCAGGCCGCGGGGGTCCGGGCCGGGCCGGGCCGGGGAGGGGAGGGGAAACCGGAGCCGGCAGCTACCGGCACGCTCATCAGAGAGAAGGAATTCGGACCCGGAGCACCTGACGCCGCGCCGCCCCGACCTCCGTGAAATACTACACTCGACCGCAGCACAAGAGTCGGAGCGACACCGTCAAAAAGTTTGTGCTCAATTAGTGATCTCAGCAAAAAAAAAAAAAAAAAAAAAAAAAAAATGTGTTCCTCATCTTAAAAGGAAACCAGATTTTTAAAAACTGTGACAACATTGGAGGGACACTAAGAATGCAAGAATCATGATCATCTCCTGTATTTAAAAATGTGGGGGAAAGAATGCGGATGTTTTGAAAAACGTTCTGAAAAATTGTTTTGGAGAGAAAAAGGTCATGTGACCCCATTTTTGGAACTGCAAATGTGAAACCAAGTTATTAAATCAGTCTTTCTAAGCCTCTTCTCGCCCAAAAGTGGGCGATTTTTTCATTTTCAGTGGACATTCTTCTGGCCTAGTATAGTGAGGCTGCGGCCGCCACTGAGGATACCGCCTTCCTGCCCAGACGTAGCCAGCAGCGGCGGCGGCAGCCGTATGACGATTGCGATCAGAGGGGATAAATAAAGGTGCCCCGAACGGAAACCCCGTGGCGGCATCACCACCGCTGCACTGCGCTGGTGCCGTGCCGCTGCAGCCGTGCAGCAGTGCAGCGGTGCAGCAGTGCAGCAGTGCAGCGGTGCAGCGGTGCAGCGGTGCAGCAGTGCAGCGGTGCAGCAGTGCAGCCGTGCAGCAGTGCAGCGGTGCAGCAGTGCCGGCACCGACGACACAGTGCCAGCGTGCGTCTGACATTCTCAGTGCGCCAGTGCCGGTGAACGAACCAGCACATCGAGAGTGAAGGTCGGGGAGTACACGCTGGCCGCTGGCCTCAAATCAGAGGCTCACCGCTCGCGGGATCCGATAGGCATCCGATCGGGTAAACGAGTGGTTGATTTTTGCGGAATGACTTGGGGGCACTTGACATGACGCTTACCTTCAGCCCGCGCTCGCGGCCCCCCGAAACACACCACTGCCACTGCCATCGCGATAAAACATGCCAAAAGCTTCCGTATGCGCAACCCGAGGAGGAATGTGCCACGGAATGTTTCGCTGGATGGCGTCGATTTCACACCTCCGCGGATCAAAAAACGACGCGGAGCGGGGCTGATGCGAAGGGACGACGAGTTGCGTGAGCGATCCGCATTGCCGCCCGATCATCCGGGACAAGACATTCAGCGCGGGATGAGAAATAATCATGCACATTTCACGCCGTAACGACACGCAGCGAGGCGCACACGGTTCGCCACGGGGCGCGCAGGTTCCCTGTTTCTGTCCACTGTTGCGTGAGAGAGAGAAATCAAAGATCTATTTCTTTTTAAGCAGGTGTAAAAATAGAAGTGAGAAGCTCAGAGGAGTAGGTTTGAGCTGTAATTTTTCGCACCGAGCTTGATCAATTCGTCATTTTGCCTTTTTTTTTTTTCTGAAGGTGGTAAGAGCGGATGGTTCGAGACCAGGATATCGCTGGTGATGCCGCCAGTAACCCTCAGCGAACGGGGCCGCCGAGCCGGTGACGCCCCGGGGCGGGGCCGTGGGGGCCGTGGGGGCCGCGGGGGCCGCGGGGGCCCCGGAGAGGGTCCGGGCTCCGATGTGATGCGTCGTCCCACACCGCAATGCCACGCGCCCAGCCGCCTTCCTAGCACTGCGTGCG
Source organism: Odontothrips loti (assembly GCA_038380765.1). Lineage (NCBI taxonomy): Eukaryota > Metazoa > Arthropoda > Insecta > Thysanoptera > Thripidae > Odontothrips > Odontothrips loti. The sequence goes on from CM076251.1 coordinate 13,189,679, forward strand.
GCTTGCGACAGGGCCAAACAGACCGCCAATAGAGGCTCACGATCGGCACTCTGCGAGAAAACGCTTCGCTAGCTCTCTCTCTCTCTCTCTCTCTCTCTCTCTCTCTCTCTCTCTCTCTCTCTCTCTCTCTCTCTCTCTCTCTCTCTCTCTCTCTCTCTCTCTCTCTCTCCCTCTCTCTCTCTTTCATACTCTGCGTCGAAGGGATGAATTTTTTGGTTTTCCGCGGTCCTTAGGTTAAGGTAAAATAAAAAATAAAAATCGCAGCGTGCGTGGTTAACTTGCAGAGACATTCGAACGGAGGTGGCCGCACGGTATCGTATAACGTTTTCTTTCTTTGGAGCCAGCGCCTTTATTTGACGACTTCTGTTGCTGCGCGCAGAGCAGTTTTATACGTGCCACAAGGATTGGTCCGATTGTTCTGATTGACAATCGTTACCGCAGCGAGTAAGTACGATGACGCGCATCTGCGTGGCGCTCTTTTGTACAGGCAGCAAAACACGTGCTGCTGAAACCTGACGTGCGGTGGCGCTAGTGAAGTGCGGGAGCGGGCGGAGCGGGCGGAGAGGCTGCAGGTAGTTCGGTTTGCCGAGAAGCAGTTTAAAGCTGTCGCCGTCAGCAAAGGTGCGTGCCTGACCCCGCGCTAGCTGACAGCTACACTCGTGTGCTGGCACCGAACTTGCGTGTCTCTGGGAGAGGACGAACGAATCATGTCTTTTGGCCCACACATACACACCCACATGACGAGCGCTCTATTTTAATGACATGAATACTCACGTGGTAATTGCCAAAGTAGTCGAGAAAAAGAAGACAAGTCCGGCCCCCGCAGGAGTGATGTGGTGTCTAATAGCGGCACGAATAGGTACGGCCTGTACAGTGTGGTGTCCGTCCACCTTCTGGACCAGGCGGCACGCCGTCCCCATGGCAACAAGCCCCAGCCAGCGAGGAGCACGTGTGCAGCGGCGCAGGCCATTTTTACGAGCGGTAATGAAGAAATTTAAATGGGATTAAATCACATGCTGAATTATTCGTGGTAGTTAATCCCGACCTCAAGAAGGCGAGTCTGATTCACGAGCTCCAGGAAAGGCTGAGAAGTGTCAGGGAACATGAGCGCGTCGTCGAAAGAAACAATATCATACACGACAGAGGATAGATCATGAGCTCCGATGGAAGTAGCACTGCACCTGTCTGTCAGGAGCACTCGCACAGCACAATGGAATGGAACGACTAACCGACGAGTTGGCAATAAATCAGAAAATAACGATTTATTAGATTCCTCATGGTTAGAGCCCCCGTTAATTCCTTTACATCCGAGGACCCTTCATGTCTTGTCATGAGGTCGCGGAGGTCCAAAACAGTGTCTTTGTTGGTGGCGCGGGTGGAGGCGGGGTGGGGGAGGGGCGGCCCATACTCGGCGGGACAAGGCGAGCAACGCCAAGCCTATGGCAGCCTATGGCAGCCTATGGCCGACCTATGGCACTGCTATGGCACTGCATCGAACCCCGGGGGCAGATTCATGGTCGCCGAAGGCCGCGCCTCTGCAACGGAATACATTCGGCTTCAGCGCCGCGACTCAAGGCGCCCGCGGGGAAGATTTCAGCTTCACTGTTGTGTGTGCGCCTCCGGCCGCCAGTTATTCCGGTCGACAGTCGTGGCAGAGATACTTATTTGGACTGCAAAATAATGCGCATAGCGGCAGCAAGGTGAACCCGCGCGCCCCACGGCACACGGCAGAACGGCTGCTGCTGGGGGTCGAGGTGTTGGAGCTGTGCAGAGCTGTTCGGAGCCAGCGCTGGGTCAAGGGGACCGGAGGGGGCTGACCAACCAGTCCGACTCTCAAATACGGCAGCAGAGTTTATGCACCTCAGTCCTGCTGCTGCTGCTGCTGCTGCTGCTGCTGCTGCTGCTGCTGCTGCTGCTGCTGCTGCTGCTGCTGCTGCTGCTGCTGCTGCTGCTGCGGTCCCTGCCGCGGTGCAGTCTGGCCGAGCCGCGCGGCTGTCTGCACACAGTTTCGCAGAGTCATCGCTTCCTCAACAAACAGCTAGATCTCTGTGCTGCTGCTGCTGCTGCTGCTGCTGGCACGCTGCTGACATGCCGCCGAGTCAATCGGCTGCTTTGCGCCAGTCAATTAAGGCCGTAACGGATCGCTATTTCCTTCCGTGTGAGCAGTGAGCTCCCCCGGCACCACGGTGCCCGGCACCCATACGGCACAGCAGCGCAGCGGTGCACAGACAGTGCAGCCGCCAGTCTGCGCGGCGCTTCTCGCCGAGAATCGGCGCGACCTCCGCGGCGTCCACGCAGAAAAATGATTAGTTCTCCGAACAAGTTTGATCGTTGATTTCGAGACAGTCAATAAATTTAGTTGAAAATACAGACTTCTCGTTGAGTCGGGAAAAACTTTCGGGCGGGAAACGCACTTTATTCTGCACTCTGCTCATAAAACAATTTTTTGTTTTTGCTGACCCAACGAATATTTGGTCCTGTGAACTAAATTTTTTGCTTGTCCTGAAGTCAACGAAAGTTTGGACAGCTAATCGTTTATCGAGCAATAGAGTATTCAGAAAGCCCAAAACGGGAGTAGGATATCGTATTTTTAGAAAAATCGACGAAAGCGATTTTTACGCGACAGCTTTGCACATTATATTGTACAGTGTGCTGCTAGTGTTGCGCCCGTGGGACCCGGGGGGCTCACGGCGAGGGCACCGGCGCAGCCTAAGGCCCACACTGAGGCCCGCACCGCAGAGCAGTGGCAGCCTGCTTGCGTGTCCCGAACGCATTGCGGGGCCCGGCCGTGCGCGGCTGTGCCTGCTGTCCGCGTCCTTAGAGGGCCTCCCGTGCGCTGAAGTAGTGCCCTGCAGAGCCCTGCGCCGCTGTGTTGTCCATATCGTGCGCAATCTCGAGCCAGAGCGCCTCGGAACACCCACGCACCTCGCGGGGAGGACCCGTGCAGCTGAGCCGACCGCGCGCGCGCGAGGGGACCGCAGATTGAGGAGTTTTCCTTCCCTGTGTTGCCCCAGATTGCGGGCAGAGACAGCGGAGCAGCAGACGACAACACACACGGGATGACCGTCGTGGACCAGTATCGGGACGGAACGCACGGCACAAGGGCCGAGGGCCGCGTATCGCGACACAGACAGCGAACATGCCTTCCTGTTCGGAGCAGAACACGACGACCGCACGGCAAAGGGAAGGAGGCAGGACCAGACTAGAGCTACCCGCCCGGTGGAAGGGGGGAGGAATTAAATTAGGACTGCGGATTTGATTTCAAATTCAGACTCTGACTGACCTTCAAAATCTGACTGATTTCTCATTTACTTTTTAATTTTGTCGGACTGCCTTTTGAATTTTTCTCAAAGCTAACACCGTAAGGGAGTGCTAAACAAAATAATTCCGCAGTGATGTTCTCGAGGTGATCGACGCAGACAAACAGTTTCGGAAGCTACCGCCCCCCACCATCACAAAGTTATGCGGACAGGCACGGGTGCCATACGCCTCATTACCCCGCCTCCGCCGCCGCCTGGGGGCTGGGGGCCGCGTCAGAGATCGAAATCAGCGATTCAGTCCGCGATCCATATCCGTCCCGTCCCTTACCACCTGCGCCGGCCGCGCGGCACACGCCAGCCCGCGCCAGGTGAATCAAATGCGTACAGTACGAGCAGGAAGGCTGCCATGCCGCCGCCGCCACCGCTTCGGCAGAGGCTCCACATCACGGCGCTATTTTTAGCGACAAGCATAGCAGCAGCAGCAGCAGCAGCAGCAGCAGCAGCAGCAGCAGCAGCAGCAGCGGCCTGACGGCGTTCGTCCAGCCCAACCAGCCCGCCGCCACCAGCCGCCAGCCGTGCAGTACCGGTACAGAGAAGGCCACCGCGCGGCAACATAATGAGGGCGACAGGAGGCACAGGCGTCTGGCGGGATGCGGTATAGGGTAGGCTAGGCCAGAGGCTAGGCCAGAGCTAGGCTAGGCCAGAGCTAGGCTAGGTTAGAGGCTAGGCCAGATCTAGGCTAGGCCAGATGTAGGCTAGGCTAGAGGCTAGGCGACAGGCACACTGTCGTGCTGTCGATCCACACCGCCTCAGCCAAAGCCAAAACCCCGTCCGTCGTCCGAAACTGCCGCCAGTCTCCTCCTCCCTTCCGGGCGGCATGGCGTCGGGTGGCCTCAGCTGCACGTCCCGGCCCGGTCCGCACTATTGTCGGGGTCAGGGCCGGGCAGGGCAGGGCGGCCCAGGCACCAAAGCAGCGCGCCCGCCTAAAATTTCGTGCGCGCTTGCTCCGGAGTAGCTAAGGTCAAAGGCGGGTCAAAGCAGGAGAGAGATAGCGAAACGTTCATGGAATCCAAAAAACCGTTTCCCAAGAGTAACAAGACAGGCATGGAGAACGCTTTGCCGTACTAGGACAGGCTCGTTCTTTGGGGCTGTTCAGATACCACGTGGACACTTAGAGGGGAAGGGGGGTTCACGAAATGTCCACAACTGTCCAGGTGAATTCAAATGATAAAAAGTTTTGATTTTTTTAAAGTGATGAGCTCGTTACACTCATGCACTATTGGTCGAATTTGTTTTTTTTTTTCGCGGTTTTCCTCTTTTCTCTATTAATTGGTAGTAAGCGTTTCATTTCAATAATTTTTTTTAAATTCAAAAGTATATTGAATCCTCAAGATTCAGACCCTGCAAATAAAAAATACAACAACAACAAAAAACGGCAAAAATGGGTGGGTCCTACCTCGTCCCAGACTTCCGTCCGGAACCGTTCCTGCTTAACTTCGGTGTTCGGATGGGAACCGGTGTACCAGGAGTTGACCGCCGCTAAGACACAGGCACGACGCAGCCACCTTGGTAGGCAGGCTTCCGCAACGGCCAACATCGCCCCTTCCGCTGACCAGATTTCAGGAGTCAGCCCCCTTCGACCAGCCAGTTGGTCTGTGGCCCTAAAGCCACTCCCTCGCGGATTGAGAGGGAGGTAGGATGCCCAGATCGTACACGGCCGAAGCCGATTGTACTCTACTCTTCTACGCCATGTATCCAAGTAGGTGTTGCCCGAATACTCCAGATTCCGAGGCCTTACGCTTGAAAAATGTAGAAGGCCGAACCCTAGGCCTCTACATTTAACTTCTGCCGAGTCTTGGCAAGCACCATTTCCCTGCTCGGGAGTCGAACCACTGAGTTAACGAGTGTATTCAACCTCCGGGGAATGTCCGCGGCCCAACGTCCGCGGTCACTCAGACAACACACTTTGAACACGTTCTTTTGGTATATTTTACCCACCATCCTCGGTCGGCAGACTTCAGAAAAATTTTTACTCCGGCAAAGAGTTGAACCCCGGACCTTATGGTCGTCGACCGGCCCGCTAGCCCACTACGCTACGGAGTTACGGTGGAGGGGAGCAGCGCGCTATTGATACTTTATCCACTGTTGTCCCGCAGAGAGCAGAACCCACCGTTGGCTCCGAGAGATGGCGCTAGTGGTCAACGGCGTTTTCTGGCTCGCGCTGCTGCTATACATACAGCAAGTTACTCTAGTCTCCGGGCGAGTCCCCTCCGCACGTGCGCCGAGATGTTCATTTGAGGGCACCAGTGGGGCATTTTTGAAGTGATCGACACATACGTTTCTTACTGAATGGTTAGGAAGCGAAGTGTTGAGAGAGTGTTGAATTTTCTAGTTAAGAAGAGTATGCCTTTCAGGAGTCAACAGGATTCTGTCAGTAAAACAAGTACTCCTGTCTTGAGAACATTCACACACTTGGAACTTGGAAATTTTGGTTTCTGATCAGACAAAAAATACTTGTTATTCACAACACTCCGTCCGGGCCGCGGGTCAGCGGCCTCTGCGCAGAGGGCGCGCGGTACTTGAACCCGGGCCAGGCACCCCGGCGGCGGCCAGACCGACACACGACCCAGATAAATTCTTATCCACAATGGTGTCCTGCGCGACAATTCCCTCTCTGCAATGCGCGGGGCAATGCGGAACCGGGTGTGCGTTTGTGTCCGAGAAATATAAAATGCCGGGACTGCAGGGCTGCAGCAGTTCTGGGCCGGAGCCTGGTGAGCCTGTAAAGCATTGATATTATTGTACGGGGCTTCCTGTTGGGTCCCGGCGTGACGGCAGTGACGAGGTGCGCAGGCTGTGCACAGCGGGCAGCGGCAGGAGGCAGCGGACGCCTTCCCGGCCCGGCCCAGCCCAGCCCAGCCCAGCCCAGCCCAGCGCCCGAGTACTTTCATGCCGCCGAGACGCTCCGCTTTCCGCTCCACTTGTTGGCGTAGCGTCGCTTGCGGTGCAGGTGTACGTAAATCACCACACAATCACATCAGGTGAAAACATATAACTATTTGGCAAAGTCTAGTGAAGCTGCCACAACTTGGTCGGGTGTTTCCGACGGGTCCTACGCGCTACAATTTAAACGACAGGGATCAAGTTGTGGCAACTCGACCAGATTTTTTGAGGTGGGTCCTAGCAACATTGCCAGTCGCCGCACGAAGTCTTGTGAAGTTGCCACAACTTGGTCGGGTACTTCGAGTACTTACTCCCGATAGGTCCTACGGTCATCACTACATATAATGAGAAAAAATACCCAAAAAGGTGGGACTTCAACCAATATAATGCACGAGTACATAACGAGCCACTCCCCTTGCTACATCATGCTATATCTTGATTTTAAAAAGAATTTGTTTTGGAGGTGCCTTTTTTTCGTGTTGTTACCCCCTTCGCCAGGAGGAAGAGTGGAGGTGGCCGGTATGTGCGGCGCTGACAGAGGCCGCGCTGGAGCGCCTGCCGGGTAGGCCAGCCCGCAGCACACGCGCGCGCGTAGGAGCCGGCGTTGCCTACCCGCCAGGCGCTCCCGCTGATGATGATCGTTGACTGACAAAATACGTCGCGGCGCGTTATATTTCCGGGCTGCATTAACGATGTGTGCGTGCGCGGCGCGTGGTGCGTAGCAGCGTGTCACGTGTGCGGCGTGTCACGTGTGCGGCGTGTCGCGTGTCGAGCTGACTCACCCCCGGGTGGTATCTCGCAGAACGTGCCGCGTGTTCAGCGCCGCCTATCACACCGCGCCTTCGGGAATACGATCTGCGCCCAGTCTGCGCCCGCGCCCATCCGTTTGCGGTCCGAGCCTCGCCGACAATACGCAAGCGATTGATTCCGAAGAGCGGCTGCTCGCACTGCGTCTCTGTGCACTGAGTATCGTTTTCGTACCCAAGTCGGGTTCCACGCTCAGAATTCCACACTGCACCGGCCTGATCCAGCTTTAATTGGACCTCATCGGAGACTGGGTGCGAGTTCTGCAAAGCGGGGTGGGAGGGGAGGCGGGCAGTGGAACAGTGGAACAGTCGGGCATGTCAGGTATCCGACGGGGACTGTGCGCTTTGCACTCTGCAGAAAGGGGGAGCAAAAAAAAAAGTTGGCGAGTATTCGAACACGGGTCAGGGGAGCCGCGGACTGGTCGTGGGACTAGTAGTAGTACTTGCTCGGTCGTGTTGTGCCCGACAGTAGCAGCTGCTGATTTATCGCTCTGGCGTATTTAATATTCGGTGCAGCGACAGAGACGACTGTACGTGGGAGAGGCGGGTAAGAGAGAGAGCGAGAGAGAGAGAGAGAGAGAGAGAGAGAGAGAGAGAGAGAGAGAGAGAGAGAGAGAGAGAGCGAGAGAGAGAGTGTGTTCGCATGCGGTACGGCTCGGGGTCATGGAGCACACATGGCCCCAGGACCACCATACCATTTTCGCCCCCCAAATTGCCGTGCAGTGGAGCCACAGGGCCTCTTCGCTCTGGTCAGCGTGCACCTGCGAGGCGTAGCCGGGGGCGTGGCAGGGGGGGGCGTGGCGGTCCGAGGGGGTGGGGGCAGGGAGGGAGGGAGGGAGGGGGGGGGGAGGGGAAGGAAGGCCGAGCGGTGAGGTGAATGTCCTTCAGGGATCTCAAGGTCGAGGTTGGACGGGATTCACTCCCTCTGTGCGGCCCTGTCGCCGGGCTGCCTGGCCAGGGGCATGTGTACCGGAGGAGACGAGGCCAGGTGTGAGGCCCTCCGAATGCCCTTCACACTGCCACTCAAAGTGCATAGCCAAATTAGAAAAAAGCTTCGATGCAGCGAAGGCGGACTGTAATTTTCAAAAGTCACATGGCTGTACTTAAAAGCGTGACTAATCGTGGGAATAAAAATGTAGTCCGAGCCGCACCTAGCCTCGAGGCCATCGGCATACTCGTCTCTGGTGTCCCCGCCCATGCTCTACCTACGCCTTAATTCGGCGATCATTAATCAACCGCGTTCGGTAAATCTGAAATTTTAATTTGATGGTAAATGGAAGTTTGTTTATAATGCACACCTCTGCTCTACATACACATCCCAGTGCATAGAGATTGACACGACCAGGTCTCCAAGGTCAGTTGGTTAGGTTCACAGCGCGGGCCCCGATTCGGAACCCCTCTCTCGATGAGAGAGAGAGAGAGAGAGAGAGAGAGAGAGAGAGAGAGAGAGAGAGAGAGAGAGAGAGAGAGAGAGAGAGAGAGAGAGAGAGAGAGAGAGAGCGCTCCATCTTTAGTTATTCGACTGAATTTGAGCCCCCCCTCGGCGACATTCATACGAGTCGTTTGACACCGCAGCGCCCGGGAGGTCTCGCTCCCGCGGCAACCGTCGTATCGATCATCTACTGTCCAAACCAACGGGGTTTGCCAACGCGTGCCAGGACCTCGTGTCCGCGCAGCCCGGGCTATAGGGATCCCATGGGAGGTCCCACAGGAATGAACACCCATGGACCTCCATGGGAAGGTAGAGCCTATGAGAAGTAAGGAGCCCAAACCCCTACGAAAGTAGGACCGATTTTGGGAACAGCTAGCACAATTACCATGGGTATCACGATGATTCTCATAAGGTTCTGTGAACCTTCTGAGAATCATGGGTATCACCAAGATTCTCGTTGGAACAGATGACACCCCATGACACCATGGGAATATCGTACGCCTGGAGTGGCGATGGCATCCAGTTCCATGGGTTTCATCGCCGCACGGATATTTTTCAAATGACGACACCTCTGACGACAGTGTCGGCTCCTCGTCGGCCTCAACAAGACCCTGGCGCAGGATGCGAGCACGTCGCAGGGGGCAGAGAGGTTAAGAGGGGAGGTTATGAGAAGCCGCGGCGGTTTTATTGAAAGGGTTTCCGTGTCGATGGATAGTTTAACGGCGAAAGGAGATAACAGCGGTGAACTCCCGAAACAAAGCTCCGAAGTGCGGCATTAGTGGTTGCGGTCGTAAAGATGTAGGTGCGGTCAGGAACCAAGGACCCACCCTGTTTTCATTCGGGACAACAGGTGTAACATTGTAGGCTGTGTATAAAATACCACATAGTATATTATGGAGGCACGGGAATTCCGTCGTGGACATCCTTGCGCTTGCGTCCTTGTAGAGGTCAAATAAAAATTGTGTTCAATACGGAGGCACTCCATTCCAAACGTACAGTGTGACACAATGAATGAGAATCGAAAGATCATCCTGACTCGAGTGGAGTTGTTGCCGGGGTCGCTCGTGCACGGGCTCTTTCTCTCGGATCATACTCAAAGAGGACTCTGACGCCTAGGATACACATCACTCTTTAGCCCGGGTCAATCACGCGATTTGTAACACCGAAGAGAACACGATTTCAAGGGTACACGTGCGCTCAGCGCGTGTCTCTGCGGCAGAACTTCCTAATATTTTTTTTTTTTTTACAAGATTTTACACTAAATCTTCCGAAGCACAGCAGCACTGTGCGCGGAGCCTTGAGTCGGCAAGGTTAATTGGGTTGACGATACGAGGTATCCTACATAACCGGTGAGATGTGGGTGTGTCCGCGGGCACCACCGGCGCCCCGGGCCCCGGGGGCGTCCCGTCTGCTTCTGCTATGTGCATAGCAGCTGTTGTCGGGCGGAGACACGCTTGGGGGCTTGCCCGGAGGCGCGCTCCAGAAACAGCCAATCAGAGCGCGCCGGGCGCCGGGCGATGCGTGCTCTGCTCCGTATATGCAGTCCGGCGGAGGTGACCCGACCGGACCCGACCGGACCCGACCGGACCCGCCCCGCCTCCGCCATGCAGAGTGGGTGTCACCTAGAGAGGATGGCTGCCGATGGCTGCACACGGCACGCAGCAGTGCAGCCAGCGGGCGCGTGTTGTCCGCTGCTCGCTAACCTTGCCCGAGTCCGTTAGCGACAGGACCAGAGCGACTGCCCAGCGCCGCAGTGCGGCCACCCGGCCAACACCCAAGCCCCTTAAATCCAAGGTTCCCAGTTTCCGTGTCTCCGCTTGACGCTATCATGCCAGTAGTTGGCGTTCCTGTCCGCGCGCAAACTTCACTAATCAATTCTAATGAAGCGTTTATTTTTATTGTCCACATTCGTATTTAAAAACTTGCCGAATGACCTTGCCGACCCACATGAGCGCCGCGGGACACGGCACTCAGCCGGGCAGCCACTGCAGGGCGCGAAGGGTAACTCCGGGGAGTCCCTCAATCGTGACGCGAGCGTACCAATTTAAATCATGATTTGATTCTCCCCCCCCCCCAAAAAAAAAAAACAACTGAAGTTTCTCTGTCGTTTTCTGACTTTTCAATTTTTTTCTGAATTTTTCCCCCCGAATTTTTATTAGGGTGTACGATGATTTTATTTTTTTTAAAGTCAGGGACCCTTTGAGTGACTCGTACTGAATGTGGGATCAGCAGATTGACGCCTCTCTCAGGTGTGCCTGCAGCCTGTATATGGCGCAGTGACCGTGTCGGTGCGGGCGGCGGTAGGCCACGCGCCGTCGTGCGGACGATCTGCCACGAGGCGAATGGCTGTGCGAGGGGCTTCCTAATTAGCGACCAGAGAACGGGGACGAGGATGTTGTGGCGGGGAGCACGGGGCGCCGACAGGACGCCGTGCCGCGTTAGATGGCGGCTATCGCGACAGGCTCGGCACGGCCGCAGCACAGCCCCCGTCGTGTGCAAAGTGAGTCGGCGACAGCAAGAGTCAATGACTGCATTGGAACCGGTCCACGCCGCCGCCGCCGTGCCACGGCCGTGATCTGCCTAAGGGCCCCGACAGTCCTGTTATGCGAGCGTACACTCCACTGTAAACTTTTACTTATTTCTTTTATCAATCAAAATAAATCCCACAGAGAAATTTTCCAGTGTTTTCGTCAGAAAGTTCACGACAAAGCACAGCCCTCCCGCTGCCGGCGCGAGGGGAACACAACAAAATTAGCGATATGACGGTCAAGGTCCGCGAAACGGTAGCGCAGAAGCGGAGTGGGAAACGCCATCGATCATGCCGAATCGACGGGTCCAAAACACGGCCGTTAAAACAGCCTCGTAACTGGTGGGCGGGTCCCGGCACAGATGCGTGCCCGGCGGTCGGGACGAACACCCTGAAGGGGAAGCCTTGATTCGGAGCGTGATGCAATGCGGGCCTGCCGTGTTTTAATTCCCGGAAGACTTGTTGTTCCTGAGGGGTGCCGAATCCCCCCTCCCCTGCCCCTTAAATCAACGCCCCCCCCCTCCCCCATGCTGCATCGGAATACGGACTGGTTCGTTGCAGCCACCGTGGATGAAGTGCCCTTGATCTTGTGGGCCGGGAGCGTTGCAATGTACCGCCGAAGGGAAGGGGAGGGGAGGGAGGGCGGGGCGGAGGAAGGGCCGGGGACAAAACGCACCGTTACATAAGCTCTTGTCAGGCCCTCCAGGCCCTGAAGGCCCTGCAGGCCCTACCAACTGTCGACATGGCGCCCCTCACATCGGCTATTTCCTCACACGGTGCTGCCGCTGTGGGGAAATAGGGATCAGGAGGAGCAGAAGAAGGAGAAGGGTGAGGTCAAACAAAAACCGGCGATGAAAAAAAAATTTACACCGTGCTTCAATCATGGTTTGATGCGCGGTTATATTGAATGCTGTTAGGAAAATAAAATTTAGCCGCCGGCAGTGCAACTTGCCCGCGGCCTGCGGCCTACCCGGGGCCGCCCTCTTTACGCGCTCGGCGCCTGGCTGGAGTGGCCGACGGCCCAAACTGTGGTGCGGGGTCAGCAAGTGCCGGGCGGAGGCGGAGCGGCCAACAGCGGCCATCAGCGTACCTGCGACAGACAGAGGGACAAGGGCGTTAGAGGATCGGCTCCGCTAGCGCGCTGGCGATGCACGGAGGAAGAAAAAATTAGTGGTCGCAACTAATTTTTCAGTTGATATACAGGCAGGCATTATTTTATTTTAGTTCTGAAAACTAAAATTTTATTATCGGGGCAACAAAACAATTTGTCAGTGCAACTGACTTTTTGTCATCGACCCCCTGGGCCCTGGGTGCAGTGCCGGCTGAGCCTCACTGTGCTGAGCCCGGTAGGAGCTGAGCTGGGCTGGGCTGGGGAGCGGCGCGCGGCCTCTGCCGTGTGCGTTTGCATGCTTTGTTTGCGCCGGCGCCCCCGGCGTACGCGTGTCGAAAACGCGCCGCGCTGCCGCCGGCCCCGCCACGGGGCGGCCGTCTGCCAAAGGGTGGTCGTCGGCCGGGAGGTGGCCGTCGGCAGCCGTCGGCCAGGGCCGGTTACGGCGTTGTACGGCGTCACTGCAGCCAATGGGCCCGCCGATGGGCCCAATGGGGCGGACAGCGACAACGGCAAGGCGCCGCGCGGAGCCCGGCGGAGCCTGGGCCGGGAGGGACGGACTGCGCAATCCCTTTGCCCGGGCCGCCCGGCCGGCCCGGCCCGGGCACACTGTCGACTCTGGGCTGGGAGTCTGTACATTGTGCCCCGGTACTGCACCACACAACAGAGGCGAGCTCGGAGGGGAGGGAAGTGCCAACTACATAAAGGATTCACGAAAAAAAAAAAAAAAAAAGATTAGCGGTCGCAACTAACTTTTTAGTTCTTCCCCAGACAAGCAGTAAATATTAGTTCTGAGAACTAAAATTAGACCAGGTACTTTTTCTTTCAATTACACCAACGAAACGATTTTGTAGCTTCAGCGAAGAGTTTTGTTGCAGAAGCAAAAAATCAGAAGAAAAAATAGTTAGGGGCCCACAACACGCCTCCTCGTTTGTGCCAATAAAAAAAAAGTTCTCTCGCCCAAATTTTGGTTTACAGAACCACAAATTACTGCTTGTGTGGAAACCAGCTACAAAATTAGTCGCGACCACTAATCCTTTTTCTCCGTGTTAGTGCATTCCGGTGCTGACGGCCCGCGGGGTGCAGCGCGGGTCACAGCGTGCTCCCTTCGTGATCCGTCCCGGCCCCAGCGGCTGCCAAAACTCCGCTGGCGGGTCACGGTTGCGCAGCGCGGCAACAAATCGAGGACAGGGGATTATATCAATGTGGACCAGCGCGCTGTGTGGGCCGTGAGCCGTCCTGCGGAGAGTGGGCCCACGGAAATATTATGGCGCATCGGCGAAAGCTGTTTGATTTGTGAGTCCGCGCGTCAGAGTCCGCCCTGGGGTGGGCCTCGACACTCTCAGAAAGCGACCCGCACGAATAAAGCTGTCGAGTTTTCGATTGAATTCCGGTCCAAATTAGAGGATCGAATTTTAGAAAAATCGACTTCACTGATTTCCTTCGTCAACTTCACTCCTTTGTTTTCTGAGAGTGGAGCCGGGCGCCTGGAGCCTTGCCTGGAGGTCCCCGGCCGGAGAAGAGTGCGTGTGCGTGCCTGGAGGCTTTGCAGCCCGGTCACAGCCCGGTCACAGCCCGTTGACAGCAGCCCGGTCACAGCCTGCTAGCGGAGCCAAAGGTCTCCCCGACTCCCTCCGTCTCCCAACAAGCGCTTCCTTATTCAAACCGCCTCAAATCGGTACAATGGCCCGGTGATGGGTGAGCCACGCGCCGAGCCGCTAGTCCTGCACACGCCCTGCACACGCGCTGCACACGCGCTGCACACGCCAAGCGCGCGGCCCATCATAACACGTTGACATTAAGGCGCCAACCCGACGACGTGTGAGGCAACCACAGCGCGACGCGTGCGTGCGTGCGTGTCAGTCTATCCCTGTTTGATCGCCGTAGGGCCTCATCAACTTGTCCTTATTTTCTCCTTTCCGAGACACACCCACATTCGTTGTAGGCCTAGGGCTGGGCTGCGTTGTGCACTGCAAAATCTTTCGTTGCGGGGGTGTACAGTTTATGGATTCAGATTCATTATTCAGAGTGTGATTTTTTCCCCCCCCCCAATTTTTGTTTTCGTGACTCGTACGCCGTCGCACGTCACGATGGTACGTCACGCGTCACGCCCGCGTCAGGTGCGTGCCATCTGTCACGGCCGTCCCGAGGTGGTTCACTCTGCCTGCTCTGCCCGGCTAGCTCAGCCCGCTCAGCCCGGCTGCCTCCGCCGCTGGCTCCCCTGATGCAGCGCGTCCGACTGGCTTTTGTCCTGCACTGACGTCCCACGCCGCCTCCACAGCCCGTTCTGTTCTGTTCTGTTTTGTTCTCTTCTGTTCCCGGCACCACTCAGTTTGTTCTCCGCGTCTTTACTTGCTCTCCACCCGGCTCGGCGGCCCTATGACGACACACACACAACACACTGCTGCAGGGACCATGCAGCACAAGCACCGGAACAAATTTCTATTTAAAAAGAAACTTTTTTTTTCTCACGAAAATTGAAAGTGCACAGCGCGTCCACGTGCCACTGTGTGCGGCCGCTGCCGCTGCCGCCGCAGCCGCCCTTGGACCAGACCAGACTTCCTCAGCGCACCCCGGCGGGCAGAGAGACAGAGACGGCACGCGCACCCCGGCGTGAGTGACGGAGAGCGGCGCGGACGCGGCCTCGTGATATCTCATGCTACTTTATGAGCGAGGGGGTGGTTCCCAGCCTGCCCGGCCTCCTCTCCGTGTTCCGGTACACCATCTTCATTGCCGTTTCCGTCACAAAGACCACAGTGAGCATTGGAAAAAATATTTTTAATTGAAAACAAAAAAAAATCATTTGTAGAACTCCCAAAAAAATCCGTTTTTAGAAATTTAACAAAAAAAGTTAACTAAGAGAATTTTGGCAAAATTTTGCTGCCGCATAGCAGACACCCGGCCGTGTTCGTGGTTGGAAATCTGGCAGCCGCGCTATGCGTCATATACGAGCCGTGGGGGCGCGCTGCTGCCACGGTATCTGGGCGGGCGTTCGCGCAAAAGTCGCGTTTCGTTTTCGGTCTTGTATCGCAGCGACACGTACGACGCCACCGGAGAGCTCTGCGCTGCTCCGCGCCGCACTGTCTGCCGGATCTCATCGTCAGCCAGCGCTTCTCCCATTTCTGGTCCGTTTCCCCGGAAAACGGAAACAAGACGCGACGGTCGATGCCGGCGGCGGCGGCGGTGGCAGTGGCGGTGGCGGCGGCGGCGGCGGTGGTGTTTCACGATGCAGAAACCATAACAACAGCGCCCCGCCGCCGGGCTCCGCTCAACCGCAAGCAAAACTTGTCGCGAAAATTGCGCCGCGCGGCTTGGAAGCTCCGGGGCCGTTGCAGTCTGCCGTGCAGTCTGCCTGCAGCGCCTGCAGCACCTGCATTAGGTGCAGCCCTCGCCGAATAACAGAGAGGAGGTGGACTTGTGCCTCTGAGGACCTCTCAGTGAAAAGAAGCGAATCAGGAGTCAATCATGTTGCGCAGCGGGTATACGTGTCTAGCGACTAATTTCGCATCCAGAACTGTTGCCGGTTATTAGAGCTTTTTTTTTTAAAAAAAAAAAAAAAAAAAAAATACTCTTAGAAAAAAACAAATTTTTTGACAGGCTCATTTCAATACTATGATATTTTCAATAAGTGACTGCAGAGGTCAGCACGTCTCTTACATTGACAGCGTCTCTCAGCATCTCTCTACCAGTGCGGAAGATGTGAGCCGGCCGCCATGGACTGAGCGAGTGAAAACCGAACGTACGGCCACCACTTCCGGAACAATAAATGCTAAGAGGGAGAGCACAAGATATCCACATCCTCCCACATAAGTGATCCCGAAGGCTTCGCGTGGTCACAGCTATTATCTATCGTCTGTTGTTGTTTCACGATAAGTGTCCGAGCGCGAGGGCTTCAGTTTTCCTCTCCACGCTGCAGACGGTCGCGGCAGAATAAATGAACCAGAATTATTGTGGACTGCGCACGTGCCCTCAGCCGAAAGTGCAAATCAGATCTGAAAAAGGCGGCCGCTAGTGGGGGAAAAAAAAAGATTGGCTGATGCATTTCAACAGGCAGGTGTGGTGGATACATTCAAACGTTGGCCATTACGGAACCTTGATCGGACCGCGTCAAGCCAAGTGAGTAACCACGGCGATTATTGCCTGCATTTCAAAGGAAGCATGACATCACCGCCCTGTCCATCACCGGGAACCGCCGCCAAAGGAACGGATCTCCATCGTACCGTACCGACCGCACGTGGCCTGTTTACGAGGTGTGTACATCGGATATAAAGATTTGTGTGGAGTGGCCACAGCCGGCCACAGCCGGCCACAGGCAGGAGCTGCACCCAAATCACGCCGTGCCGGGCATCCGGGAGAGCAAACCGTACTGGCAATTTTGAGATTTTTTTTTGTGTGTGTGGGGGGGGGGGATCTAGAAATTTCAGTCACTGATTTTCTTCATCAAACTTTGTTGTTTTTTTGTGTGTGTTTTTTTTTTAGAGTGGATTATGAGAGATCTATTTATGGACCTGAAAGAAGCGCTGACTGAGGCGGCAGCCCCAGGACGAGCGTCAGCCTGGGTATTTCCAGGGCAGGTATTTCTGCGGCCAGGATCCGTGTGTACTTTTCCGGCGCCTTTGTACTGCAGTGGCAGGTACTAGGCCCTCTGCGATGTCATTCACCACTCGATCGCCTCCCGGACGTCGGACATCCTCGCCCCTCCGGGGACCCTCCGGGCCGGACAGCGCGGCGGCGGCCTTGGTGGCAACCTGGTTGCCGAGCTGCACGGCGCGGACGGAGCGCGGCGACCGGTCCGAGGACTGGAGGCGGGTACGTTGGGAGGCCTACCTCCACGGCGCAGCCATGGCTCTGCCAGGCGGCCGGTGACCGCCGTCAGCCCGGCTGCCAAGGCACTGCTCCGTTATATTTTCGAGCTGAATTTGTCATAGCGCGTCGTCAGCACGACACCTGCATGGATCACGGCGTACCAACGCTCGCTCTAAAGTGACCGACCTAGAGGCGCACGCGGTGCCGTCAAAATGACACCAAACTAAATATGTGACCCCGCTTTCCTGTTTAACTGCGACTCCTGCCGGATCACGCGGTATGGAAAACCTGTTCCCTGAATGCGCAGAGCTCCGAGTGCGCGGTCATGAAGTCATGAAGTGCTTCGGCTGCGCGGCCTCCTTCCAGTTACGACCTTTGCGCTTCAGGGGGTGCTTTTGTGTAAGGGCGCGCCATCGGGATGACCGGCTGTACCCGCGTTCACACTTTTCAACTCGATTGCACCATGAAAATGCGGAGTAAACATCCGACCACGTCAGCACACGCCACCCTGCCAATTTGCGAAGTGGTTACTCAAACTTTTAAAAAATATTTTTTTAAAAAATGGGGCGAACAATCTTGAACATAAAATTTTACAACACAAATTTTAACTGTCTTTTTTTTTTTTCAAAATTAAATAATAATAACATGACTTGAGTATGACTACCGAAAAGGTAGACGAGCCATTTTCAGGAGCCCTGCGCCGACACACGCGGGACGTCGGGCGTCTCGTCTCGATATGTGTCCCGTTACAGCCCCGCCCGCCGGCCCCCGCCCCCCGCCCCCAGCCCCCGCCCCCGGCCCCGCCACAGGGATGGCATGGGCTGCGTGTCCCGAGGATGTCCGGCCGGACCAGTCCTGCCCGCCGCGGGGCCAGAGGGGGGGGGGGGACTACGCACAGATCGCCGCCACAGAACCTCGCAGCCGGTGCGCCGCGCCGGCTCACTTGGACGGGCGCGGCGTGGCCGTCACGTCCCGAGGGGTTCACGGTCCCCGAGCCGGCAGCAGCGTGTTGCATCACCAGTTAGTTACCCGATCCGAAGCCCGCCAGGTCCCTGAGCCCAGCCCAGGCCAGGCCAGGCCCCCGCCACAGGCAGCCACGGGCAGCCACGGGCAGCCACGGGCAGCCACAGGCACAGGTCCCTGCCCAGCCTTGACCAAGTGTCTCTCTGCTCAGCTCGGCCCAGACCAGCCCGGCCAGGCGCGGCGGCGCGGCGACGTCGCCAGAATCACGTATCCGTCGGCTCGGAAGGGGCGCAAGTCCGCCCCGGCCCCCGGCTCGTCCCCCCAGGTCCGCCGGGCTCGCGGCCCTGACACCACCGCTCACATCCACAAAGGGCAGGGCAGAGGAAAACGCGTTCGAATTGCGCGTGCGCGCGCCACTGACATGGCGGTGTCCTCCGGCACGGCTCGGCTCGGCCACCCTGGCCGCCCTGGTGGCTCAACACGCCGCCGTCGGCCAGCTCTATCCGGGGATGTTGACTCGCCTCACGGACAGTCAAGAAGCCCTTCCGCGCCCGTCTAACACACGCCTCCAGCTGCCCGGTGTTTTCTTCTGCTCGGAGTATATTCAACGTTTTACACCACCCCGCCGCGCCCCGCCCCGCCGGCGGCGTGTTCCGCTCAGGACAAAAGCAGCGACGACTGCCACGGAATGTTAGCGGTCTTCCCCTGTTGCATCATAGGTCGGCGGTGCCTCCCCCCCTCCCCCCCCCCCTGCACAGCACGGCTCCGGGGCCGGTTTCAAGGGCTCGTCCAGCTGGCGGTCAGTTTGGCCTTGACTGACTGCTCGCCGTGCCGGCCGGTGCGGCGGGGCCGGTGGGGGGCGCCGGGGAGGGGAGGGGAGGGGGCGATGACCTTGGGTTACTGCACTGGAGCCCGATGGGCTGCCTACCCAGCACGGCGTAGCGGCGTGAAAGTGACAGATGGGCTGCCTACCCGGCACGGCGCAGCCGACGCTGCTGCCGTCCGGTCATTAAGGGGGCCGACTGCATTCGGAGCAAAGCGATGACTTGCGGACCATTACCACACGGCCTTTGTTTCACAAATTGGCTGCCGTCCGACCCCCACGTCGGCGATGACTTGAAGAAGAAGAAGAAGGCTCTGCCCAGCCAGGAAGACGACGAGGGCGTTCGATCATGTCGTCGATAGCCAGCAGCACGGCGGTAATGTCCAGGACAGCGACGTCGGGAATGGACCCCCCGGAGGGGGGCGGGGGACCCCCGCCGACGGTGCGCGGCAGAGGATCAGGACGTGATGGACACGAGGACGCCGAGGAACGCAGGACGACAAGGTCGGCGACGACGATGAGGACGAGGATGAGCCCGAGGGAGCCTGGCCACCGCGGCCGGAAAACACCGCAGTAAATTCATCCGGCCGCGCTATACACGCTCACGTCGTGCTAACGGAGTGTGCTGCAGGGCCCGCAGCGAACGCCGCGACGAGCCGAGCCGAGCCGAGCGCGGCGGCGACCGAGGCAGCCGGGGCCGGCCGTGGGGCCGAGCCGAGCCGAGCCCAGCCGCGGCAGGAGAGCGGGTGTTTGTGTTTGGGAGTATATGCAGTCTCTGACCCTGATGCGGCCGACTGCTGGGCAGCCAACAGCACGTGCTATACCCACCGCACGGCCTTGCAAGGTCTCCCTCTGTCTCTCTCTCCCCCCCGTATCTGTCTCTCTCGCTCCTTTCTTCGATCCATGACCCTGGGGACATTCCGGCTGGGACGCGCATCACAGTCCTGCTTTTGTTTTGCAACATGGCGGAAGACGTCACACACACGGCCGTGCGTCTCCCCTTTTTGCCTTCCGGCGCCCGCCGATTCTTAATATGAATTAATAATAATGAATGGTAATTAATGCGCGCGTGTTTGGTCCGGTGGCTCTTCGAACACGGCCGTTCACACGTACCCTTCAAGCCTAATGACTCTCCAGTCCGCGCAGAAAAAAATATTGTTCGTCACAACGAATTTGCTCGTTGTTTTTGGGTCAAGCAATACATTTAGTAATGAGAACCAAAATTTCGTTAGGACAATTAAGCGAAAAGTTTCCGCAGACGCAACTGACTGTCTGTTACTCCGACGAAATCTAAGTTCTCACAACCAAATACGCTGCATGTCCCAAAATCAACGAAAAAAAAATTCGTTGTGACAGCTAATAATTTTTCTGCGTGCCCATAGGCGGTGTTGATGACGGCGATGACGCGGCGCGGCACTACGGGGCATCACGGAAACCTTCCCCGCCCGCTTTAACCCCATGTTGGTATGCCTGCGGCCGCAGCGGAAGAGGGCGCGGAGCGGATGTGGCGGCGTTTCCTTGTTTTCACCACAAAACCTCAGATTGACGGGCGCGGGGCACAGCGACGCAACTGCACAGTTCCCGTACGGCTGCCTTCCTCTGTCAACCTTGCAGGAGGAGTTGTCACCCCCCCAAAAAAAATTGAAAACAAAAAAAAATAAGCTGGAAATTTTTGAGACATTCGGTGCGGCCTCCGAGCGCCTGCGAACAACCAGATAGGCAGACCCGCAACGCACCCGTGTCTTACGGGACGGCCCACCCGCCCAGGCGCTCCCCTCCCGTCCGTGGTATCGTTAACATAGTTGGAGTATAACTTACGGCGATTTACTACAGAAACCGGCACGTCACTGAGCAGACACCGGCGCCGCGGTCTTGTTTATCTCCACGGCGCCGGCACTCGGGGGGCGGTGCGAGGCGGTGCGAAGGGCGGCAGCGAAGGGCGAGAGTGTAAATCAGTGAGGAGGCCGCGTGGGCGGTGCGGCGGCGCGCGCACCAACGCAGCAACGTCGTGTTTAACAATTTCCTGTAAACGATGATGACCGTTCCGTCTGCTGCTGCACCGCCGCCGCCGCCGCCGCCGCCGCCGCCGCCTCCGTTTCGCACAGTTTCCATGCCGATGCGGGGGGGAAATGGAGTCAAAGCTCATTAAGCGGTCGGCACGAACTGATGGCGGCGGCTGTGGAGCATGTGGACGGCCCGGCGGGAGCCAAGGACCTCCGGGGGCCGCGGGGGCCGCGGGGGCCGCGGGGGCGCTGGGCGCGGCGCCGCTCCAGATCAGTGATCCCGATAGGGGCCGCGGAGCTTATGCACGCGAGGCGGCGATCTATTTACCCGCCGCCACGCCCGCAGCCGTGCCGTGCCGTGCCGTGCCGTGCCGGGTCTGGTCTGGCCCCACCCGCGCACAGGCGGCGTCCTCGCCGTGCCGCACCGCGTGCATGGGAACGCCGACGCGGAGGTCTCACGCCCGCGCCGCGCCGCGCCACGCTCCGCTGGGACACGGTGTTCATCCTTGGCATGGCGGCGGCGGTGTGCCATACAGAGCTGCTGCTGCTGCTGCTGCCGCTGCTGCTGCTGCTGCCGCTGCTGCTGCTGCTGCTGCCGCTGCTGCTGGCCGCGCTGGCTGTCCTCCAGCAGGGCTGTCTGCCTGTCCTCTCATGACGCCGCCGCCACCGTCATGAGAGGAGCTCGCCGGGGATTAGCGGGGACCCGGGGCCCCACCGCCCTGCCGCCGCCGGCCCTGGCAAGGACTATTTGTGCAGCACGCGGCACTCAGCTGCAGCAAGGGACACTGCTGCAAATACGTCTGGATGCACACCGTAATATTAAAATTAAAAAAATTATCCTTAACACCCCTGAGATATTAAAAGTGTCTTCGGCTCAATGCACTAAAAATTTCCCCGCAGTCGGGAAAAAGTCGTCCGGCCACCACGACACAATAAGAGGAGTCGTCCCGCAGGCGGCCCGGTGTCCTGCTGGGACGGTTTCCAGTCCACGGAATTTTCAAGGCCAAGGAATCGAATGAAAAAGGATGCGCTCCGGCGCTGGAACTTTTGGTGGACGTCCGCTGGATCGCTGTCCGATGACTCAGCTCACACCATCAACACGCACAGCTAATCGCCGACGCGCTGGCCTACATAGGGCGCTTTAATGGCTATTTGGGCAAATTTCGCTCCGCCTGGCATTGGCACGTCCCGACGGCGATCAAGAGTCTTTTTCTTCTTTCGCGCGCGCGGGCGCGCCGAGAAAAGAAACGCTCTCAAGTGAATGAGCAATTAAAGGAGCCTTGAGTGCCGGACGAAAACAAACTCTGGGCACGGCGTGGCGTGGTGCGGCGGGGGGTGGGGTGGGTGGCCCCGTGTAGCGCAGCACTCACGATATCGCACGGAGCGGGGCCGGCGGGACCAGCGCGGCCAGCGGAGCTGTTCAGAGAGCGAGGAACAGTACATGCTTCATGTTCGACCGTTCGGCGTAACAAAGCATGTGCGGAGGCAGAAAAGTGGAGAGTTGTAGGTGGGTAGGAAGAGGAGGGAGCTGGAACGTGGAAAATGGGAGGTGGGAAGTGGGAGGAGGGAGGTGGGAAGTGGAAGGTTAGAAGTGGGAGGTGGGAAGTGGGAGGTGGGAAGTGGGAGGTGGGAAGTGGGAGGTGGGAAGTGGGAGGTGGGAAGTGGGAGGTGAGAAGTGTGAGGTAGGAAGTGGGAAGTGGGAGGTGGGAAGAGGGAGGCGGAAAGTGGGAGGTGAGAATTGGGAGGTGGGAGGTAGGAAGTGGGAGGTGATAAAAGAGGTGGAAGGTGAGAAGTGGGCAGTGGGAAGTGGGAGAGCTGGAGGCGGGAAGTGAAGAAGGGTGAGGTCGGGAGTGGGAGGTGTGGGAGGCGTGGCGCACGGCGTCCGCTCTCTAGGTCACCAAACACATGCACCCCATGACGGCGCGCGTCGTCCCATGTTGTGCAGCACACGCAGTTGTTGGTGCTGCTGCTGCTATGCTGCATGCAACAAATAGAGGTCACACTGCATGCAGAGCCAGTGCCCGCCGGAGTCAGCCCCGGCCCGGCCCGGCCTGCCAGCTGGTCAGCGTCAGCCCGTCTATCACTTAGTTTATCAGTGCGCGGCGGCAGGCAGGCAGTCAGCCCAATGGGCGTCACTCAATCGCCCATTCGTCGAGACAAAGTCGTACACGCGCGGCCATTCAGTTAGCAGGCGATTATACCGGCCGTCCATTCACCGCGCGCGGCCGCGGTGGATTTGCCCGGCTGTTCGCGTTATGAACACACCCTGCCAGCTCGGAGCGTGCCGGCTGCTGGGCGCGTTCCAGAACCACCCGCATACCCGTGACAGGCATTCGAGCTTCCTCTTGTTCCGCAGGGCGGCGCCAATATCGAGGTGACGTCCCGCTGGAGCTCCCCGCCGGCCCCCGCCGGCCCCCGCCGGCCCCCGCCGGCCCCCGCCGGCCCCCGCCGGCCCGTCGTTTGGCGCGACGCCTGAAACGATGAATGCTTGTCACCACGGCACACCTGCCGCTGCCGCTGCCGCTGTTTCACGCACCAGCGCCTTGCGCGGATTATGCCTGCCCGTAAATCGAGATCTCGAACCAGCGCCTTGCCGCTGTTGTGTCCGATACGTATCCGCCGCTCTCCAGCCGGAAGTGCGCAGAGAGGGAGGGAGCGGGAGGGGAGACAGAGAGAGAGAGACAGAGAGCATCAGTGCGCCACCCCTTCGGTGTAGCCAGTGGCATTGCCTGGCGGCTGACCATGACTTCTTCAATGAGAAAACCAACAACAAAAAAGGTAGTATGCGTGCTGCATGTGCCGGTGAAAGGTAAGCTGGGTAAGCTGGTGCATGGCCCCTGCACACCGCCCTGGGAAGGTCCGCTTCCCGCCGTGCGCATCGCCACCGCCGGCCACCGCACCACACCCGCCACTGCACCTCACGCGCCACCGCCTTGGCGCCGGACCAAATCGCTGATTGGTTCCCATTTTCCTGTCACGCGACAGTCGCGGCGCAGCGCGCATACTTCTTATTCCTCTCCCGGGTGTCTTATTGGCAGCGCACGTGCGTTATTGGCAGGATATGCCGTTCTGTAAATATCGTAGGCGGACGGAGATCCGGCTCGGGAAACCGAGTAAGAGAATTATCACGGGTCTTGTCCTGTAGCGCGGTGTGTCTCTCTCCCACTCGGTCACTGTGTCAGGGGGGGGGGGGCTTGCCCTGGCCTGGCCTGGTGGCACCTTGACTCCTCGATAACGTTCCCTGCATATAAGAAAGGCGATCACCCCGGCAGCGGAACGCAGCGCGCAGCGGCACAGTTGCGCCCCGCTTTTATCCCGTTCGCGTGTGTACCGAGGCACACGCCTTTCCTGGCGATACCCAGGCGGCAAAGTGGCGGCGCTACCCCCATCAATCTCCGTGCACATATCTCTGTCTCCCTCCCTCTCGCTGCGCCGCACTGCAGATAGCGATCCCGCGTTAAAACACACATCAGCCCACGGATTTTTACGACGTTCCGCGACGTGCCGCTGCTGCGGTGCAGAGCTTTGCCAAGGCGTGGCCGTAAGGGCGGCGGCAGCACAATAGCGCTTCCGGTCCACCCACGGGCACGGGAGCCACAGGACCACCACCTGCCCAGGTTTAGAAAAAAAAAACACTAAAAAAAAAATATGTTTGGCAAGTAGGTTGTACTTCCGAATAAATAGACTACTCCGCGGAGAAGCTCAGAACGGAAGTGAGAAGTCGTAACGAAGAAGAAGAATGCAGGGGAAGTATGAGAAATTGAGTATTCGGAACCTCACTGCCCTTCAAAAATCGCGCGATTTCTCATATTTTTTCCGGGATCCTTCTTCTTCGTTACGACTTCTTACTTCCGTTTCGAGCTTCTCCGCAGTACTCTATTGTCCACGTTTGAGTTTTTGGTTTGTTTTAATTTCAACCAGCATTTGATTGTTTTCCCAGCGCGATTTGTTTTCTTTTTTACCTGCACTTCGCATATATTGGGGGTTATCAGTAACCGCGCCCACCACAGCTGTGTAGGGATTCCGTACAGCCCGCCGCAGAGGTTCGCCTCGCCTCGCCGGCCGTGTGCCTGGCGTAGCCTGGCGGCGTCCAGTCGTTGGGGAAGGTCAGGATCGGCCTGGGCTGGCGGGTCGGGCCGGGCACGCACTCAGCCAGGCCGGGCGGCCCCCCTCGTAGCCACGCAACAGGCGGCGGGCGCTGCACACTTACCGGCCCGACGCGGCCACACGGCCATCGCAGATACCGACGCCAAAGTACGTGGCTCCCAACAAGCGATCGTCCACGAATTACGTGCCTTTGCCGTCTGCAATATCATGCCGATGCTCCGTGCTCGCGCGCCCAGTCACGTTTATTACGAACAAAATTTTTTTTGGGGCGGGTCAAAAAACAACCACAACAGACAGTCCCAAGCAAATTAAAGGAGAGAAAAAAACTTGAAATATTGCTATTTTTTTTTTTGTAGTTTTTTCAAAGTGGAGTTACTGTTTTGTTATCGTAATATCTTTTACCCTAAACCTTACTTCCACTTTTTTGTTTTTATTGGACACGCCCTAACCTGAACTCTGAACCTGAAGGACTCTGAAGCACCTGGACGGTTTGGCTGCTCCCACCATTCCTCCCCGCGTGTCACCGTCCGTGCAGCCAACGTTCCCGTCTTGGTCTCTTTTGTCAACGGCGCCGCCGAAAACGACGCGCCGAGAGGAACATGACACACAACCCTGAACATCCTGACGGCACCAAGGAGGACCTGACGAGCCTCCTTGTCGTCGGACCGGACCGAAAAGGAAATGGAAAGTGTCAAGCAGTTTGTCGCCGTCGTCAGCGCAGCAGCAGCAGCAGCAGCGGCTGCGGCCGCGGTCGCGCGCAGCGAAAACCGCCAAGGGAAATAATGTGGCCATCCCGCATAAACGGCTGCGGTGGCACTGTCACCGGGCACCCTGCCGAACGGACACAGAAAATTCCTTTTCCTCCGCCGACTTAGCCTTATCCTTCCATTAAATCCCCTCCTCCCCCTCTCTCCCTCTCTCTCTCTCTCTCTCTCTCTCTCTCTCTTTAACAGCTTGACCCAACTCTAATCGGCAGCGGACGGCTCCGCTGCGGATGAGTTGGAATGTCACGGCCAATCGGATACGTGATGCGGCGCGGAACACTCCGTTCCGTTTTCACGCGAGATCTTGTGGGTGCTGCGTGTTACGTAACGCACACACACTAGCGCGCGTGCACGCACACACCTACACATGACCGTAACGTGTAAATGTTTCAATCGCTGCTGGCGAGGGAACAATGCCTCGTATAACGTCGTTGGCCTAAAGCCGAAGCCACTGAAGGCGCCGCTAAGAAGGACGAGGACTGGGCCGTCATCACCACCAGAGCCTACTGCCTGCAGACAGAAGACGCTCCTTTTTTTTTTTTTTTTTTTTTTTTGCTTGCCGTTTTCAATCATCACCGGGTTGGGTTTGAGAGAACGAGGGGCAAACAGCACTGCTGCCGCACATAATGTTAAGCTTCCAGGTAAAATGGGCGTGGCACGATTTTCTGTTCACCCCTCTCATCCCTTTCGCAGAGCGGCGCTTTCTGAAAATGTTTTACAGCTGCTGCGTTTGAGGTGGTGGTGGTGGTGGTGGTGGTGGTGGTGGTGGCGAGGAGGTGGTGATCATGGCGGCGTCGTGGCGGCCCTCAAAACTCAAGACCGCGAAGTGCACGCTGCTGGCCGTGCGGCTCTGGCAGCCAGCGGGGAGCTGGGCTGCGCGCTGAGCGCGGCTGAGCCGCAGGGTCGGCGGCACACCTTTACAAGGCCTGGACACACACACACACACACACACACACACACACACACACACACACACACACACAGAGTCATCACATCATCACCAAGGGCGTGATGGTGAGTTATGGCTTATCGGGAGTCGGGATAGGAAGGCGCGGCGGCGCTTCATCCCAAAACGGAACCCTTCCCCCCTCCGGGTCCGGTTGGCCCAGGTGTTGTCGTGTGTGCAGTCAGTTGCGTGGGTCCTGCAGTGGGCGGGGCACTCGCAGACGCGTGCCATGTTCTGCACACTGCCCGAGGCGCGGCTCCACGTCCTCTCTGTCTGTTCCACACGCGTCCTATCTGTCTGTTTCTCTCGCCCGCTCCGTCTCCTCGAGTTTATTCCTTCTCTACGTGACCCTCTGCTAATCCTCTCTCACAAAAATTTAATTAAATCGGGGGAAAAATACAGTCAGTACAATTAAACATTTTCGAGTAAATTGTGTTCGAAATGATCGAATTTCGATTTAAATCAACCTTACAGATTCCAGGCGCATTGATTTTCTGAATATCGATTCGACTTTTATTTCTGTGAGTGTCGACCCTGAGGCAGGCGGCGCCTCCTCCACCCAAAATCTTTCGCTGGAGCGCCAGCATTACGGCAGTCACCGCCGCCGCTGCGATTTGCTTGCGATGTTACTGCAGAGAACGCGGAGGCCATCGCCGCACTTAAAAAAGTGCCCCTAGCCGCCGCAGCACACGGCGCTTACCTCGACTACCAACTGCCAACACCGAAATTTTCACAGAAACGTCGTTAAGGAAAGGGTTAGTGTACATCGGCCGTCGACGTTTACCTCCGGTTATTGCCAACCTTAAAAATAATTACTTATTATTGAGTGTTTTGGGTTTTGTGCGCCTGATGGAGACGGCAAGAGGACTTGCTGCGTTCGTTTGCTTTTCAGCCGGAGAATCGATAAGCACCACACACTCCCAGTTTCCACCTCACGTGATCAGTTCCGGCTGCACTCGCTGGTGGCCGACGCCGTCGCCATGGAAACGAGGCGGCGACAGGCGACGAGGCGGTGACGGTCACCGTTGGCATTCCTTATTTGCGATAACCTCAAAGGGACCAAGGATTTGCAGGACATTCTCATCCGTTTGCGGCTTTGACACGGCCGGGAGGCGGAGTAGAGACAAAGGGAAGAGCCGGAAGCGGCGGCGCAAACACAGCTAAGGCAGGCTATCTCACCGCGACAATACCGCACGGCCTTGCGGGGAGCCCTGAAAACTGTCCCCGAGCGGGGGAAGAGAAAAACTAGAAAACACAAATACTTCCGAAAAGGGAAAAATGGGAGGGGGGAGAGAGAGAGAGAGAAAGAGAAAGAGAGAGAGAGAGAGAGAGAGAGAGAGAGAGAGAGAGAGAGAGAGAGAGAGAGAGAGAGAGAGAGAGAGAGAGAGAGAGAGAGAGAGAGAGAGAGAGAGAGGGGGGGGGGGGAGAAAGAATGCTAATTTTTGTGTGGTCGGAAGAAATTGTTCTGAAAATGTTCTTCTCACGCATACTCTGAACGTTTGGAAATGTTTGTGCGTAAATGTGCAAATAACTTGAGTTTAATGGATCCAGTTGGAAGCGGGGCCCGCGGGGGCGCTCACAGCGACACGCTACACTTGTTGCCCTGGCCGGCGGCCTTTGGCTGGGTGGGCGGTCTGCGCCGCGCTGCTCTACTGGCGCTGCGGCCAAGTCCCGTCCTTCCCTCCAGCGGCGTCGTGCGCTCTGCTTTAGGCATTCCATGCGCCAGGAGAGTAGAGCGCCCGTGAGAGTGGCAGGCGGCGGCATTCCCTTCCTCTCCTGGTCCTGCACCGTCGTGCCTCGCGTCGTTTTTAAATATCCGGCGTCCTGCCGCGGCCGCCAGCGGCGACAGTGCGCGTTCGGCACAGCCTTCGCCGCCGCTGCTGCCCTTGGGGTGAGCCTGCAGGGTGGCCGCCGTCAGCCTCCCGACGTTTGTCCTCGGCAGAACACATGTGTGGCCCGTTTCCTCCGGCAGCGAGCACAGCAGCGGCGGCAGTCTCCGGACAAATGACTTCATTACGGCGACGGGACGAGCGTCGGTAGCGACACGGCGCCCGAACCGTGAGGGTGACGCGAACTAAGTGGCCTGGTCCGCTCCCGAGCGGCTGCCGAGCGGACCGGACCCAGATGTCCGATGTCCGCAGCTCCGGGTGCGCCGTCCAACGACAATCTTATTTTTGCAACTTTCGCAAGCTCACAGTTGGGTGAAAAAAAAGGGTGGGGGAGTGAGTTTAAGAAATATGTGTTTCCGGAGCACGACTCGAGCCGCAGAGCTGCCAACTCCCACCCTCCTCTCGCGTTGCGTCTTCGAAGGCTACACAATTGCGATGAAGTTGGCAACCGTGGCGGGCGCATGGCCGATACGTCACCGTTGGCTCAACCGTCATGTGCGCGCGCGAAATGGTGGTGGCGGCCGAGAAGCGTCCAGTCACCCACGTCAATGACACCCGAGGGTGACTTTACTTGAAAAAAATCGGTGTACAGTGGCAAAAAAAAATAATCAGAAAGTACAAAAAATGACAGAGAAAAATAAAAAAAGGCAGACAGTTGTTGATTTAAAAAAAAAAATGAATCAGCCATGATTTAAATCGGTATCAAGAAGGGGCAGTGATGGCCCCCCCAGCCCTGCCCGCCCTCGGCTGGGGCGGGCTTGGTGCTCGATCATCCCCCACCCCCACGGCCTCTGCACAACCCTATAGCACACAAGCGCCCTGCCTGCACGTTGGCTGCTCTCCGCTACCTGAATGATGACGACCCTTCCATACCCGCACTGACCCCGTACGATGCGGCGCTGATATATGGCTCACACCTCCACCGAAACAACGTTGTCATCAGCAGCGCGAAACTGTGTCAACACGGGGAGCGCCAGTAAACCTTTTTAATGGTAGCCGTCCATCAATTCACTCTTTTTATTACGATCCCTCCTGAAAACAAAACTTCCTGCTTCCCCCCCCCCCCCCCCCCGCAAAACAGCAGCAATGTCCGGCCGTCTGATTTACGCTCGCGCCGCACGGACAGCGGACTGCCGCCGGCCGCGGTGGGTCGCTGCAGGTCGCTGGCAGTGTGAGGGCGCGTGCGACAAACCACGTGGTTCTATTCTATGCGACCGCCTGAAACCGTCTCGGCACCAAACGGCGGCAAAACAGCGCCCGACCCTCCCCGCGGCTCGGCGTGCGTGATGCTGTGGGGTCAAGGGCGGCACGCGTCACCACGCGACGCCACGCGCCGCCACGCGCCGTATGTGAGCTGCTTCACAATACCGCTCATTGTCGCGGCCGCGGGCTCATCGCGGCGCGCATTGTCACGCCAGCTGGCTGGAGCCACTGCCATTCATTCGGCACCTGCTCGGAGCGTCGCTCCCTTGGTCAACAGCGAAATCGGAGGGAAATTTTGAAATGCCGGGATCCGAAACTGGCGCGTCACTTGTTTGTGAGGGCGGTATGTAAATGTCGGCGCTGCGCTGCACACTGCACGCGCGAGCCGGTGCCCGCAGACACGGAACGGCAATCAGAAACAAAAAGCAAATGGATGTAGGAGGCATGACAGTGATGCATGCGGCAGTGTTGTCACACCGGGCCACTGTGTCACTGAGTCGGTGACCTCTCTCGCCCGCGGCACGCCTCCACGGCAGACTCCAGCCCTCAAGTGGCCTCTGCCAGTCGTGGACCAGGAAGATCGAATGTGATTTTTGACACAGTGTGCGTCTCGCATGTCGTCGAGGTACCTCGCGTATAATGGGGAATCAACAGCAGAGGACGTTCCATAAATTGGAAAACACGATTTGATGAGGAGCGTTAATCAAACCGGGTCTTCAAGGGCAAATAGTATCGTCGTCAGCTACTGCTTCAGCGTCAGCATTTTCACCTCGATTCAAGAGAAAAATAAACAGATGATGCCAAAGTTTTCCTTTGGTTCCAAAAAGAAAAGGTTTTGTTCGTTACGAGGAACGTTTTTTTTGGTGACATTGTAGAGGACCTAAACACGCCGACTGCCATCCTTGACTGCATAAAACGACATTAACTTGTCTCTTGACTCCTCCTCCACAGATGTTTACGAGTTTTTAATGTTGTCGAGCCGAACGTTTTGGGGCCGTTTTGGTGGAAGTCAGGTGTTGTCAGGGAGGACACCCCTCCGAAGCCGCGGTGGGCCATTGCGTAGCTTATTGGGCATGTTTTTATCGATTTTATGGAAAGGATGTATCCCGCGAAATGAGATGGAAGGTAATTAAAGATGAGCATTCAGACAGTAAGTTCGCAAGCTGTCGCATCGCCTACGTCATAGAGGCTGAGGGTGCCCTTACCAACGCCCTCGCTGACCGTCATTGTCGATGGAGGTCCGGTATCGTCAGGTAGGACACGTCCTTGAGAAGCCAGGCCAGTTTTTTCTTCAGTTTATGGAAACGAAGTCTCTCGACAAAAGACGGAAGGTAATAATTAAAGATGAGCATTCTGAAAAGAAGTACAATAGCTGTCGTCGTCAATTTAATGGGGTTCATGTTATGCCCTTAGAGCGCCCCTACCACCCGCGTCACCGTCGGTCGACGTCCGAAAGAAATATCCGGTATGGAGCAGGAACTCAGTACGAACTCAGTACTCAGTGACTCCGCGGGAAGGCGCGAAAAGATGGGTTTTTCGAACCTTCATCTCAGCCTTGGAGAGAACCCTCTGCTGTTTCTCCAATTCTCTCGTCCACGTGTCAATAGCTTGCTCCAGCTTAGGGGTTGGACACATTGTGAAACAATCTGTACAACGGGTCATGATCGTTCCAGAAATGGCAATAACGACAGCTCTTCTTGTTTTACCCCACGGATCGGTACCTTGCGGCCGCGCCTCCCGACTCGAAGGACTCCCAGCAGTCGGGGCAGAAGGGTATGACGCACGAACGGAGACGAGACCAGCCGAACCGAACCGAGGCGAGCTGGGGTTGTGGCCCTACATACCACCTGCGGCTTCAATAAATGGGCTTGTTTGCCTAGCCCAGTCACTGTCCAATAAATGCCGTGAGTGTGAGTTCATGACATGGGAGATCCCCGACTGCTGCCGAACAAACAAAGAGCAATCCCAACGACGTCGCCACGGAGGAAGCGCGGCACCTGTTTATGAGAAAGTCATACTTTGTGGCCATCAGGCTACTGGCTCCCGCGGTGCCTGCAGGTCTCTGTCAGGAGTCTCACGAGCCCCCAATGTCTCCCCATGTGCCTTTCCCATGATCTCCACGGCCCTCTCGAAACCATTGTGGTCATTTTTCTTCACCAATTCGCGTGATCATTCAAGACATTCTGAGCAATGAGTGCGTCAATTGAATGGTGCATATCCAACACACCACGGCCACCAACACACGGGCGGAGCTCGTAAAGTTAGCGGGTCCTTGTCACCTTGATGAGGTGATGACCTGGATGATCCTGAATTTGGTACCATCGCGCGAGACTGGCAAGAGCTGCCGACTCCGCAAAGGGACACCGAACAAGCCGTGATGCGGTCGTTAGAATCGCCATCCACCACATTTACTCGCATGCACAACCACAAACAGCATTCATCAGAAGTTACAATGATCGCTATATATCGGCCAAATTACTCCCAACAAAGTGAGAAGAGAGTGAGCACGCCGCGGACTCGACAGCCAACACTCAACTGTCACGGGCTGACGGCCATGTCTCCTCCTCACTTCAATACCGTGAACCCTGGTTTGGTTTGATGGTTCGGAAACCACATGTCAAAGGGGAAAAAGGGGGGGGTGGGCATCATTTGACGTTTTGGTACTTTTTTAATTTCAACGTTTGAAAACATGCTGTTTCCGAACTGCCACAGGTACAACAATACGAACTCTTGAGCCCGTCTTCCACCCCCTTCTTTTTACTTAAGGGACGATCATAAACTATGTGACCGATTTTAGACCACTTTTGACCCCCTCCCCCTATTGTGACCTGGCTAACCTAAAGCTTACCGTGCATTAAGGATAGGATCGTGACCATCAGCTGACCGCCCTTCCCCCCAAATTGGTCACATAGTTTATGAACGTCCCCTTAAGAGTTCGCAGCCCTGCTTTTGGCGGTCAGTGTGCTTCTGTTATACTGTCTGATCGTTGACGTACTGACCGTTAGAGTGGAGCGCAGATCCGATATGTGGTCCACAGACGGTCCGAACTCGGTGTTGTAATCCCTGGGCTGGCCGCCTTGTGATGGAACACAACAAAAAGCACGATCACTTGTGCCTCCCCCTCCCCCCGCCCGGCACGGCCGTACCGCACGAGTGGCCCGCCCCGCCGTGGTCTGTCGTTCGTTCCTTCGCGAAGAGAGTCGGCAGGCCCAGGCCCGGGCCCGGTCGGTGCGCTGCCTGCGAAACCGGCTCGTCGTCCAGGGCTGATCCCGGCCAGCCTGCGTCAGCCCGTGTCCCGTCCCGTCCCGGCACCAAGACGCTCGCGAAACACGGTGCAGCTCGCTGCGGTCCTGCGGTCCGCCACTCGGCTGGCAAGTCGCGAAGAAGGAGACTGCACGCCGTCGGTGGCGCGGGCTGAGGCGCGCGGCGTGGCGGCAGCAGCGGCGGCCACCGGCAGCTCGGCCCGGCCCACCCCCACCCTAACACCTTCCTCGCCCCGCCCGCCCCGCCCTTCCACCGGCCAGTCGGCAGCGGCCCGGCGCGGCACGGCCCCACAGCCAGACCCCGCGCACCACCCTCCGAAAATGCCGTCATGCATCCATCCGTCCGCCTGCCGCCCCTCCCCGCCCCGCCCCGCCGTGTGTGGCACAGTGACCGTGGCAATGACTGCAGGGATGCCCACACGGCCCCAGCGGCTACCGCGACGTCTGTACCGTGAGGCGAGGATTACCGAAGGCCCCCCAGAACAAAAGCACTTCGGACATGTAGCCGAGGCCGACGTACCCCCACGGACACCGCGCGCTCCGGATACCGAGCCTCAACCTTCCGAACCACCCTTAAAAAAAAAATAGGCAGAATTTTCCAGCCTGGAATTGTTTTTAGTCCAGCTTCCACAGACCCCGCGGCGCCGCCGCAGACAGGTAAGTAAAATGAAGCCGCTTCGCTACTCCTCCTTTCTTCGCCACTTGTGACCACTTGTGACCGCGGGATTGCGGGACCGCCGCGCCCAGTTGCGTTGTGTGCCGCCAGTGCCGTGAGTGCGGCTCGGGCCGCCTTCTGACACGCCTGATGCAAGGAGCGATAACAAATCGGCGGGGAAAATGAATACTAAACTATCCCACGACACGGCGCGCCACGGCCGCAGACCCCCGCCGCAGTGCTATGAGGCTGACGCCTCAACCTGCGAAGGCGCGAAGCGCGACGTTTTGCGCTTAATGGGACACTATCCTACAACGACGTCCACACGTGGCTAAGAAACCTAGGGCGCCATGGACCGCGGATAGAGTACTGTGCAGCCCAAAACGGAAGTAAGAAAGTCGTAAAGAAGAAAAAGAACGCAATGTAGAAAATCAGTCTGCGAAAAACGCGCGATTTGTCACACTTTCCCCATACTTCCGATTTCGGATCCTCCGGACGACTCTATTGAGATACACCGTGTCGCTCGCAGCGCATCCCATCGGCCGTTAATTATTGTTAAGTGGCTTTATCGACAGGCTGACGACAGGCGAGCGTGGGCAGAGCGGGGCAGCCGGGAGCGCTTCGCCCAATACATCATCGCTGCTTTTGGTCAGGTAAACATCCACCACAACTTTCCGTGGTGGTGGCCGCCAAAGCTCCACGATCGGCGGTAGCGAAGGGAAAAATTAGCATTCTTTCTCCCCCCCCCCCCTCTCTCTCTCTCGCTCTCTCTCTCTCTGTGTCTCACTCACTCTTTCTGCTGCAGAGGCCCGCCTTCTGATGGATGAGTCCAGCGACCTCCTCGACGGCATAGCGTGCGCGGCTAAGGTCTCCAATCGGATTGTGCAACGCGCAGACATTAGCGCAGACAGCACGAAATGCATCCAGTGACACCGCCCTATCTGTTATAAAAGCTTTTTTTGTAAAAAAAAATTATTAAAGCGTGACTGCCAACATATCAAATTTTTTTGTCTGTAGCTCAGTCCTACCTGTCGTCGTGGACGACCTAGTGAATTCTAAAAGGCCCAGAACGGATTTTTCCACGAAACTCTTCGTGCGCGAATTTCTCATAGCGCGATGTGGTGGTACACCTGCTGCACATTGTCCCGGATGATGAATCCCTTTCTGATGCTAGGCGTTCCGTAGGACGAGGACAGCGTGCCCTCGGCCTGCCCTCGGCCTGCCAGAGCCCAGCTCCCGCCTCGACATAGCAAAGGATGAGAATTTGATGGGCCCGCATGCGTGCGCCGGGGCATGGCGGCGTAATCTAACCAAAGTCGGTACGCTTCTGCCCGCCAAGGCGATTGCAATAATAAAATTTTATTCGCGGCAATTAAGTAGCTAAGGAACGGGTGGCGCCGGACCGTTTCTCACACTGGGCGCTGCTGCAGCGGGAGACGATTTGTGATCGGCTGCATCCTGCAAGGCGGTGGCTGAGCTCGGCCGCCCCGCGGGCCACGCCGGGCCGGACGCCGGTGACTCAGGCGTGGTCATCGGACCTGCGTGGGCGGCCCGCCAATGACACGGCGCCTTCTAGCTATGCCAATAGAATAAAAGAAACAGACGGAGGAGAAGGCGGCGGCGGGGACGTGTCCCTTTTGTTCTCCGCCCGGCGGGCCCGCGGGGCCCGGGCCGGGCCGGCGGGCACGTAGAGCTGGTTCTGAGTAGTGGTGTCCGGTGACCACCACCAGGCCGCCATTAGCGCACCTCGAAATAGAAGCAGAGATTGGGGCCATTTTCAGTTGCTTCCACCCGTCAAATCCGGGGTGCGGCGGAGATCCGCAGAGTTTTGCATAACGACGATCGCGAATGTCGGGCCGCGCTCTGCCGCGGGACGATGACTCCACTGCAGCCAACACAACGAGCAGAGGGTCGGTAGTGAAACTACAACTCAAACAGTAGGGCTTTAACTATAGCTTCTTTAAACTGTAGTTTTAGTTTAAATGCATTTAACGCGAAAACCAAAGATTGTCCTAAATAACCGGTACTTTTTCTGCACGAAAACTACTGTTTAACTATACTTTCCTGGTGTAGTTCGCACTGACGCTCCTTTGGCGGGCACTGCCGGCGCTGCCACCTCAGCGAGTCCCTTGCCGACGCGAGTGGAGCGGGAGGGAGGTTAGGTTCGGGTCGTGCCCTCCGGTAGTTCGATCTCGTTACGAACTCACCTCCCGTCCCGTTCGGTGTGCTAATCAACAGGTGGGACGGACAGAACACACGCCGCGCGCGTGCTGATTGGCTGGTGAAGGGCGAGGGCCGCGCCAGTCGTGAGCGCGGGAGGCCGCTGCGGGCGGGCACTGGCGGGCACGTGAGGGCGCGTCCGAAAACACCGTCACGGCGGGGAGTGTCGGCCGGGACATACTCCTGGCCGCCGCCTCCTCAACCCCAGACGTAATTCATGATTCCTATAATGTGCGGTTTCCGATTATGTTTCGCTCACCACGACGTCAACGCGGCCACTTTCTTTTTCTCTCATTCGCCTCCTCGGGTCTGCGGCGAATAAGTGAGGTACGCACAAAGCACACATAACAAGGCAGGCCCTCCCTTCGGTGGCGGTTCCTCTTCCCGCAGATTCGCCATCTCTCTCTGTCTCCCTCTTTTCCTCGCCTGGTTAGTTTGATTCTCTCTTCTCGTATTTTTCCCTTCCCCCATATTCGTAACCTTCCCCTATATCGTCTGTCTCACATAAGCCTGCTGTCGTCCACGACTTTGATCTCTCTCTCTCTCTCTCTCTCTCTCTCTCTCTCTCTCTCTCCCTCTCTCTCTCTCTCTCACTCACTCACTCACTCTCCGCAAGGCAGCCTAGTGGTGTTGGTCGTTCCCTCTTGTAATGATACCCTCTCTCTCTCTCTCTCTCTCTCTCTCTCTCTCTCTCTCTCTCTCTCTCTCTCTCTCTCTCTCTCTCTCTCTCTCTCTCTCTCTCTCTCTCTGGATATCCGAGTAGTAGCCGCACCGTGTCCCGTGTGTGCCAGTCGTTATAAACCCGCGTGTTTACAAAGTGGCTGCCAAGGAGAGGTGGGTGGCTGCGCCGTCATGCCTTCTGCTGTGCGCGCGCCCGCCGACATTGTTCGAACCACTCTCACTCGCACACACTCGAACACACACACACACACACACACACACACACACACACACACACACACACACACACACACACAATCGCCGCAGAGTAAAACACAGACTCCAAACTCGATGCCCATGGGAACTCTTTTTTGTGCCACGCGAGCTGCTAACCGGCCTTCCTCCCCCGGGGAAGCGCTTTTTCAATGCCTCGGCGCGGGCGGGACCGCTCACCAGCTGCTGCTGCTGTTGTCGTATCGGGCGCACGGCGCACGCTTCTCACGATTAGGCCGCACGTTTATTGGCAACGTTAAAAAAAAATTTGCAAGCATTATCAGATAACACCACCAGAGCACTTCATTACATGTAGACGTGACGGTCAGGTAATGTTCGTGCGGATGTGTGCCATTTGACCAAACTTAAGAGAAAAAAATACTCGTTACCTGAGTACAAAGAGATTCGAAAGTTGTTGTTTGTTTTGTCGCCCATCTTGATTGCCGCGTTAAATATGGGAAATAGCCTCCAAATAATTCACTCAAAACGCCATTCAAGTTTGTCATACCTGCCCTCGAGAGCTTCCGGTCTGGATGTGTTCTTGTTCTTTAACTTCCGTTTCCATGTCTCACTGGAAACCCCTATTGAAACCACGAATAACAGAAGCGTGACGACGAATTCAGAAAAGATTCCTCGGCGTTTACGCGTTGCGTGGGCGGCACCATTCCGCCGTCTGCCGGGGCTGCCGGCGTCCTGCCGGCGCGGGGTCCTGGGCCCGGTATCAGCTTTCATGAGGACGACACGACACCGTCGTGCCCCTCAAGGCCGGCGGGGCGGACCGGCGGCCGCGCGGCGTGGCCCCAGTGACCCCCGTCGGACCCCGGCCGGCCGGCGTCACGGCGCCAAACACCACCTCCCCGCGGTGGTGGTCACCCTGCGACACTCTGACACTACATAGCAGGGCACTCCGTCGCCGCCGCCGCCCGCCGCCCTGCCGTGCCGAAACAGCGGAGGTCGCGGTGCTGCCCAGCGGCCCAACGACCGCTAGATTGGTTTGGCCTACTATCACGCCACACGGCAACCCTCACAGGGGCGGGCCGGGCCCGGAGGGTAAGGGGAGAGGGGGGGGAGTCCCCCTCCCACGCGGAAGCAAACAGGGAACAAGGGAACACACTCTGCCCGATCGCGTTTTGGGGGAACTCAATCAGGGGAGGCTGCCGCCGCTGCAACCGCCGCTGCAAACCGCCGCCGCCGCCGCGTCCTCGCGAATTAAAGTCCCCGACAAAAACACGGGGCCGTCATCAAGCGGGACACGTCGCGGCGATTATTTTTTGGCGCGCGCGTGCCTCTGCTGCCTGCGACTACAAACGTGTCGCATCGATGGCCGAGCAAAACGACAACGGTGGCGGCGTGACAGGTTCCGTTCCGTTCCGAAGACGTGCGCGGGGGGCCGGAACCGCTGGGGGCGCGGGGGCCGCGGGGGCGCGGGGGCGCGGGGGGCGCTCGCCCACAACTTACGCCGCTCTGTCGCCGTGTCGTCGGCGCGGAGATTAGGGGGGCGACAGTCCGCCAGATCCGCCAGCCTTGCGGAGCCTGGCCCCGCCATACGCGACCATTAGAGCCTAATAAACAACGTCCTCAGTACGGCAGCGGCCGCGACGGTGGCGGCGCGGGGAAGTCCCCGGACGACCGGAACATTCTCCATACGCGCACAGATTAACCCCCCCGGCTGCGGCGGCGGGAGTCGAACCCGGGACCAGGCCGAGGAACTGGTCCTCCCCGCGTGCAGAATGTAGCCCTTCGGGTCGACCGGCCCCCGCCGCTGCCGGCCGGGAAGGGGGAATACGGGCCATGGCCAAGCAGTGCTTCGCCGAGGCGGGCCGACAGGGAAGGGCGGGGCGGGGCGGCGGCGACGAGCAGCCCGGGAGCGTCCCATGACACAAAGCACTGGTGTGAATCGCAGCTTTACTTTCCTGAAAGTGGGGCGCGCTTTGACGAGGATCACCCCCTATAATTCGCATGATTTTGCTGGTACTACACGCGATGACTGAGTAGCCTCCTGAGGATGGGAGAGGAGGGAGACAGCGAGAGAGAGAGAGAGAGAGAGAGAGAGAGAGAGAAAGGGAGAGAGAGAGAAACTGCCCCCAAACTGGTATCGAGGGGGGGGGGGGCTCCACTCGGTGTGTATGCCCAGTAGCAGTACGCCGTGCCCGCCAAGGCCCGGCCAGGCCAACAAGGTCCCTGTGTGCATCTCGTGCCCTGCCGTGGCGTGCCGTGTCCGCGCCGTGTCCGCGCCGTGTCCGCGCATGAGGGCATCAGGCTGTGCAGAGCATGCATCCCGTCCCGATGCACCGCCTGCACCGCCTGCATGCCATATACTCCCGCCTGTGTCCTTGGCTTGTGGGCTATCGCTGGCAGGCACCGCAGGCCGGCCGGACTCGTTGCTTGTTTGGCCGCCGCCGGCTGCGCCTGTGGCTGCGCCTGTGGCTCCGCTGGCGCCTGTGCCCCCGGTAATGCCTACCGTCTTCGCTTTATGACCTGTATAACACAGCCAAATGATAAAGGCACTTGTCTCTTCTCGTTGTCGTCGACTTTATGCAGACCGAGGGTCAAGGGCCGAGCTGCGGCGGGGACGCAAAGCAGTTTACTCGTCTTCTTGAGAAAAAAAATGTTTAAAAAAATAGCATCGCCTAATTGGGTGCCCGCTGTTAAAGTGGTGCGAATTTTGGAAGTGAATGAGCCGCCGCTGGTGGAAGGGCGCCTGCGAATGTCCGGGTAGGCCAGCCCGCACCACACCCGCGCATGGACGAGCCGAGGTTGCCTACCTGCGAGGCGTCTCCGTCTCCGAACGTCAATGGCACCGTCGCAGAAACGTGGTTTTGTTTCCCGATCGGAACTCGGCACTCATCCGCCATGCATCTAATCGGTCGGCATCAGCAGGCAGAATCAATAATGCCGCCTCTCGCTTCCGCTGCTTCCGCCGCTACGCGTGCAGTGCAGGCCGCGCTCCGGACGCGGCCGGTTATTCTCTTTCACTCTCCCTCCCTCCCACCGTCCACTCCGCGCGGTGTGTGCGACGGAGATGACACGTCCTCTGCATCCGGACGCGCACTGACGCGGCTAATGGAGACATTACACGCCACGGCGCCTCGGCGCCTCGGCCAATAGAGAACTGATGGGGCCTGCCGGAGCCCGCTGGAGTGGCTGGAGCCTGCCGGAGCCCGCCGCCGCCCGGATTCCAGCAGTACATCTCTCCGGCCCGGCCCGGCTGTGCTTCGTGGATTGTGTGTCCGTGAAGCTCCACTCCCCCGGCGGTCCGATTCGATCCCCACGGGCCTCGTACTGCTTGGAAGCACCGTGGCCTTGTGGACCTTGTCCGGGCCAGAGAGCTCCGACCAAAGTTCAGCGCATTTGTTAAGAGATGCACATTTTCAGAAACGAGAACATTTGACTAAACATTTTCTTTCAATTTCTCTGTTTTTCACGAAAACCCCGTGTTTTTATAATTTGTAGTCATTTTTCTTGTACAATTTTTTAAAATAATTTTTTGATGAATGTAATTTTTATTTGCATATCAGAGCTTGAGAGAGAGAGAGAGAGAGAGAGAGAGAGAGAGAGAGAGAGAGAGAGAGAGAGAGAGAGAGAGAGAGAGAGAGAGAGAGAGAGAGAGAGAGAGAGAGAGAGCGAGATAGAGAGAGCGAGAGAGAGCACATATGACTTGTGCGGCACAGATATGATGGACGACAGGGAGGAGAGTCTCTCGCCGATGTGTGTCTGCAATTGCACGGCGCAGCACTCCGTGTAATGTGCGTGTACTACTGCCGCTGCTGCTGCTGCTGCTGCTGCTGTCGTTGTCCGCGGATTGCTTTACGAGCGCGGCGGTGGTGCCAGGGAGCATCTCACTTACGCTCGTTGCTGGCCGCGCTGGCAGCAGAGGGACAGGGATCCCGCAGCAGGCCGCAGGGACGGGTGCGCTGGGTACTCTGATAGTTGTACAAGTCGTAGTGTGGCTCCAGGCCATTAAAGCACTCCTGGGGTGTATGTGCGCGGTGCAGCCCGCGTCCTTATCCCGGGAGCCAAAACACACACACACACACACACACACACACACACAGAGGCTGACGCTCTATCGCGAAGGACGCTCATGTGTGTGTGTGTGTGTGTGTGTGTGTGTGTGACAGGCCACAGCGTCACGGTGTTGGTATTGGCCGTTGCGGATGGATGAGTTTTTAATATACGAAGCGTGGGCATCGCATATGGGCGGCCTCGTCCGCTGCGGCCGCCTCCGGGCGCCTCCGGGCGCCTCCGGTCGCCTCCGGACCTCCGGACTCCCCCGAGAGGAGAGCCCTGCGGGATTACATCCGTCCTTGTCGCACGCGCCGCCTCGGGCACCACGAGCCGCGACTGTGACGAGGACGGCAGATGCTGGGTGATATTACACATCCGTGCGCCCGCTGCCCGCTCCACGGCCAGCACGCGTCCCTGACGGGACCCCGAGGCTGAGTAGTGCCTTTCTACCAAATCCCGTCCCATCACGAAAAAAAAAACGTGTTCGCTGATCCAGCTAACCCGAACAAACATTTTCGCGGAGTGAGCAAAACAAAAATGTTGAGGCGCGTTTTCAAAGGTCAGAACTCGCTAGACCAGAGCAAAATTCGCTAATCCAGACAAACTTATTTTTCCGTGGTCTAAACTCTACCTGGTGCGCGGACAAAATTAAGGGACGGTTTTGGTTTGTGTTGGAGTAGAGGTTTCGAACGAGGCTCAGAGGCGGAAGCTGGAGAACAAAAACACTCCCAGTCCGGAAGCTGTGGAGAGCAAGTATGAGAAATTTTGATGCACTTGTGCGGCGCCAAATATGCCAGATAACCTCCA
This sequence comes from Odontothrips loti, assembly GCA_038380765.1. Taxonomy (NCBI): domain Eukaryota; kingdom Metazoa; phylum Arthropoda; class Insecta; order Thysanoptera; family Thripidae; genus Odontothrips; species Odontothrips loti. The sequence goes on from CM076251.1 coordinate 13,231,145, forward strand.
AATTCACTCAAAACGCCCATTCAAGTTTCTCATACCTCCCTCGAAAGTTTCCGATTTGAAAGTGTTCTTGTTCTTCTACTTCCATTTCCAAGTCTCATTGAAAACCTCTATTCTCCAGGACGGTCTCGTTCGTATTCATGACCGCAGAGTAGTGTCTCCCCGCTGACAACGACCGCGGGGGCCGGCGGGGGCCCTCGGATTCCAGCGCCAGCCGCACTGCCATACTTCCCAACCGACTTCCGACTTGGCAGTCCGGCCGCAGCTCCGCAGCTCCGCAGCTCCCTCCGCACGCTCCACGCTCCGCACCCGAGCGCTGCAAAACGATACTAACTCTCCACGCGCGCCACACATCCGCTGCACACAAGTTGGTAGTGCATCGAACAACTGCCCCGCCACACATCCGCTGCACACAAGTTGGTAGTGCATCGAACAACTGCCCCGCCACACATCCGCTGCACACAAGTTGGTAGTGCATCGAACAACTGCCCCGCCACACATCCGCTGCACACAAGTTGGTAGTGCATCGAACAACTGCCCCGCCACACATCCGCTGCACACAAGTTGGTAGTGCATCGAACAACTGCCCCGCCACACATCCGCTGCACACAAGTTGGTAGTGCATCGAACAACTGCCCCGCCACACATCCGCTGCACACAAGTTGGTAGTGCATCGAACAACTGCCCCGCCACACATCCGCTGCACACAAGTTGGTAGTGCATCGAACAACTGCCCCGCCACAAAAGGACATGCAAACCAGAGCAAGGACTGACATAATCATCAGCACATCCCGTCAGGAGGTGGTCAGCAGCTATGGGACACTGTCTGCACAAGGAGGATCAAGCCACGCAAATGCCAACAACGGTCGAGGGCGGAGGAGGGAGGCCCCAATCTCACTGACACACACACACACACTCACACACATGCACGCCATCTCACGCGGGCAGAGGAGGGAAGTTCATGGCGATGGTCGAAGTGTTTTTCCTCTTTTACCCCCTCTATCGTTCTGTCAGTGTGATTATCTACGTGCAATGGCAGGAATGACGATGTGTGTGTGTGTGTGTGTGTGTTTTCCGTCGTCCTGGAAAAAATTGTTGCAGAAAGGTTTCTATTTGACTGAGACTTGAAAATTTGGCTGATATTTTAATCATACCGATTTTTAAGACGTTATCATTCAATTTCCACGTCCATGCCACACGTCGAATAATACCGAATAATAATTGTGGCCGTATCGGTGGGAGAGAGACAGACAGACAGGCAGACAGACAGAGAGGGGTGATCCCACGGGGGGTCCGCCACCGTGACCGTCATTAGTGTCCGCAAAGAGATTTAGTGCCCTTTAACTCGGAGGTAATATCGCAACAGATTGTCGGCGCGCGGACCCTCTTTCTTCTCCTCCTTCTCCTTCTCCTTCTCCTTCTTATTCTTCTCCTTCTCAGATCGTGCTCCCCGGTCTCAGCGAGGCTGTCCGAGACGAACTGGTCTACGCCACGCCCCGTCACGCTATGTCACACCCCGCAGCAGGTAGCGTCACCGACATAACGTCAGGGTGGTTTCTTTATTGCTAACTTTTGTAGAGATGACTCCTTTTTTGTGGAGACTTTTAAGGCCGCAGGGACACACGTGTTTGGGACGTCCTATCGCGCTGCCGGCGCTGCCTCTCGAGTGCTGCGGGCGGCTGCGTCTGCGGCGCGGCGTGGCGTATGGTATTTACTGCCGCCCAGGGTCACGACAATTAATGCTCGCACGGCAGCGCTGGTGAAAATGAACCCCAATGCCAATGCGAATCCGGATGGGCCGGTGATCGCGCGCCGCCGCGCACGGGCCGTGCATCAGGGACCCGGAGGGACCCGGAGGGACTCATGCTGCCGATGGTCCTGCGGGAGTCCGGACCTCGCCCTGCACTGACGCGGTGTGACGCTTCCGTTTCGGCCTTCCTTCCGCCCTCCAATCTTTCCTAATTGGAGTAAGTGCAGGTAAAACAATCACGATGGGAAAAAGGTTTGGTTAGGTTAGGTTAGGTTAGGTTAGGTTAGGGTAGGTTAGGTTAGGTTAGGTTAGGTTAAAAAATAACACGTTTAAAAAAAGGCACTTTTGCAAGTTTTGGGTAGAAGGGTGTGACTTTTTTTAAGCCAGCAATTTATTTTACCAGCTTGTGATTTCTTTTCCACACTGTGAAGTTTTCACCGGCACTTACCCTGATTGGTTAACTCCAGCGGCCAGGTATGTCACGAGCTGGAATGTCTAGATGTGTGCTCTGCGCTGGGTTACGGGAGGGTGTTCCGGAGGCCTCCCCACCTCCTCCTCCTCCTCCATTTAAGGAGACTTAATTCGATACTGGAGCAAACAGCCGGAGGTGCGGGCGCCGTGCCGTGCCGTGCCGCCGGAGGCCAGGAGTCCGGGAGTCTCGCCGGAAGACAGGATTGTTCGACCTGGACTATCGATGCGTCCGCCTCCCCGGCGTTTACCCGCTGTAAAACTTGCACTGCGGCACTTACAGGGCCGCTGCGCGTGCTGCACGCCGGGCTGCCAGGCCAAGTGTGTCTCACGTTCGCTTCCTATAAAAAGTCTCGGCGCCACGGCCAGCGCCGCTATATATCGCGATGCCGTGCGCTCTCTGATCGTTTGGTATTCATGGGTTGGCACTGCTGAGGCTAGGCCGGCTAGGCCGCGGCGGCGTGATGACGGCAGGCCTGCCAACGAGGGCGATTGGCGATTGTTTGCGTCCGCCAGGTCACAGTCTCACACAGGGTTGCTCCGGCACCCAACGGGGAGCGGACGAGGGCGCCGTTTGCGACACACGCGCTGTAATGACGGGGAGCGGCAGAGCGGCACACAGTCAATGCTCATCTCGCGGTGACAAGGCGCGGCAGCACCGCGGCAGCCGCCCCGCACCCGCCTCGACTCATTGTCCTCCCAGAACAAGACGTCATCCACCAGCAGACGACGGCTGCCCCTGGCCTGGCCTGGCCGGGGCCGCCGGCCGGCCCTCTTGGAGGTGCGCGTCGACGAACTTGACCTGTCCCAACAAACGGCCCGGGGGGAGGCACCGCGTCGCGCCGCAAGGCCCCCCGCGCCGCTGACGGCCCCCGCGGCCGCCTCCGTGCCCCGCCCCTGCACACCCCTGCCCTGGCCGCCGCCTCCGGCCGCCTCCTCTGCCCCCAACCGGGTCGGACAGATACCCTTGTCTGTCTCTTGTCTGAGGCTGAGGTGCGCGCTGGGGCAAACCAATATATTTTTTTACCCTCCGTGCAGTCAGAGGCCCGGGCCCAGAAAAAAAAGTCGCAGGGAAAAAAGTTGTTCTGATGTTCCAAGTTTGATTTTTTGATCACTATAACCATATAATTCAAGAAATTTTATTTGCGACAGTATGTGGGGGTGTCCCCGCCTCCCTCCGGTCCCCCTCCGCTCCCCCCCCCCCCCCCCTCCGGCCGTGCGGGGCGGAGCGTCTGCTCACTAATTTATTCGCCGTTTCGCGCCAAGGCCGTGATGACGGCTTTAGGACGCTTTAGGGCGCTTTGGGGCGCGCTCCATGCCCTTTCCCTTCACGCGGTGACCTTACGACAGGGCCACGGCCAAAGTGTCATCAACGCCATACTTTTCCTCTGGGTCTTTTTTTCATCAACCTTTTTTTTCCTTTTTTTTTTTACTGTCCAACCGGATGGCACGGTGGCCCGGCGACGCATCTTCGCTTTGTCACACATACACACACACATACACACACACACGCACACAAACACACAGACACACATTCCCAAAGCCTCCTTGGATTGCCGCCGGTGATTCCCCGAAGAGCAGCAGCAGCAGCAGCAGCGTCACGGCGGCAGCTGAGGCGCGACATTTATTAGCAGAGGGCCTTGCAGCGGGAGCCGGGCCGGGCCGGAGCGTCTCACAACGCGGTCACATGTGGACCTGCGCTGGGGACCATCCCTGGAAGGGCACCGGTAGCGCCTGCTGGGTAGGCAGCCGCGGCCTCTGTCACGCACGCGTGCCGTGCGGGCTGGCCTACCCCGGCATTCGCAGGCGCCCCCGCTGTGACCTCGGTGCCGCCGGGTGTGACTGACCCGCCCCGCCGCAGACCCCGGAATCCCGGTCCGCGGCAGAATCATGTGCCGATTCCGCGCACTGGTGTGAATGAGTGGTCGTGATGCACCGGCCGTTCGCAGAAGCAGGCGGATGATCCCAGTGGCGTCACTCGGACAGCGCAGCGCCAAGCCCCAGCCGAGGTCGCTGTGCTCCCGCCGAATTTCGTGTTCATCGTCCGCGATGCTCCGCGCTCTTTTCGGCGAATCTTTTATTATATCCTGACAAGGAATAGAAATCGGTGATAATTCTTGAGTTTCAGTGTCGTTTGCACCCTTGCGAACTTTGTTCTGCTTCGTTTTGATTTTGTTCTTAATTTCTTTCTAATTTTGTGGACATTTTTAGTTTGTTGTGGAATTTTTCAGTTTTTGTGGAATCTCTCAGTTTTTGTCGGAATTTTTCAGCTTTTGCGGATTTTATTTCCCCTGAAATCCTCGAGTTTTTGCAAACTTTCTGAGTTTTTCTGTTCTGTGAAATTTGGGAAGCGCGCGCAGGTCCTCAGTTCCGAACGGCACGGCGGGGGCCGCGGGGGGTGCTCGGCGGGGGGTCCGGTCCGACGCGGTCGGCCGCCTGGCGGACACTACTTACTTGGTCAGTGGAACTCGCGGCGTGGCTGGGCGTGGCGCGCGCGTACGGCTGCTGGATGGAGAGAGAGGGGAAAGGGGGGGGGGGAGGATACCATGGCGGGGAGGGTGGGTGGGGAAAGGAAGAGCCCCATGCGGGATGCCTCTCCCTCCCCACCGCTCCGAACGGGCACACGGCCCGGCGGAGGGGGAGGGGAGGGGAGGGGGCGGCCACAAAGGTCGACGAACGTCCTTGCCAGCTATGCTGTGTAGCACCGCTGCGTGGTGCGGCCCGGCCCGGCCCGGCCGTGTTGCTGTTGGCTCTGCACGGCCCGCCGGACACGGACCCGACCCGACCCGGGACAAGAAACCAGCTTTCCCAGCAGCAGCGGCAGCAGCAGCAGCAGCAGCAGCAGCAGCAGCAGCAGCAGCAGCAGCAGCGGCAGCAGCAGCAGCGGCAGCAGCAGCAGCGGCAGCAGCAGCAGCAGCAGCAGGATGGTTGAGGTGGGGGGAGGTGGGGCAGATGGGACACATCAGCGCTGCTATTATTAGGCCTCGCCGTAATCGCGGAGAGTGCGGACAATAACAAATAGGAGCTCACCGAAAAAGTGTGTGCGGATGTGTGTGGGTGAGGGGAGGGGGGGGGGAGCTGGTAATAAAACAATTCGCTTACGCAGATATCGAAGTATTTTATTTGTTATTCATTTTTTAATGCGAGCTTGTGGTATTGCGCCAGAGAGGAGCCTGAGCTACTGCGCGCCTGGTGGGTAGGCCACCTGACGGCGAGGGCGTGGGCGCTGAGCGCGTTGCATACCTCGTCCATTGCAGGCGCTCACGCGGCGGCCGAAAACACCCGGCAATGACGCGTGTCCTTTCAAATCGAAACAAAGTCAACCACGAACGCAACACAGTACCCACACAGAGCTGTACTAAGACTACACCGGCCTCTCGTGTGTCGCAGTAAGGAAGCAAATTATGAATGAAGAACATAAAGACACTGACCATCAATCATACGGCACAGCACGACGCAGCGCTGCGGGGGCGTGACACCCACGTGACTAGCCGGTGGGGGTCGGCCCGATGAAAGTGTGTCCGCTGCGTGCGTGCGTGTGTGTGTGTGTGTGTGTGTGTGTGTGCTGCACTCACGGTCTGTGTTCAAGGAGTCTGGCGAGTCGCGGGGTGTAGGTACCGTTCCGTTCCAGTGCATGTACGCTCGGTGCACGCCGCCGCCGCTGCCGCCGCTGGTCAGTTCAGGGACGACCGGCCTCCTCCCGGACGCGCCGCCGCCGCCGCCGCCGCCGCCTGTGGCCCTAGCCCACGGGCTTAACGCTCCGACTCCGAACACAAACGGCGACGTGTCCGAGGGCCCCGGAGCCCACAGCAGGCCGCAAGACTCCGGTACTTCCTTCGGTGGGGGGCGGAGTGAACGCCCATACCACGTGACCGGGCACCCCCCCGGCCGGGTCGGGTTATTATTAGCACGACGCCTTTCGCAGCGCTCTCCGTCTCTCTCGCACTCGAGCCGGCCCACGCTGCGCTGGCTTGGTGCGCGTACCTGATCCGGCAATTTCTCATAACATGATCGGCAGGGCGGGCGCGCCGGCCTTGGGGGCCGTCGTGGCCCGTCCTTTCGGTGGATCCAGTCGCAGGTACAGTCCGGACCAGGGCCCCGTCGTGTGCAGCAGCAGGCCAACATGTGCTTCCCCCTGGTCTGCAGATGCGCCAAGGAGCCGCTACGGAAAATTTGGCCGCCTTTCGAGAAGAGTCGCCTGGTCCGTGTCCCCCGACTGTTGTTTTATCATCCGCGACAGTGTCATCCTGTCTTGTCTCAAACCAGGAGGAGGAGGTGGTCGTGGTCGTGGAGGTGTCAGTTTGATAAATGCCCGGCGGAGAGAGAGAGAGAGAGAGAGAGAGAGAGAGAGAGAGAGAGAGAGAGAGAGAGAGAGAGAGAGAGAGAGAGAGAGAGAGAGAGAGAGAGAGAGAGAGAAGGCTGCTTGCGATGCTGCACACCGTCCACCACCTCGTAGACAAGGCCGGCGGTGTAAGTGTAAAGCCAAAGCCTCCAGTCGGCTGGCCGCCTACGGATGACCACGGCATGCTACGGCACCTGCTACTGGGACTGGACGGGGAGGATAGGATCGGATCGGACGTCCATGCGGTCAGCGGCGGCGCTGGGATGTGTCGCTCCCCGCCCCGCCCCGCACGCTGCTTGTCGACCTCCGCGCCGCCTGTGGCATCTCCCGTGCGCCGCGCACCGTCTGTCTCTGTCGCTCCCGCCCTGTGCCGGACCTCCGGACGGCGACCGACAGAGACAGAGCACGCGATGGAAGTCATCGTCGTCGTAATGCATGCGAGGCACACACGGTACAGCGTGGCGTGCGGGGTACGGCGCCTTTCTATGGTAATGTGGCACCGTGTGGCACCGTGTGGCACCGTGTGGCACCGTGTGGCGCCGTGCGGCACTGGCACTCGCTACAAGCAAAGCCGCAGGCCGCAGAGGTATGTGAGGATGCCGGCTGGCGTTGGCTTCCCGAGGGCCGAGGAGGCCGAGGCAGGCCGTCGGGGAGGCAGGAGGCCTCCCGGACCACCGCCGGCGGACTGCCCAGGACGCCAACGCCAGGAGGTCTGACGTCACGGCCGACGTCGACGTGCCACCCGTGGGAGACGCGAGAGCTCTCGGATTTCCGATAGGGAATTTTTTTTTCAATTGTTTTTTTTTTGTGAAAAATAAAACTAGTTTAAAAATTGTTGGGAGGTGATGGTAAATGAAATATGTATCCCGATGGTATAAAATAATGAAGCGTTTCGAAATCATTGTAGTACGTCCTCATCAGAGACAGAGAGCGGAACAGCAGCGGAGCCACAGCGGAGCGGACGGCGGGAAGGGGAAGGGCCCCCGGGCTTAAGTCTAGCCATGGCCCACTTGGACGAGTGAGCGCGAGCACGCACACACACACACACACACACACACACACACACACACACCTGCTTTTAATTTCGCTGGTTAAGTAAGGCAGCTTCAGTGAGGCAGCGCCACACATCATTTACCTCAGCCATCTGCTGGCCTTTTTCAGGGCCCCGGGAGGACCTCCAGGATCTCCAGGACCTCCAGGTCCTCCAGGGCCTCCGCGACATCTGGTGCCGCGTAGCTTGCAGAAGACAGCTTTTGCAGGAAAGAAAAAAAAATCATCCTTTTGCGGTGAGCTTTGTAACGATTTTTATTGTTACTGTTATTTTATTTGTTTTGTATTTCTATTTTTCTAGTGGCGCGAGTAGAGGTCCGGGTTGACGTTTGTCAAGTTGGTCACATCCCTGCTGCAGGGTGTGCCGGGCGTGCCGGGCGTGCCCAACAAGTGTCCTCTTCTCTCTCCCTCTCTCTCTCTCTCTCTCTCTCTCTCTCTCTCTCTCTCTCTCTCTCTCTCTCTCTCTCTCTCTCTCTCTCTCTCTCTCTCTCTCTCTCACTGCCGCTGACACGGCCGGACACGACAGGGTCAGTAGTGTCTGCAGAGAGCCTTCGCTTCGCGCGCTCCCTGACAGTCAAGGTATGACGAGGGCATTTTTCGTCGCGACACCACGACGAGGCTGGGCCGGGCTGGGCCAGGCAGGCCAGGCCGCACGCGCGGCGCCTGTGCCTCGGCACGCCACGCCACGCCACGCCACGCCACGCCGGAGCTTCACCACACCAAAGCCCCTTGTCCGTGTGGGTGTAACCACCACAATGTGAATGTGAATGCGATGTAGTGCACGGACGCGTACGGCGGCGCTTTGGTGTCAGTCTCACGGCCGCCGTCCTTCCCTCCCAACATGGCCGCCGCTGCTGCCACTGCTTTCGTGTTCATGTCGCATCAGGCATGTCTTCTTGATTTGCCTGCTCACCGATCCTGACATGAAAATCACAACATTTGCTCGAAGATCCTTCGTCGAGATTTTTGGTACCCAACCATCGGCTTTGATCGTCAGAAATGAAAGAGCATCAAATCAATACGTGCCGCCCGGGTGAGCAAGCAAAGCGCGGCGATAAAAAAAAATTGTTAAAATGAGCCCTTGTATATTCGGTATTATGCTCTGCGGAGCGACAGTGGCTAGAGTCCCGGGGCCAACTGAGCAGCCGTGAAGCACCGGGTCCCGTAAGATCACCGAAGTTGAAGGCAGCCTGGTGGAAGCCGGGACGACATAGGTTTTGTCCCTAACGGTCAACAGACTATCTGCCCATCATTTTTGAAACTATAAATTGCGGTTTGAAAATAGCCAGCTCCGTGGCCAGCTCACTCACACGCATGCTCGCGACGCTCGCGTCGCAAACTTTACATTTACAGGCCCCAGGCAGAGCTCGTAGCGCCGGCAGGTAGGCCACCCAACCGGCATTGAGTACACACGGATTTCTCATAGCCTCGCTCCGAGGTGTTCCCCGCCCCCCGTCCACCGGCCCTCCCCCCTCCTCCAGTAAACGCTCTCGTCTGCTGGCGACTCTGCTTTCTGCTGCGTGTTGAAGTGTTTTGACATTTGTTGAATGGTGTTGTTTGGATTCATTTTCTCCCGTGGATGATTTATCTGCTGAACTGAACTCTCATCATGGGGAAAGTGGCCATAGCTGACGAGCACTTGTGGTCGTACTGCAGGCAGTTTAATCCTCCGAAAGGTTACGTGGCCGGCCTGATTGTAGGGCAGGTTAGTGCCTCCAGCCTCAAACTCATGTCAGCTTTTCCTAATTTCGCTCTACCTTCTTCGCTTTTGACATGATGCAATCCTGCGTGTTTAATTTACGCATCCCACGGTTTCTCGTGGCGACCATTTATATTTTGTTATTTATTGTTTGTGTCATGAGTAAACATATGGTAGACCTCTCCTGCTTGTCATTTGCTAACAAGTGTTTTTGTTTGCAGCCCTCAAAAGCAGCTGATTATGTTGTACGACTAGGGCGCATACCAATTCCATTATCTGTGCTGAAAGAACATGGGAAGAAGCCATCAGAGGTGTATGGCCTATCACTAGCGGAAATAAATGAGTCATGGGTGTCAGTCCATGCGGTCGATGTAAGTAAACAGTTCATTTCCGTCTTGCCTGTGATTCCAACAGGATTTTATTCCTATTTCTGGAAGCTACAAACTAATTAAATCCTATTTTTCAGGTCACAAAAATGCTTCATGGAGGAATGTGGATTCTAGGTCTTTTCCTAATTGGACAGAATGATCCATTTGAAAATCAACAAAACTGCTCTCGCCTGCGTACCATACTCAGACATATGAGAACTGAGCTTAAAACGATTCCATTTTTGTATGGTGATAGCCCATCTGCGGATAAAATTGTTCTCTATGTGAACCCACAAAAAAATTTGTAAGACTGACTCATTAGTTATGTCTTATATCAGTCTTCCTTTTTTATTCTGAGTAAAGATAACCAACCTGCCTATTTCAATTCAATTTTCAGGGTATCGTGCCGAAGTTTTGATCTTGATGGTTCATCTATGAGACCAATGGATTGGAAATTTCAGAAGAACCCAGTAGTGTGGACACAGATAGACAGTATTTTAGATGTTCAGTATGTAGTGCATTTAAAAAAGGATGATTCCTCCAAACAAATTAGAAATGAATTAAAGGTATGTTTACAGTGACACTTTTTACAGTGATACATATCGTCCTTTAATTCATAAATAGATACAGGTTCTTTTTGATGGGTCACATGGTTTCATTCAGTGCCATATTTGGTTTTACAGATGCTGCTGGATGGCATCAGCAAACAAGTTCAGGAATCAGTCTGTACACTTTCAAATCAACTTCTTGGACCTGATGAGTTAGTAGAAAATATTTTTAAGAAACAGAAAGGCAAATCAGGAAAGAAAGGTAAAGGTGGTGGTGAAGATGAATCTGACAAGAACATTATTGCCAATCTCTACATGCCCATGGCAAGTATTTTTTCCTCTTGCTGTAAGTTTCCTTGTTTATATCTGGTTAATAAATACAATAATCAAACATATTTTGTTATAGTCTGGTGAGTCCATTGTTAAATCACCTTCTGGAGCGGAGGTAAATAATGGCTATGGCATATTCTACTTTGTCGGAGGCCCTGTGAGTAGAGTATTTTTAAACCAGAAAGCTACTGTTGAGGAGGCATGTCAAGTGAGTATGAATTTTCCTTGTTTTCCCTTTGAAATTTACTGTTCTGCCCGTTGTGTTATTCATACTGATTTTCGTGCAGGCAGTGAAACAAGATATCATCAGATCAATATTTGTGCGATTGAATATGCATTCTGATTCCCTTGTTGAAGATGATGATTCCGGATCACGAGAAAGTAATATGATTTGCAGATGCTACCTTCTTTTTAATTTCAGCATGTGATTGATTTTACCATGTATGCTGATCAGATATATACAATTGCTCAATTTTGTTTTGGCAGATATTGAAACTTTCCATGAGCCGCCTCGAAGGGTTATGATAAAGTTGCCTGGCACTAATGTGCGTGTCTCAGATTATCTTTACCCTGGTGAGGGACCTGAAGATGCACTCAATTCATTCCGAGAGCTGTTTGATCTGAAACTGGAAATTGATGATGTTGAACTTGATGTGGAAATGCCAGCAGGTTAGAATATTTTTGAATCCACCTTAGGTTTGTAGATTTTCATGCTACAAATCATGTAGGTTTATTTAACATTTAACATTTATTTGCAGATACTACAGTAGTTGAAGAACAGTTTGGAATGAGAGATAAGGATGACCCCGTAGAATTGGAAACTCCGCTTCCTCACGAGAAGAAAAGAGAGACGTGGATCTTAATATCTTTAGTTGCACTTTTAGTGGCATTGAGTGGATTTCTTATTCAAATGTATGCCAATTGATACAAAATTTTTAATTAAAGGAATGTTAAGCAAAGGATTTTAATTATGTGAAAGAAATTGGAAAAAAAATTGTTTTGTACAGTTCAGATTTTTTTAATGGCCTTAGGGTTTACCCGTTTACCCACACCTTTATTCGGAGTTATCAAGGTTTGTCAGGTGTACATGTCGAATATTTGTTGGCTGGCAGTTGTGTGGCTGTGAGAACCTGTAGTGGACAAAATGCATAAAGTAGTTTGAGATACTTTCTTGAATCAAATTAATTTAAAGGAAACACAATCAAACTGAATGCCAGTTTAGTTTTTAAGATTTAAATGTAATCAATTTTTATTTTTATGTTCACTAACACAATATATACCAACAGCTACAATCAAAAATCCATTGTTGTTTATTCCTCTATTCCATCCCTTTTCCCATGACTTCAAATACCAAGCCCAGATTGGCGTTATTCACAAAAAATAATTGGCAGCAGAGTGATGAGTGTGCCACTACTCACCTTATTTGGAGGAAACTTTTGGGTATTTTAATAAAGGTGCACAAAATCCCCACCAAAAAAAAACAAAGAGCGAGAGGTAAACGATTTACATTTCAAAACCGGTGTCTAAACTTCTGTACACAGCAGACCCGATAGAGTCAGAGGACAGAGCTGTCGAGCCAGTTGGGTTGCCTACCCTCCGGGCGCCTCGCAGCCTCGCTTTCAGGGCAGGTACGTGCGGTACGTGCGGTGCGATCCCAGGCCGGTTCCGCGATGCAGACTCGGGCTCGGGCTGGGGGCACGGCTCGGCACAGGCACAGCAGGGCCCCAGGCCCGAGCCCAGACCATGCCCAGTGTCGGCGCGGGGTCTGGCGAGTGCGGAGCGGAGCAGCTAGCCATCCCGTCCCCCAGGGCTCCGCTGGACTCGGACTGGAGCTGGAACTGGAAGTCCGCTGGTCGAAGCCGGCGGCACCTGGAGAAGAAAGGGAGACGTTCGGGGACGTTTGAGCCCCCGGGGCTCCTCTGACGGCTACGCCGACGATGGCGGTGTGGCGTGAAAGTGTTCCTGGTCAGTGACGACCCAGGACTCGCGGCGGCCGGCGGCTGCCCTGCGAGGCGAGTGACTTGACGGCGCGTCGTGGGACTGTTCCTCCAGCCGACGCAGCGCCTCCAGTGCGTGTGTGTGTGTGTGTGTGTGTGTGTGTGTGTGTATGCGCCCGCGCGCTCCAGGACGTCGTCAGCAGCCTCCAGGATCAGTGTAGTCGAGTGAACCGGGCTGGGCTTCCCTCCCTGAAGGTGAAGTGAAGTGGCAAGGCAGGCCAGGCCGGCCACCGCAACACGCTTTCCCTTTCAGCTGTGCCCGGCCGTGCCGGTACCGGCAGCCGGTAGCGACTCGACAGCCGGAGGCGGCGGCACCGGCCCCCGCCCGGAGGCTGTCGGCGGCCCCCGCCCCCGCCCTGCCCCCGCGGCACCGGCCGCCATGGAGCCGCAACGCCCAGCGCCCGGCAACGGCCACGAGCAGCGCGCCAACGGCGACCGAAATGGCACCAAGACCACCAGCAGGTGAGTGACGGACTGGAGTGCACGGAACAGGACGGGGTGGGTGTCCGTCACGGGGGAGGGCACGGCGCGAGCTGGAGAGGGCCATGTAGTGCGAGGCCGGGGATGGCCGTGCGGGAGGCGGCGCCCTGAGAGACATGTCGTCGCCGTCGGCCGCGCCCGCGGGAGTAAACCGAGGGGCGCACTAGTCCTGAAAATTTGTACAGTGACTGAAATACCAAATGACTGGATGTGACTGGAGAGAGTCTAGACGGAATTACTGAGAGCGACTGGAAAGCGAGGTTCAATATTTTTCTTCATGTTCTGCTTTGAGAACAGATGCTACAGTATAGGAAGCTTCGGGCGAATGGTATCGTGGCGCGGTAGCCGTACCGGTTGAGGCGCAGTTCGCTAACGGACTGTGACCCGGGTTCAAATCTTGCCTCCGCCTCTAAATTTTTTCGTGACGTTCAGCTCTGCTCTGTGGAGCTTGAGTGCCAGGAGCGCGCCTCACTTTGCATCGTGGCTTAATAGCCGCATGGGTTAGCGGACCGCTCGGTAACCGACAGGTCCGTGGTTCAAGTCTTGCCAGTCGTGTAACTTTTTCTTGTGACAGAGCTCGGAGGACAGTGGCTGAAATATACTTACAAACGCGGCATCGGTATGGCTGTCCAAGCGACCGTGCGGGCTAAGGCGCCGCCGGCACAAACCCCCGGTCCCGAGGGTCTAGGGTTCAATTCCCTAGATTCGAGGGTCCCGCCCGGGGGGCGTTCTGTGCCTCGGGAGCAATCCCGGGGGAGACTCGGGAGATGTGCAGAGCTTCTAGGGTTCGAAGCTTCTGTTTTCCTTCCTCCGAATCTGGCAGGTGCGGACATGCCGCTACTCGGTACGTAGCGAGTAGAGTACAGCGGCTTCGGCCGTGTACGAAGGGAACCTATGTCCCCCAAATCTTCGCAGGGGCGGACTCCCACGATGAGTGGGGCCAAACCAGACTGCGGTTGAAGGGCACTACAGTATGATGGAGTCCCGGAGACCGTGGTTAGCGGAGGGGGCCTCGCGCAGTAGCGCGGGCTAGGGGTTGCCGGGAGATCCGTCCGGCGCAAGCCGGGTAGCGGGTTCTAGTGCTGTGTCCCGGGGCCAACTAGCAGCCGTAAAGCACCGGTTCCCGTAAGATCACCGAAGTTGAAGGCAGGGGTCCTGGCGGAAGCCGGGACGACATAGGTTTTGTCACCAACGGTCAAACATGTCATCAGGCGTTTTTTCTCGCTGAATTTTTTTCGGAATCATTTTGGTGTCTGGTGATTGGAATGATTGGGAAGGGACTGGAAGTGACTGAACATGAGACTGTTCTGTTGGGTGTACAGTGACTTTAGCATGTGGCGTACCCCTCGGAGTAAACTGTCCACACGTGTGACCGAGCTCCTCGAGGCTGCCAGCACACCTGTCGCCCGAGATTTAGGCCCTCGTCCGGGCCGGAATGAACGGCACTGCCGTTGACAGCTCCGAAATGACCACAACAAAGAGTGGCGCGCTCTAGCGGAGATAATTACTCGCTATACAGTATTTCGAAGACTGCGAGTCAAGCAGCGAGTCCATCATCGTGTCATTCGTCTGATCGGCATTTTTGTGGGGTTCGGCGCCCTGTCGTCGACCTCGACTGGTAAAGTCCAATAGGGCACTTTTCATTCCCCCTCGGCACTTAACAGGGCTCTTCCGAGAAGCAGGTGACCTGCGTTAGCCACACACGTCTGTCTTGTGCTCGGTAACCGACTTACCGCGTAAACGCGCGTCGCGCGCTGTGACCTTAGACCGCCGGACGAAAAGTAACACACAGTTGAGGGAAGATGGGAGGACAGTCAGTAATTAAGGCGGCCCATCAGAGTTCATGCGCGTCCGCGTCCGAAAGAGAGCTCTAGGCGGACTTCCCTCTGTGCGGACCGAGCGAAGCAGATGGAACAGAGTGGACTTGAGGGGGTCCGGCTGATTGTAGGGGACGCAAGACTTACCAACACCTCTATCAGCAGCCACAGGCCGGCGCTGAGCGCTGCGGCCGCGATAGGAATGTGCTCGCCGACAAGGCACACGCTCTCTCTCTCTCTCTCTCTCTCTCTCTCTCTCTCTCTCTCTCTCTCTCTCTCTCTCTCTCTATCTCTCTCTCTCCTCTCTCTCTCCCTCTCTCTCTCTCTCTCTCTCTCTCTCTCTCTCTCTCTCTCTCTCTCTCTCTCTCTCTCTCACACACTCACTCACTCTCATTCGCTTTCACGCCGCACCCGCGCCGGCATCTCTCTCGCACCAAGGACACCGTAACGCCAGCGCGGGGGTTGGCGTGCCGTGTGTTGTATGTACTACCTCACCAAGTACTTACTACAGCGGGAAAAAGAGAGAGAGACAGAGAGAGAGAGAGAGAACCTTGAGGTTTGCCGTTGTTCCTCTAGCGCCGCTCGCCGCCGCTCTAATCCACCGGTTTGCGGCAGATTGAATGAGGAGCCCGACTTGGCACGACAGCTCCGTAGCTCCGCGGCGCCCGCACGTCTCCTACGTGGGTTTGCACGCGCCGGCCGGCCGGGGCGGAAATGACCCATTCCACGGCACAATCAGAGATAACACGATTTTCTTCCCTCGCTTTGTCGCTGTCGTTTCTTTTGGCAGGAACAGGGTGCGGGTGTTGGCGCCGCTGGCTCCGGCGCCGCACCGCGCCCGTGCCGTGTCCCGGCGCCAATGAGGGGGGCGGGGCTCCAGTATGGTTCTCGGAACGGCGCTGCAACAGACGGCGACAACAGCCCTGGCAGCAGTAGTAGGGCGGTCAGCGGCGGCGGCACGAAGAAATGTCGTCGAAAGATGAAGGATGGCGTGTGTGCCGCAGTGACCTTTCTCCGCACCAGCCTCAGGTCAGGTCGCGGGGCGGGCGGACCACGGCCCGCGGGTAACCCGGGTTGCTCATCTCACCTTAGCCGACCTCCCGACCCTCCGCCGGGTCGGCGAGAGACGTGCCGCAAACCGGTCTGCAGAGAGGTAACAAACCCGGCCCCCGGCTTTAGCCGCTGCCGGCGCCAAACTCTCCTGGCACCTGGACGGGCACCGGCACGGACCCACCCGTCCGCATCCGCAGAGTAGAGGACCCCGTGGATGGAGTCCACACCGGCACCTTTTTCAGCTGGGGCGTCGTAGTTCGGCGCCACCACGGTCCCCTCCCCGGCATACCCGTTTGCATGCACGGCCACGGAGCGCACGTCAGCACCCGCCCCCCTACCTCCCCCTCACCTCCTCCCCCCTCTTGAACACGGTTTAGTCGGTCAGTGGCGCGGATTTCGTGAGGGCGACACTGCCACATGTTCTGCATACATCGGCCGAAAACTAGCCATAACCAGGCCGATTGAGTAACAGGGTATTCCGGAGTAGAGCTTGACCGGAAACGAGAAGACGACAAGAATCACCCGGTGACGAACGGACAAAAATATTTCGGCCGCTGATAGCGCTCCGCTTCGCAGTTCGCTAACGCTCGCCCGCTAATAAAAGTATCCCTGGCGGGGATCGAACCCGCGGCCTTTGGATTAGAAGTCCAACGCGCTATCCACTGCGCTACAGGGACGTTGCGTAGGACATGCGGCACAATGGTGTTTTCGGCGTTGGAGTTTTCCAGACTGATTCCCACTCCTGAGTGTGGCAGATAGTGTGGGGCGCAGGGCTACCGGGGGCCGCCGAGGGCCGCCGGGAGCTGCCGGGGGCCGCCGGGGGCTGCCACGAGCCCCGACCAGTCCCATCCCGGCGTTTAGTGTCGCGTGCACTGATTCCCTGGTGATGGACGGCGGGGGCTCGTGGCCAACCGTGGGCCGCCTGTGCCGTGGGCCGCCATGGGTCGCCCTTGTGGCCTCGTGTGGCTCGCATCGTCGTCGTCGTCAGATTGGCCGGGACAAGACAAGCGGCCCAATGTTTTAGGATTAGCGGGCGGCCCGTGGCGGCCCGGGGCCGGTCCAGAGCAATCTGTGGCCATCATGATCATCATGGAGTGGAATGGGAGGCCCGCGGACAGAGGACGGGTCCCGCGGCCGTGCGCCCAGGCGGCGCGGCGCGCACTCTGGTGCTCCCACTTGGCCTGCTTGGACCCCTCGCGGGGCCTTGGGTCGGATCTGATCAGTGTCTGAGTGAGGTCCAAACAGTAGTTGAGATAAATAAAATTATCGAACCACAAAAACATGTCGCATCCCTGGCGGGGATCGAACCCGCGGCCTTTGGATTAGAAGTCCAACGCGCTATCCTCTGCGCCACAGGGACTGTCGAAGATGTACGGGCTCGAGCTGCTCGGCTACTCAGCGATCTCGAGGGTTGTCGTGCTGGACAAGTGTCTCTCCGGCGTTTGCCCCTGGGCGCGTTCCCACGAGAATATTACAAACCGAGATATTTAATCCGGCCCGCCTCTGAGACACGAAACGAGCTCGTAATCGCGTCTCGCACAGCAGACACGTTTGCATTCATTATGATGGGCCGCGGTATCACCGCGGGACAAACACCGTCCAATGCTTATTTGTCACGGCGACTGGGTCCTGGACGGGGAAGCGTGTGCGTCACCAAGGGCCGAGTGCGGCACGGCACGGCACGGCACGGCACGGCACGGCACGGCACGACACACGCACGTGGACAGGAAGAATGGCCCCGTTCATCCTATAATACTCCGCGGAGGTCCGGCCGGTGTGTCGGTGTCGCCGGCGTTTTGAAGACAACTACTCTTCGGGCCGTGGGACTGTTCGGGACTGTTTTGCGGAAGCTGTTTGGAGCAGAGGCGGAGGCGGAGGGCCATGTGACGCCGTGCAATGTCAGCCCGTCTCACGGCATCACACGCGAACCAGCGGGCCAGAACACCGCGGCACGGCGGGCACGGCTAGCTCTGCCGGCCGCCCGGACCGGCCCGCGTCCCGTCGAGGCCGGCCCGCTCCGCTCCGCGGGCCACACCACACCGCGGGCCGCGGACGGCGCTAACAGAAATGTGACAACAGTGTTCCCGCCGCCCCGCTTTTATCACGATACAATAAGAAATAAAATACCAGCGCTAGAAGTACTGATTCGCCCTCGTTCACTGGACAAATGTGTTCATGGAATCAATTCAACGGTCATGGCCCAAACTTTCGGATTCCTATCAGTAGTATCTAGTACTATCACGGCAATGAATGAATTTCATGAATCCGGACCGGAGCCGAGAACGAGCAGCCCCGATGTAGTGAGTGATGGTGAGAGGGAAGGGGCCTACAAGCCGAGTGGCCCACATTTCTCTCCGCCGGGCCGGGCCGGAGGCCGGTCTGGGGCGCTTCGAGTACACACACACGCACACGCACGCACGCACACACACACACACACACACACACACACACACACAGAGGTGATGGTGGCTCGGCCGCGCGCCAAAAATCTAAAGCGATTCAAGGCATTCACACTCTGCCGCTGCTGCTGCAGGCTGGGGAGTCCGACTTTTCCTTTTTCTTTCTTCTTGTGCGTGGCACCACTGACGCACACTGCCGGCGTACCAACCTACCGTCAGGCACGCGCCGCACGTCCAGCACAGCACTGCATGCCGACATAAACAAGGACATAACGATCATATGATCGGTTTGGGATTCGTTTCCCCGGGCGGGATTTCGGCATCATTACACACACCACTCTCAACAAGTGCCTCCACTTTTCCGTGGAGCTCTGCCCCCGAGGGGCGCACTAGTCCTGAAAATTTGTACAGTGACTGAAATACCAAATGACTGGATGTGACTGGAGAGAGTCTGGACGGAATTACTGAGAGCGACTGGAAAGCGAGGTTCAATATTTTTCTTCATGTTCTGCTTTGAGGACAGATGCTACAGTATAGGAAGCTTCGGGCGAATGGTATCGTGGCGCGGTAGCCGTACCGGTTGAGGCGCAGTTCGCTAACGGACTGTGACCCGGGTTCAAATCTTGCCTCCGCCTCTAAATTTTTTCGTGACGTTCAGCTCTGCTCTGTGGAGCTTGAGTGCCAGGAGCGCGCCTCACTTTGCATCGTGGCTTAATAGCCGCATGGGTTAGCGGACCGCTCGGTAACCGACAGGTCCGTGGTTCAAGTCTTGCCAGTCGTGTAACTTTTTCTTGTGACAGAGCTCGGAGGACAGTGGCTGAAATATACTTACAAACGCGGCATCGGTATGGCTGTCCAAGCGACCGTGCGGGCTAAGGCGCCGCCGGCACAAACCCCCGGTCCCGAGGGTCTAGGGTTCGATTCCCTAGATTCGAGGGTCCCGCCCGGGGGGGCGTTCTGTGCCTCGGGAGCAATCCCGGGGGGAGACTCGGGAGATGTGCAGAGCTTCTAGGGTTCGAAGCTTCTGTTTTCCTTCCTCCGAATCTGGCAGGTGCGGACATGCCGCTACTCGGTACGTAGCGAGTAGAGTACAGCGGCTTCGGCCGTGTACGAAGGGAACCTATGTCCCCCAAATCTTCGCAGGGGCGGACTCCCACGATGAGTGGGGCCAAACCAGGCTGCGGTTGAAGGGCACTACAGTATGATGGAGTCCCGGAGGCCGTGGTTAGCGGAGGGGGCCTCGCGCAGTAGCGCGGGCTAGGGGTTGCCGGGAGATCCGTCCGGCGCAAGCCGGGTAGCGGGTTCTAGTGCTGTGTCCCGGGGCCAACTAGCAGCCGTAAAGCACCGGTTCCCGTAAGATCACCGAAGTTGAAGGCAGGGGTCCTGGCGGAAGCCGGGACGACATAGGTTTTGTCACCAACGGTCAAACATGTCATCAGGCGTTTTTTCTCGCTGAATTTTTTTCGGAATCATTTTGGTGTCTGGTGATTGGAATGATTGGGAAGGGACTGGAGGTGACTGAACATGAGACTGTTCTGTTGGGTGTACAGTGACTTTAGCATGTGGCGTACCCCTCGCCTGCCCCCCTCGGCCGCTCCCGTCCTTCCTCCCCGTCCCTCTCCCGGGGAAACGTACCGCAGCAGCACATACAATAGGATACTCCAGCGACGCACATGACCTGAAACGGAAGTTGAAAATACAGAAACAGAGTCATGTCTGAAACAACCGAGGCAAGTTATGGCGAGGTAAAATCGATCGTTTTGAGGAGGTCAGCATCGGATTCGGTGTACCACACCATGAAGATCCCTTGTGGACCTGGTCATACTCGGGTCGTACAGTCCCCGGTACTTCTGTGTGATTCGTCAAGCTTTACACTGCACCATGACCTCTGCGCCCTCTACCCCAGGTTCATCAAACAGCCTGTATAATCTCTTGATGTCCGCTGTTCACAGCCACGGCGGCGCCGCGGTCGAGAAGGGCAGGGAGGCGGAGGCCCGGGGGGCCGGCGGAGGCGACGGCGACGCCCCGAAGACGTCGTTCCGCCGGGCGTTGCCCCAGGTAGGTGCGGAGGTCCGGTCAGACCACTACTGTACCGGCAGCGGTGGGGCCTATGACAGAGCCTATGACAGAGCCGGAGACCTGTTAATGCGAATAAACGATTAAACACACTGGTACTGTCCCACAGCTGCTGGCGTGCTCGGCCAAGAACATGATCCTCCTGAGCTACGGCATGTCGCTGGGCTTCGTCACCATCGCCATCCCCTCCCTGGAGGCGCCCATCAACGGCACGGCCGCGGACGCGGCGGGCGTCACCCTCTCCAAGTCGCAGATCTCGTGGTTCGGCAGCATCAACTGGATCATGGTGGCGTTCGGGGGCATCGCGTCCGGACCGTTCGCCACGCCGTGGGGCCGCAAGCCCGCCATGATCGCCGTCAACTTCTGCTTCGTGGTCGGCTACCTGGTGTTCTACATGGCGGAGAGCGTGCCCATCCTGTACCTGGCGCAGGCCGTGTGTGGCTTCGGCGGCGGCCTCCTCGAGGCGCCCGTGCTCACCTACATCGCCGAGATCGCCGAGCCGCACCTGCGCGGCGCCATGTCCGCCTCCACGACGGCCGTGCTCATCCTGGGGCTGTTCATCGACTTCAGCCTGGGGTCGGTGCTGGACTGGCGCACGGTGGCGCTGGTGAACATCAGCGCGCCGCTGCTGGCGGTGGTGTCGCTCTGCTTCGTGCCCGAGAGCCCCCACTGGCTGGTGGGCCAGGGCCGGCTGGAGGACGCCCGCCGCGCGCTGTGCTGGCTGCGGGGTTGGGCGCGGCCCGAGGACGAGGCCGTGGCCCAGGAGATGGCCCTGCTCGAGCGCACCCTGCAGCAGAACATCGAGAAGAGGCCGTCGCCGCTGCCCTCGCTGACGCAGCTCCGGCAGCGGACCTTCCTGGTGCCGTTCGGCCTCGTCGTCTACGCCTTCTTCGTCGGCCACTGGTCCGGCATGACGCCGCTGCAGACGTTCGCCGTCAGCATCTTCACCACGGTGGGCACGCCCATCAACAAGTACTACGCCACCGCGCTCATCGGGCTGGTGGAGATGACGGGCACGGTGGCGTGCGTGGCGCTGGTGCACTACACGGGCAAGCGGCCGCTCGCGCTCATTTCCACGCTGGGCGCGGGCGTCTGCTTCATCGTGGCGGCCACCTACGTGCACATCATGGGGGAAGCGGGCGCGGACGGCGCCATGGGCTCGGGGCCGTGGGCCTGGGTCCCCATGGCGGCCCTCGTCATCTCGGCCTTCATCTCGCACACCGGCATCCGCATCCTGCCCTGGATGCTCATCGGGGAGGTGAGTATGAGCAGCACTGGAGCTGGAGCCCAACATGTCTGCCTCCCCGGCATTAGGTTTTCCGAAATCGTGTCATGAGGAACCATTTTAATAACGAAACGATGTGTACGGGTTGTAGTTAGACCAAGTATCCCCCCCCCCCCCCCAAAAAAAAAAAAGAAGAAAAAAAAAAAACAGCCTAATTTTAATTATTTGTCAAAATTTGAAAATTGGCAAGGTGTCCGAAACACATACTTCTCCGTAAGGAAAACGTGAGAATAGTGGCAGACGTCCGGGGTTCAACTCTTTGCCGGAGTAAAAGAATTTCTGAAAGTCTGCCGACCGAGGACGGAGGGTAAAATATACCAAAAGAACGGTCGTCACGTGTGTGTGCATTCCGGGCTGCGTACCCTGTCGGCGCCGACGTGCTAGCCCCCACGGAGGTAGGCAGCCCATCGCGCGCTCAGCCAATGTTGCCTGCCACGCGGCGCCTTAGCGACTCTTAGTCAAACACTCCCCTGTTTTCAGGTGTACACGCCGGACGTGAAGGGGTTCGCCAGCGGGGCCAGCGGCTGCATGGGCTACGTCATCGGCTTCACGGCCAACAAGTCCTTCTTCTTCTTGCAAGAGCAGCTGTCGCTACCGGGCACCTTCTGGCTTTACGGAGTCGTGGCCCTCAGCGGCACGGCCATCATGTACTTCTACCTGCCCGAGACGGAGGGTCACGCCCTGCACGAGATCCTGGTCAGTGCCACTGCCACCAAAAAACACTGGCACTGCCCTCAGCGTGTCCGTTTCATTTTTAATGAGGTTTAAGGTTCCGCTAAATTTTTATTTTCAGCAACACTTTAACGGTGAGCGCAAATTGAGGTCCAAGGGAGGAACGAAAAAGAAGGTGGACGACGGGGGCAGCAAGTGGGCGGCGGACAACCCGGCTCTGGATACGGTGGACCACAGCAAGGCGGTCAACGAGTCGAAATTATGATCATGATCTCCGGGACGGACCAGATCGTTTTGTTAGAGTGCGAAAACTCACATGTGACAGCGATGCAAACGAGATGTTCCGAATGTACAGCCACGGTTCTTCCATTAGAATTGCGTGCTCGCATTTAGTGATAGTGTATCATAAAATAGAATATATTGTCAAATAGAATAATGAAATTGAACAAAATAAGAAGGAAAAATAAATCCTGAATGGCTGAATAAGAGAAGTTTCAGCCTGCCAATGCCTATAGGCCCTAGCCCAAGCTAAGTGCTGCATGCACTGCAAAAGTTTCATAATTTCTAAATTAAACTGTTCTCATATTGGTGGGACGTTCCTCCATTTGTATTTTTTTTTTTTTTAATGGTTTGCTCTTTGACTTGGGGAGAATTTTGATCATTGGCAAGTAGGAATAAATTGAAACAAAGATAAAAACAATTTGGTTTTATTTTATTTTTGTAAATTTTATAAGGTTCATGCACCGACAGATTGTACAGTATTTGTGTAGTTACAGAATTGGTAAGGGTTAGATCTGAATACTGATTTACAATAAGAGAACCGTTCTCTAGTTGGACATTATAATAAAAAGTTTTATCAAATCTATAAGTGTGTGTTTATATTTCAACTACTACTCCCTTCCACAAATTAAAATAAAGCACCATCTGTCATTTCACCTCATGGCTCTCCTGAGCCGGCCTGCGATTCATAGAAACTGTGGACTATGATTGAAAAGTTCACATGTTGTACAGAAACAGAATGTAATTTTTGAGGCTGCATTGCATTGAAACTTGCAAGCACATAATTGTATCACAGATATCGAGGACCGGCTCAAATTGACTCCTCGGCATAAGAAAAACAAAACATTCCTATGCCCACAACATTGGCATGTGACTAGGATGCATTAAGAAGCAATATACAAATAACAAATAAAACTACACTCTCACTGAATCATGCGCCCTTCATGGTGTCTCATGTAAGATTGTCCTAGTTATGTGCCCATACTTTTGTTAAGTGTAGTATAAATATGAGAAGCTTCTAAGCATAAGGGTGGAAATTATCAATGAAAGCATCTTCAAATCCTCTCTTAGACCACAACATTAAAACCTACTTTTACATCAATAAATTCTGATTGTTAAAGTGTTTCCTCTTATCCACGGCCTAACAAAGTTTTCAGAATGCTAAGTTAGTTACTTTACAGCAAAAATCAACCCAAAGTACATAAAATATATAGCAATACACAATCATTCACTAAACAACTTTTCACATTTTCTTACACACTCAGCAACATTCCTGATCACGATATGCTTCAAGCTTAACCAGGTTGGATGGGCTATGAAATGGTGAGAACCTTATGGCAGCATATGAATTGTAATCTGCTCACAAAACCCAGATTCCTGACATTCTGTAAAGGACTGCTATGTACAAAACCTGACAATGAAGCACAGGTCGACGTGTACGAGCAAAAAGGCATAAAATTCTACTTATAACAGCCTAGGGATATGAAAAAAGGTGGTGCACTACACTGATCTTTTCACACCTTCTGAAAAACCTCATCAAACCACTATAGGTAACTAAGAAAAGCATATAGTTTGTTAAAGCTTTCCACTCTATTTTCTTTCACAACAATCATTAAGTGATGAATCACAATCTTTCACTGCCAAGAGCCAAGACTATGACACATTTTTAATGGACTTCTTTTCCGATCAGTGCCACAGGCTACTGAATTTATCAAACATGAACCCGTATGCATACACTCCTTTCTCACTCTGACCGATCAACTGGATTCATGTGAGCTAGGTTCTTTTATATACACAGAAAAAATAAATAAAGAACTGATTAATAGAAGGGTTGTCTACCCCTCTATCTATCTACAAGTATTTGTATACACACACATATATAATTACATATTTGTAAAAATATATAGTTATATATATTCATATACATTTGTTATTAATTAAATAAATAGATTTTCAACAAGTCTACAATTGTAAAACATGACACATTTACAAAATAAATTTTGTATATCTGATAGAATATTAACCAACACATACAACTCCAAAAATAAGATTTCCTAAACATCAAAGTCATTTTAGAAATCACTTCAGACAGAACGTCAAATGAACTCGATGGCATCATTTAACCCATATTAAACATGTAAATTGTTAGTATTTAGAAACAAACATATGTATGAACTGAAATGATTATTGTGGGTATAATGCACAACGTGGTCATTGGAAGTGAACCGAAACAGGTGTCAAAAGTGGGCGAAAGTCTGCATCGAAGTGACCCACACTGCCTCAGTGCCATGGCCGAAACTGAGGCTTACTATGGCGTATGAGCTGATTCAAAACGAATGTTCAAACAACAACAATTTCAACAAATCTTTCTAAACGGTTTCCATCTCTGAATTATTTTCTTTTGTAAATTTATTCCAGAGAGTCGTTATTGGTGCCCTCCCAAAACATTGGAGGGGCACTCGCTCGCAGTTGCAGCGTCGATAGTGGTGGTGGTTGGCTGTGCGAAGCTAGAAAGCGGCAGCAGTGGCAGCAGTTAGCGATGGATGGCGAAGGGGCGCGCGTTCGCGCACCTCCAGGGCGGGCGCGGGCTGGGGCTGGGGCACTGCTGCGGTGGTGGCTACGTGACGGCGGCTGCCGAGGCACAAGCCGAAGCCCTTACATGAGCTTCTGCTTGGCGCACTCGGGGCAGATGATGTCGTCGGCGTCGGTGATGAAGCCCCTGCCGACCAGCGAGGTCTTGCAGGACGCGCAGATGAAGCAGTCGTTGTGCCAGTGGCGGTCCTCGAACGAGATGAAGCGGGTGCCGCCAATGCCTGGAGAAACAGAAGCAACGACATTTAACCAGTGCTGCCAACTGCCAACTTCAACTACTGACTACCGCCGACTACCCACCGGTGATGGGCTTGGTGCAGGACGTGCACCGCTTGGCGAACAGCTCGCCGAAGCAGTCGGCGCAATACGGCTTCTCGTCGCGGGAGGTGAAGCGCTGCCCGGCCAGCGACGTGTTGCAGTTGGTGCACGTGAAGCACTCCCTGTGCCAGGGCTCGTTCTTGTAGGTCACGCCGCCAGAGGTGATGATCTGCGGACAGGGTCAGAGGTCAGGGTCAGCGTCAGGGCGGGGAGCGCCTAGGGGGTAGGCAGCAGCGGCGGCAGCTGCACTCCGGGGCCCGTGGGGTTGCCTACCCACGTAGGCGCGCTACCTGCTGCCGCCGCCGCTGCTGCCACCACAACAGTCGCTTCGATGCGCGATCTCTCTCTCTCTCTCTCTCTCTCTCTCTCTCTCTCTCTCTCTCTCTCTCTCTCCCTGCGTGAGCGTGTGGGTATGGCGGGAAGGCCGACGGGACCACGGCGGCCCACGGAGGAATCCTTCCCCCCTCCCCTCCCCTCCCCGCCAAACCTATGTCGTCTGGCTCGCGGCTGCTCTGCTCAGCGCGCTCAACGTCGATGGATGAGTCCGGCGCCCGTCAAACCCCCACAAAACAACACGCACACACACACACACATTTTTCTTTTAAATTGTGATTTTATTTTATTTTTAATTTAACCAGACCGCGCGCGAGCAGCCCAACCACGATCAGTAGCGGCGACAGACTGCTTGGCTTCCGCCTGCTTCCGCCTGCTTCCGCCCCGCACCTGGGCCTGGGCGCTCTGTGCCCAGCAGTAGGTCTCGTCCCACACGGCCCTCACACACACCCAATCACAACAGCGGCGTGGGAGTGGAGGCACAGGCACAAGGTACGGGCGGGAAATTCGAATCACTGTCCGCACTGTCGGTCGGCGCCGAGCCGGAGCGGCCGGAGCTGTGGTCTTCGGCCGGCGGGAGATCGCGCCCACGCACCCCGAGCCGAGCCGAGCCGAGCCGAGCCGAGCCGATGCTCATTTCCCGCACCTCCGCATCTGACAAGCAGGCGTCCTGACGTAATTCCATTCATCCTCATTCCTGACGTGCCCCGGCTCGGCTCGGCCCGCCGCCGCCGGGCTCGGCTCGGCTCGGCGCACTTTACTTTTTGATCAGCCACACCCCGTGTAATCATCACTGCGGCCTCGGCCTGCCGCTGCTACTGATGTGTGTGTGTGTGTGTGTGTGTGTGTGTGTGTGCTGCTTCCACAAATTTCAATTTGGACGCGTTTCAAAAACACGCGCGGCTACGACGACACGGGCTGTACGCCGCGCCGTGTTCCTCTCCTCACCTTGTTGCACTTGACGCAGCGCGTGGCGAACTTCTCCTCGTAGCACGTGGCGCAGTAGATCTCCTGCTCGCGCGGGATGAAGCTCTTGGTGCCGATGGCCGACTTGCAGACGCAGCAGCAGAAGCACTTCTCGTGCCACTGCCTCGTCTTGTACTCCATCTTCTTCGTGCCTGCATGGGGGAAGGGAACAAAGGAAAAAGGTTTAATAAAAGCATAGAGAGGTTTCACGTGTTCATCGACCTATGTCTTTAAGACTCTGCATTTTGCACTAAAATATGCACCCAAAAAAATGTTTTAAAAAACAGTAATAATGTTGCTGGCTGGTTGTTGCTCCATATGTCCATCATCCGGTACATTTTTTTTTTAAATCGGTTCTAAGAATCGGCTCTGCGCTTTCCATCTCTGAAACTGCCAACAGTGTACGGTGCATAAACTGAGCGAAACCAGCGTCACGTTTGTGCCGACTCGTCCGCGGCGTGGGAGCGGCGGCCAGCGGCCCCCAAAGATTGATGAGCCATTCCGAGGCGAGGCGGCGGCAGCCGGGACCGGGATGAGTGACAACCCGAACCCTTCCCCTCCGCCGCACCCCGCCGGCCCGGCATAGCCCGGCATAGCCCGGCATGGCCACATCTCACTTCCGTACTGAATTTAATAATCTGACGCCTGCGAGTGCCCGGGTAGGCCAGCCCGCACTGCACTCGTGCATGAGGAGCCGAGGGGCTGCCTACCCAGCAGGCGCCGTGTGGGACGGACCAGCATCACATGGACGTTCCAAACGCCGCCCTCGCGCGTCATAAAACAGCTAGCAGTACCGAGGGAGCCCCCCAGCCCGGCCCGGCCCGGCCCGGCCAGCCCACCACAACCCGTGACATGGCATGACACCCCGCAGCCGTGTACCGTGTAGCCAACAGGTGTGAGCAGACCGCCTGCGCTGCCTGCGCTGCTGCGTACGGCCCCATAAGGCAGGTGGCAACGGCGCGTTATTAGCCTACAGCAGCCTGGCTGCACCCTGGAAAAATCGGCCTCCAGGTGGAAGTCGCGGGTTCGAATGCCGGACTGTGAAAGTCGTCTTTTTCCTGGCAACATTCTTTTCCGTGGTCGGAATCTCTTCCGCGCGGCCCGCGTCGGCCGCGCGTCCCCCGTTTAGGTTTCCAAGGAACAACGTGGGCCTCTGCCCACCACGCTCGCAGGGGACCGGGGACCACGGGGGACTGCGGCCAGGACTATAACGAACGGGATGAAAGCCCTCACAGAAACGGTGTCGCTCTCTAGTTATTTGCATCAATTTGAGGAGAATTTCAACGTTTTTAATTATTTTTTTCCGAATGCTTCATTATTTTTATTTATTTTTTGCGGTCGAATTGTTGTTTTAAATTCAGCCAGTGTGCCAGCAAACCTTCCGCTCCTAAAAGTTGCCGAACTCGAAATGACTGTGTGCAGTGCATATGGTCGGGCGAGCCGCCACATGTGAGGCCGCGCGGGTCAGGTCAGCCAAGGATCAGTGAGGACAGGACGGGGCAGGACAGGAGGTCCTGGGGGCGGCTAGGCGTGACTCACGTAACTAGCACACGGCGCGGCGTGCTCGAGCAGGGCGCACCTCCGGCTAAACATGGAGCTGAGCGGCGACCCCGGAGAGGGGGAGGGGAGGGGAGGGGAGGGGAGGGGAAAGTGATCCCTTCCATGTCCAAATGCGGTGGCGGCAGCGCAGTGTCCGCGCCGTGCCCGCGTGCAAACCAGCACCGACAGCAGCGCGTCGACCGATTAATAACACGTCATTAATTCTCATATCCTGAGCGAAAATAATGAAAAGGCGACCCTGCCGCGACAGGGATTTAAATAATTACTGTCGCCGATGATGAAAAATGCGCCGAAACTCTAGTGGAACGCGAAACAGTTTTTTCTGTACGGTCCGGACAGCGCACAGCAGCTGGCAGTTTTAACTGAGCTGCTGCGCTCATACGTGTACGGACATCTGCGTCCCTGGCGACACCTGTCGCACGACGGTGCGGCACGAGGGGGGGGGGGAGAAAACCACCCCCACGGCGGTATTAGAACCCGCCGAGCACACGCGGGGGCGGCGATGAGCTCGGTGCAGCAAACAGCTGCGCCTTCAGCTTTGTCAGGCAAGTGGACGTCTCCGCTTTTTTTCGCCGTTGTTTTTCTGTCACGCCTCGGCGCGCATCGCCCCAATTGCGCTGCGCCGCGCCAAGGACCTCTCTCGGTCACCGGCATGGGTCTCTTAACTGAACTGCCCTGCCGGTCCACGACGACCCGAGGGAAATCCATACAGACCCCCCGCGAATTATAATGAGGGACGGTGATTGGGTGCCCGCTGACGAGCGGCAGCAGCGGCGGCAGCGGCGGCAGCGGTAGCAGCGGCGGCAGCGGCGGTAACGACCGGGCTGATCACCGGGCGTCGGCAACACGGCTGACGGCGACGCCCTCACTCGTCCGGGGCCGCACTCTCGAAAATGGCATAATTTTTTAATTTTTTTTTTTGACGACCTTCGTGGGTTTAAGCACTGTAGTGTGATTTTCCCCCGACTTCCCGGGTGTCCCTCGGGTCTTCCCGGGGCTCCTCAGACAGGACGGACCGTTCGGCACGGAATGAGTTCACTTTCACGCTGCAAAGCGTGCTCTGCTCTGCACCGGCAACACACACTCGGCGTAGGAGTGCGTGAGCGTGTCGGGCCGTGTAGGCGCACCGCACCGCACCGCACCGCACCGCACCGCACCGCACCGCACCGCACCGCCGCCGAAGAGGCCGGATGAGTTCGGCAGCCAATGAACTGCTTGGGGACCCGAATCCCGAAGCCGGAAGGGTCGCCCATTCCTCGCGGTAGGTATGGTCGTGTCGTGCGTCGGGGTCCTCTACCCTCCCGGCCGCGGACGGCGGTGACGTCATGCGGGTGACACCCGCACCGCCACCGCCCGCACCTCGGCCTTGGCTGGGTCTTGGACTCGTGGGCCGGGCCGGCGGTGTCGGGTCCAGTTCGGAGTCGGCTCTAAACACAGAGGCCGCGCACGGTTGTGTGGGTGTCACCCTCCGGCCTCCGGCCCGGTGTGCCGGAAATAAAACCGGAGCCAGCCAACGGTTTTGAGCACCGGTTGGGCGCGGAACGGCGGACAGGGCGCGCCCGGAGGGTAGGCAACCCAGCGGCGGCGCGGACCCGGGTGTCGGGCGGGCTGCCTACCCCGCCCTCTGCAGGGGCTCCCCGGACTGTGCGTGCGGCAGCAGCCAGCGGCCAGCGGCCCCAGGCGAGGCCGGCCGGCGTCTCAGGTTCGCGGACCATTTAGAGCATCCTTAGTTCATGACAGGGTCAATGTCATTGTTTTTTTTTGGGGGGGAGTGGCTGTCCTCAGATTAAAGGGTGTGGACTTCAACGCTTGGCCTGCTCCTTGTACTGCCCCCCCTCCCCCCTCCCGAATATCGGAGACTTCCGTTCGCCGACGGCTACGCCCCTTGGATGAAGCAGGAAAAGGGGGGGGGGGGAGGAGACCTGCACGCGATCTCCGATACAAGTTTATGATCTCACCATTGAAAAAAAAAAAAAAAGCATTGCGTTCCCCCGGAAAAAGAGGTCCTTTTACGATTAATTCGCGCTCCACTAGCGCAGCGCCAGCTCACCTCCTCTCCTTTGATTCATTCATGTTTTTCATTCTCTTTGTCGGGCCCATTCATAGCGCGGTGACATCACAGGCGTCGCGAAGTGTAAAGGTGACCCCCCGACGGCCCGGGGGGTCTTCCAGGAGAGCCCCGTCCGTTGCAGGCAGCTGAACGCAGACTGATAACGATTTACCGAGTCTCTCCCTGAGCAACCCTTCACTTTTTACTTTCGCGGTGAACCCCTGCCGGTGACCACTCGAGTGCAACAAGGCGGCGTGGTGGATAGGGTTACAGCCGGCAGGCCACAGGGGGCGTGGCGAGCGCACGTGTGGAAGTGGAGGCCCGTGGTGCCCGACTCGGTGTCCGAGGTGTAGAGGAAGAAAAGAAACAACCAAAAAAACGCGCATGTGCGAGAAGGTGAGACTTTTCCTCGTGAAAAAAAAAAAGGCAGCAAAAGCTGAAAATTTTCACCCAAAACAGCGAAGTCGACGCGGCAGGCCCCGCCTCCGAATCGCAGCCCAAGCGCCACGGACGGCGCCAATTATTCAAAGTACACAGACTCGCCTCGCAATGCCTCCGTCCACTCGGATTCAAACGCGGCAGTCAGATTTTGCCCCTCCCTGCTAGTTGCCTGTAGCGTCTTTGGCAGCCGGGTGCCGCGCGCGCTGCTGCCGCTGCTGCCGCTGCTGCTGCCGCCGCTGCTGCCGCGCGCGCTGCTGCCGCTGCTGCCGATGCTGCCGCCGCTGCTGCCGCCGCTGCCGCCGCTGCTGCCACAACACCGGCTCGTGCTCACAGAGCCACCGAGCGCTAAAATTAGGCATCGCCTCACTCTCTTGCCCACCGCAGTGATGTTGGTATCCCCCGATACCCCTCTGGGTACGTGACCTGGGCACCAGCGGAGGACCATCACAACACACGGTCAGCAGAGCGGAAAGGTCGACATTCAAAAATATTACTCTCCGTGACATTTAAAAAAAAAAAATCATTTTTTAAAATTAACCAAAGTCATGTGCTTTTCAAAATAATAATTTAAATAAAAATTGTTCCACGTTATAGAACTACCCAGCCTAACCACGAGGGCCACTTTCTTTTTGCGAGTGCGGGGTCGTCGGGAGGCACGGCACGGAGTTGGAGGGTAGCACACGTGCAATCAGGGAATCCATCCGCCAGTTTGGCCGCTCATTAGCAAACTGCCGCGGACCGACGGCGTGTGTGGTGAGGACTGCAGCGGCGGCGACATACTGGCGAGCCGGTGAGCCCCCCAGCAGCGGCAGCGGCAGCACAGGTGGGCGCGCTGCTGTGTACTGTGCACAGTGTACTCTCCTCTCCGAGGGCCCGGCCGTGTTAGGTAACTCCTGCCCTGGCCGGCCCCTACCCCTGACAGACGACTGCCGCTGCAGAGGCGGCTCGGATATTAAGCTTTCATATTATTCATCGCAATGCCGTTCCGTGCTGTTGCCAATATAATGCCGCGCCGATCCGCGCACGCATTGCATATTTTGCATGCACGACCCGAACACGCCGCCGCCGCCGCCGCCGCCGCCGCCGCCGCCTCACCGCACGTGGCGGCGGCTCCTCTTTAGGCCGGGCCCTCTTCGATTCGGCGGCGGCGCCGCTTTTGAGCCGCAATCGCAGCGCGACGATCGAGGACAGGTAGCCAAACGCACCCCCGTTCAGGACACGGGACGTGCGTCCTCGGAGGACGACGCCGCGACCGCCTCGATTCGGCCTCGGCGGGCACCGACGCGGGTTCAAATACCCGCGCCTGCTTCCGACCTCGCGGTGCTGCCCGTATACTTTTGCACGCGTGAGCTCCGTACTCCGTACCCGCCCTGTACCGTCCACTGACCCGCACCTCTCCGCGTCTGTCTGAGCGACACTACACACAACACAGCAGCAGCAGCAGCAGCAGGTGATTCATTGGCAGCGGAGATAAATGTGCGACGGCGCCGTTAAAACGTTCTTTACTATCAGCTGGTGCCCCGCCAGAGCAGTGGCGGTAGCAGCAGCAGGGGCACCATGGCCATCACACCATCGGACCACTCGACGGGAAGCTTTCGGCCCGGCCGCCACTCCATCTGCGCAACCCACCAAACCTTCCCCCACCCACGGCATGGCCAGAAAAAAAAATAAAAATAAATAAATAAATAAATAAAAGAATTACCAGGCCAGGAGAGAAAGAGAAACAAATACAGCAAATACAACGAGGCATTAGAGGGTCATCGTCTGTTCGTATTATTTGTCCCCGCATCTCTCTCTCTCTCTCTCTCTCTCTCTCTCTCTCTCTCTCTCTCTCTCTCTCTCTCTCTCTCTCTCTGCTCTCTCGCTCTCCCTGGCTGTTTGGAGTCCATTAGTAAAAATAATCATATGATGTAGATGAGTCAAGGCCACGTCCTACTGTACGCGACGATAATGTGGGGCGTGGCACGGTAGATGAGGGGGGGGGGGGGTATCCTTCCGACAAGATGTCTACGGCGCATCTCCGTCCCACCATGTCATGTCAAACACGATGTGTGTGTGTTGTCCTCGGACAAATAACACACGACCGCGCGGCTGCAGATACTACTGCCCGCGCAAAACAGTAACTTGTTTCATTTTTTCAGCAAACAGTAAAACAAATCACTTGTTATTGCGGTATTGGATGGAAGAGGAAGACGAATCGAGTGCGAGAGCGAGAAATCGTCGGTGGGTGGGAGAGTGGGAGGGAGATAGACGGAGAGGGCGGCGCGGGGTCGCATACCGCGTTTGTTGACACACAATTAAAAGGCAGTAAAAATGCCGTCGCCGCCATATAGATAGCATATTCATATTCATTCCGCGTGGCCGCCGCCTTGGGGCCGAGGTGCTGACCCCGCGACGCAGCGTCCGAGAGGGAAAGGACGGAGTAAAGGATCCCCCCCCCCCCCAAAAAAAAAAAAAAAAAATAAATAAATAAATAAAAATAATTCAAAGT
Organism: Odontothrips loti; assembly: GCA_038380765.1. NCBI lineage: Eukaryota > Metazoa > Arthropoda > Insecta > Thysanoptera > Thripidae > Odontothrips > Odontothrips loti. The sequence continues at coordinate 13,264,506 of CM076251.1, forward strand.
ATTTTTTTTCCCGGAGTGATCATGAAGCCAACAGGTGGTAGGTCAACATGAGGCGCACACCGGCTAGACGAGGACGAGATACAGCGGGCCCCGTCCTAGCAGAGTCCAAACGACGATGTGACTCTCTCTCTCTCTCTCTCTCTCTCTCTCTCTCTCTCTCTCTCTCACACACACACACACACACACACAAACACACACACACGCGGGTGGGTTTGGTTGGGTTCCCGAGCACGTATGGCGTCCACAAGACCAGACCCCCGCAACTGTCCCGTCGGAGGCGTTCCAGTTACGCGGCCGGCGTCCGGTACTCGAACCCGGGGCCCGGCCCGGCGCGGCCCGGCGGCCATGCCACACCGACGGACCGGACCGTGCCCGGCGCATTATGTGGGCGGCAGTGCGGCTGAGTCACCACGCCGGGCGGCAGCAACAGCAGCAGGTCCTCGCCGAGTGGAGTGCGGAACACAGTCCGAGCCCCACCGGCGGCGTCAACCAACTGCGGGGCATATCTGGGGTACCTGGGGCACCTCCAGGCAGGCCCGGAACAGGTGGAAGACAGCGCAGAAACAGCTGACAGCGGGCCGGGACACCCTCGGGTAGTCTGGGCCGAGAGTGCGTTCGGCGTTCGGTCATCACGCACTAGGCGTCGCAGGGCGTGGCGTGGCGCGGCCCTGACCAAAATGGTTCGAAGTGTGCGCTGGGCGACGGCGGTGAGCGCGGGGTGGGGTGGGGGCGGGACCCGGTGGCCTGCACCATAAGCGGTGCTCGGAGCGGAGCACGCCGGGTCCCGGCCCCCGGCCCCGCCACCGCTGAGGCCAAGGGGGTCCCCCTTCGAACGGTTCAGGCCGTGCGGAAGCCGAGTCACATTCGAGATGGACCGGGTTCGAGTCCCGCCGGCCGCCGCCCCGGCCGCTGCTGGCCGCTCGGACGTCACCGCCGGCCGCTGTTCGTGGCGAGGCACTAATTGGCGGCGACGCGCCGAGGTTCTCATACCTGCCGGGGCCTTGCGAGCGTCGCCCAGCAGGCAGCGGTAGCCCAGGGCGCACTCGAAGTTGCGCGTCGACTTGGCGTCGTCCAGGGCCTCGGGCAGGAACGTCGACAGCACGGCGATGTCCTCGTCGTTCTCCTTGGCGCGGCGGATGCGGTCGTCGCCGACCGTCTTGGTCGTGATGTGCATCGACGACTCCATCTTGGAGGAGAGCATGTCGGCCGCCATGGTCGCAGAGGCTTCACACGCGCACACGCACACACACACACACACACGCGCACACGGGCACGACGACGCGGCGGGTCGTCAACGAGGGGGTGCCGGACCGGCGGGGTGCAGGACGCGCGCGGAGCGGAGGCGGCGAGGACCGGAGGACGACGGGGCTCGACCGAGCGCGGCGGCAGTCCAGCGGGGAGTGACGCGCCGCGACGGCTCTGGCCGGGCAGACCGTCAGGCCAGCCGGGGCCAGCCGGGGCCAGCCGGGGCCTGCTGGCGGAGCGTGGGCCGCACAAGGCGCGCGGCGCTATCTAGCCAGCAGGAGGAGGAGGAGGAGGAGGAGGAGGAGGAGGAGGAGGAGGAGGGGCCGGAGGCAGCTCCCCGCCAGGAAGGCAAGGGCAGCAGCAGCAGCAGCAGCAGCGCGGGATCGAAGATAACCTGGGAGGGGAAGTAGCATCGAATAACTGGCGGCCGTGTCGTGCCGGTTGTCATCACTGACCCGGTACAACATCCCTGACCCTGGTGCCCTGGGCCCTGGGAGCCCTGGGGTCTGCGGCCGGGGGCTCCACCCCGAGCTCCCTGCGTGACGGACACCCCTCCGAGCCCCCGGCCTGCCCTGCCCTGCCCTGCCTGCCCCCGCCGGCTCCACATTGAATCCGCACACGCACCCGATCCCCCGATCGGCCGTATCGGATCGCCGCGTCATTATGTTCCTCCCGAATCTCGCGAACGCACGCGAAGCCAGCGAGGAGCAAGGGCACCTGGCGCCGGAGTACAGCGGCCGCCAACTCGGCGGTGCGGGTTCGAATACCGCCGGCGGCGGCCTTTCGGCGGCAACCCGGTTGCCCTGCGGCCGGAGCCCGCGGCCCGGGGCGCGGACAGACCTCGGCCCGTCGACGGGGGTCTTTGTGTCGCATTGTGCGAGGCAAGACGTGGCCGTCAATGTGGCCTCCCGAGGCCCCCGACACCCTGGCGGACCCGGACACGACGACCCCGTTCGCCGAAATCAAATTACTGTCCGCGAAATACCCGCCCCGGGCGGGGTTGTGGTTGTGGCGGCGCGTGTGCTTCCGGGGCTGCTGCTGCCCCGCTGTGCTGCCGCCTGCCGCCTGCCGCTTTCACAGTCACTGCGAACCCTCCAAGGCAGTCGGCACGGCGGCAGCGCGCACCCCGTTCAGGGTTGGTTCAGTTTAGTTCAAACGCGGACCATCGACTCGATAGTATACAATACTGAACGCCGGTTTATCAGAAAAAAACATGCCTTGGGAGATGTTGCTCTCTCTCTCTCTCTCTCTCTCTCTCTCTCTCTCTCTCTCTCTCTCTCTCTCTCTCTCTCTCTCTCTCTCTCTCTCTCTCTCTCTCTCTCTCTCTCTCTCTCTCTCTCGCTGCCTGCCCACCGCTGGCCACCTAACGACGTCGACAACGTATTTGTTCTTCATTAACACGTGTCCCTCAACGAGCAAAAAAAAAAAAAAAAGCAAAAAGCACACACCACACAAGGCAACGACAACCAAGGCGAGCTACCCAGCGCGAGTTCAGAAGTGCACTAAACCGCGTGTTCTCCAAACCAGGAAAATGAAAACCGGCGCCGACTTTGTCGTCGGTCATGGCCAAGGCCGAGTCCGTGCGCTGTTGTCGATAAGACACCGGGAGCCCTCTCATCGCAGTCCTCGAGCCTCCGCCTGCCCCCACCGCCGGCCCCGTCCGAATGTGTCGCGTGCCGGGCTGAATGTCACCCGCCTCAGCATAAAGTAGTGCGCGAAACTCGTAAAGCCCCGAGCCGGGGGGGCGTCGGGGGCCATCGCAATCGGCTGGGCGTGACGTCACGGAGACGGTGACGTCACGGCATGGCCACCACCGGGAGAGTGCCCCGGGGTGTCCTTTACAAATACCGCGAGGCGCGTTTACATCCGCCGCGGGTTCGAATACTCGACCCCGTCGGCCGTCAGCGGCGCCGTGCGATAAGTGGGCGGCTCGGCTCGGCTCGGCTCGGCTCGGCTCGGCTCGGCTCGGCTCGGCTCGGCTCGGCTCGGCTCGGCCTCCGTGATCGGAACCAACAGCCGTCGTTCGGGTAGAAATGAAGCGCCTATCGGCGCGAGCAGAGCAGGTGGGAGCGGGGAGGAGCGGGGTGCCGGCCGGGCTCTCCGGGGTGCGACGTGATTTACCTTGAACTTTTCGATTCACGCCGTGAGCTCTCTCTCTCTCTCTCTCTCTCTCTCTCTCTCTCTCTCTCTCTCTCTCTCTCTCTCTCTCTCTCTCTCTCTCTCTCTCTCTCTCTCCCTCTCTCTCTCGTTCACTCATCCTCACGGAGGACAGATAAAGAAAAATGCGAAGGCGATTTCGGAAACACTTTCTCCCCGGTATATAAATATATTTTTTTAATTATTTTATTTTTTGCAAAAAAAGTACCCCATTGCATACGGGGACGCACTGTGTAGTACGGTATACCTACGGTACACCCTGTGGGGATGGATGGCCGAGTCGCGTGACGACTGCCGGGCGCAGCGGGGCCGGGTGCGGCAGGTGTGAAGGTCAAAGTCAGCCCTCCGCCAAACCCCCGAAATCCTCTATCTCTCTCTCTTCCCCTCCGGCCTTCATTCGGCGGAATCAGATTCGAGTAACAACGAAACTAACGGGATATCGTGGGAAACTGCAGCAGCGCCTTCATAGAGCGGAGCGAGAAACAAAAAATAAGGATAAAAAAAAATTATGGCAGACACGCACACATTATGCGGCGGGCATTAGAGCCGTGTCTGCCCGCCGCGCTGCGAAGCCGGAAGAGACAAATGGAGACGTTTTGCGTTGAAAGGCGCGCCCGCAGTGACACACTGCCTGTCCCTCCGGTCTCCTAGGTGCTCGCGAGGGCATTACGAAGCGCCTCGGTGCGGCACGGCGCGGCACGGTACCACCCGGACGCACGCAACCCGAACGACCCAGCGTGAGCCTCGGCACCGGCGGTCTAAAACACGCCACCAGAAAAAAGCCTTTCCTCGCTCTCCTGTCATCGCCATGTCGATGAGGCCCACGTGGACGAAGACGGACGCAGCAGATAGACAGATAGAGAGAGAGAGAGAGAGAGAGAGAGAGAGAGAGAGAGAGAGAGAGAGAGAGAGAGAGAGAGAGAGAGAGGGGGGGGGGGACCGCGTATAGACAAAGCCGTTTGTTTCGAGAGAGAGACAGCGTGATGAGACGTATGGCTTCGTAGTAACAATATGATGTCTCAATGGCCCTCATTGCCCGGGGCGTGCTGCGTGCTCAGCCGGCTCCAGCCCTCCCCACCGCCGCCCTCCTCCGTCAGAAGGCTGTCCGCCTGCCGTCGCCCTCAACGCCCTACTCAGAGAAGGGCGCCTGGGAGGTAGGCCGCGACGCGACACGCTTGTCCTGCGGGCTTGCCTACCCGCCACACGACAGGCGCTCTCCCGCCCGTGCCGCCCCGCTCCGTCACAAATGTTTCCGCAGTTTATTTTCATATTCCTCCCCCTTGTTGGCGCCGGGCCGACACTCCGACACGCCGTGCTCTGGAATGTCTAGCCGAGCCTAGGATAATAGTGCTAATAGTGCGTGGCAGCCGAGTGGGCAGATCAGACGCACCGGGGCGGGGGTCATCGTCGGGGGGTCGCCGTCGTCGCCAACGTATGCTCCGGACCGTGTCAAGCGCTGCGCAACTCCCTGGCGCATCGGAGGCGCGTCTTCCTCTTGCTTTTAAACGCTTCTCCTTTTCATTTCGTTTCTTTAAAAAAATTTCTTCCTCTCCGTCGGTTGCGACGGCATACGCTATGCCAACGCCAAAGAGTGGGTCCGAGTGGGCAGGCCATTGTATGGCTAACGCCACACCGACACACACACACATGTGCGCATCGCACACACACACACACACACATACACACGAGCTAACAAGGTCATAAGTGCGCGCTGCGAATCGAGACGTTTTGTGACTGTCGTTGTTCGGTCCAGAGGGAGGGAGCCCCCGGAGGATGTGTCTCGGGTGCTAAGGAAGGACCTCGGCACGCCCGCCGCCACGCGCCGCCACGCGCCGCCAGGCTACTCCTATGCCGACCAACGCGAAGAAGAGGAGGAAGAAGAAGAAGACACGCCCACGGCGGTCGCCACCACGCGGTCTGCGCAGGAGGACACGTCCGCGTCAGGGAGACAATAACATCGAAAACTAAACATCCAAGTTGATCAGAAAAAAAAATGAGAAATAAAAACGTCACGAATCCATCATGTTCGTCAGCCAAAGCGAAACAAAAACAGAAAATGCCCCGCGAAAATAAAATTTAATTTCAACTGCGTGCACAGAACTTTATCCCATTTTTTTCGATTTTTTTTTTTTTGGAGGGGATGGAGGCGTTTCGGGATCCTCAACGCGGGTGCGAGCAGCGTGAGATAGACACGAAGACTTTTTGATGGCAGGGACGGAAGAAGGGGGGGGGGGGGGATAAAAGGCGCTGGGAGGCGTGGCGTGGCGGGGTGCCTAGCACGAAGGTCACGGGGCACACGCCATAGGGCGGCATGGGGTGCAGGTGCACAGGGCCACCAGCCCGCCCAGTCCCACGGCGAAGCCATTCCGTGTCTCTGCGGCTGCAGGCCTCGGCCCGGCCTGCACACTCAGTTCTGAGTTCTTTAATCAAGCACCTGGTGTTTCTGGGGGATATTCTCCTTGAAACAAGTATCGCACGAGATACATGCTTTCTTGGTGATACTTCGTCAAGTATCGTCAAAAGCTATTATTTAAGGCCATACTTCTTGTACCAAGCATACTCGATTTTCTTGGGGAAAATTCTGGAGTCAAGTTTTCAGAATGGGCTTGAGCTTGACTCCGTAAACTTGACTGCTTAAGCAAGTCTGCTTAAGATTGGCTGCTTAGGCTGGACCGCTTTCAGCTTGACTGGCTGCTTAACATTTGCCGCCACTCCGTTCGGCCCACCGGCCCTCCCCATCAGAAGGGGCACACACAGGACGGGAGTGGGCCCCGGCAGGCCCCGGCAGGCGCCGGCTGTGTTGTGCCGGGCGCCGCCACGCTACCGGTTAAACTTTTGGGCAGGCCTTGGCGGGCCCCCGCGGCCCCCCGCGGTGCCGACGCTGGCTGGAGGACGACCGCCGGGACCCGCGTGAGGCGACATAAATCACTCTCAACAAGATATCAACGATAAATCCTGCGCCAGCGGAGCCGTGCGTCCGTGGTAGAATGGTGAATTCGTCGAAAAATAAAGTGTTCGAAAATTCTCCGACAGTCGGATGATCATGTGCGGAAATGCAAATGTCTCGCCACGGGGGCCGGGCCGCGGGGCAGCGTTTGGCATGGCGTCTGGCCCGTGCTGCAGGTGGCAGGGAAGGGTAGGGAGGACCAGAGTCTCTCGCGACGCGGAGTAGAGACGCGGTGCGCGTGAGCCGCGGGGTAGCGCCGCGTGCTGCAAAGGCCCGGGGCCTGGGCGTCAGGGCACTCCACTCACCAGCACGGAAGATCTCGCCGCAACCATCACAGCGGGAAGCGAACTGTGCGTCGTAGCAGTTGCCGCAGTAGATGTGGTCCGCCTTGGAGCCGAACTGCTTGTCCACCAGGGACACGCGGCACTTGGAGCAGAGGAAGCAAGCCTCATGCCAGTGCTTGTCCTTGTACGACAGATCCTGGAGGACGGGCAGAAAGAGCAAAGATTTGTAAAACAGACTGTTAAATGTGCATATTTTTAGACTTTCACCCTAGTGAAAGACTTTTTATTTTTAATGTTTGAAATGTAAAATTTTTACTGTTAAATGAGAAATGTTTTTATGGGGGGAAAATGGGAGGGAAAGGTGGCTCACGCATGGTGTCGAATGGGTGGCCTACCCGGCGGGCGCACGGCCTGCATGGCCTCGGCCTCGGCTCAGCTCACCTTGGAGTCGATGCCGATGGTCTTGCTGCACTCCTCGCAGGTGTTGGCGAACACGGACTCGTAGCACTTGATGCAGTAGGGGTGGTCATCGCGCAGCACGTAGCGCTGGCCGGTCAGCGACTCGTCGCACTGCCAGCAGCAGAAGTGGCCCGAGTGCCAGTCCTTGGACATGGCCTTGGTGTACTCGCCGCTGAAAATCAACTGCAACACAAGACCGCGCCCAGTTCAGTACATCTATATCGCAGCACAGTTCGCGTGCTAATTTTTTTGGGAGAAAATCTTTATTATTCACCACTCTCATTCGGCATGGTAAAGCGCTCCACACTCTCCAGCTCGCTGTTAGTTCATTTAATGGCTGATACACACATACCCATTCATACTCTCGTTTTCTTTCTCCATTCATTCACAACTCTGTAGATTTTTTTAAAGAGTACTGCAGTAAGTAGCCTTCTTTCATCTTCCACCACAACGACGGCGGCTCTCCATCTCTCTCGCACACACACTCTCTTCTGTGGTTGGACTGTTTTGCTTTTCGCGGCTATTTTTATTCGGCCCAAAGCGGGACTAGAGGGGGGGGGGGCGTTGTGGGAGATACAGAGAGGGGGAGGGGGTCCTAGGAGTCCTAGTGTGTGGCGCCTAACCCGCAACACCTCATCGCGCGCTGGGAGGGGGCCTCGCGGAGGGGCGGCAAACAGAACTGACGGCGTTGAGGGAGACTTGCCAAAGAAAACTTCAGGTCCAATATCTGTGCCACGCCCTTGAAAATAATAGCGTTTGACAAAGTGCAGCAGGCAGAAGGGGCGCACGAACAGAGCACTGTCTCCACCGCCCTCCCGAAGCGACATCAAGGCGCGCGTCTTATAACGCACTTTTCCCTTTCCGTTTGCGACGGATCGTCTAATCCGAGCGTCATACGATCTGCTTCGCTTCTGAGGCTCCGGCCGACACGACACGGCAGAGCGCAGCCAGGCGCCACACACTTCTCTCAGTCTCACTTTTGGTCAGGTTTCAGCTCATTCCCATGCCGCACGTGACAGGAGAACGTAGCTCATTCAGCTCGTTATCAGCAGACGACAAGCAGACGACAAGCAGACGACAGACATGTCGCGGGGCTTCGTTACGCTAGGAAGTCACGCACAGCGCGTCTTGAGGTATCGCTGGAAACAAATTGCCGAGGTAAATAGAGCAGTCATGATCCTCGTCAAATAGAGTGAGAAGCAGGTGCCACTAATGAAAAGAGGTTCCTCTAATTTCACAGTCCATCGGATCGGCTTCTCGCCAACAAGCATGCAGGCGCGGGGCGGGGCGGGGACGGGCTGTGCACGGCTTGGCAGGCAGTACCGCCACTCACACTGAACGCGAGTGAAACGGTTTGGCCCCGGGCTCACACCGTGCGACCAGTGCACAAAACAAAAAGCCACAGCATCCATTCATTTCTCATCCACCATGTCGCTGAACATGACGGCGACCCACCAAATAAAGAGTCTGACAGCTGGTGGTACGCATAGCACGTCAGCCTTATTGGTAGCAGTGTACCCATGTTCTGCATTTCCATTACATCCACACATTAACATGCCATTAAAAAAAAAAAAAAAACTCACGAGGAAGATAAAACAAGAACTTTGGTTCAAGCTAAAATCCACACAACAATAACATGCAAAAGTAAAAATTGAAAAATTGTAAAAAGGATAGTGATGCCATAATTCTTAGGAAAGAATATTTAATTGAGCAACGTCCATATGAAAACAGAGGATGAGTGGTTCTCGTATTACTGCTCGTATTACTGTTGTCGATTTTAAAATGTACAAAAGGCAGATGGTGCGAACAGTGCATCTGTAAATGAAAGAGTAACACACAAAGACACTGAAATTACCTCAAATTAGTCAAGGGGTATGTGCTGGTTTGGAACAAGAGCGAGCGAGTGTTGTCGTACTGTGGCGTGGCCCGAGTGGCGGGGAGTGAGAGTCGAACCCGTGGCGCTATCTCCGATACAAGTATCAGTCTGGCCCCCGTACTGCCCGCGAGCGGAAAGTCTGTCAAAACCCCGGCGACACAATTAGCGTAAGAGAGAGCCTGAGCTCAAAGTGAAACGTCGCCGAAAGTATGCAGATGCCGAAAGTATGCAAAGTCGAGAGATCGTACTGCTGGAATGCGGCGTGTTTTCGTGAGACGGCTTCATTTTCACAGTGCACAGGTTGATCACGTGAATTTTGGAAGGTGGCGCAGAATTAAGATAACTGGTGCATTGGGCATTTTGGTCGCATGAGATTTACTTCATTGTAATCATACTTTAGAATGAAAGTCAATTCTGGATAATGCCGTAATGGTAACGTTTATGCCATTCAGGGTATGTTGCAGCGTGACTTCGAATTATTCTGCACAGATCATTTCATAATACTTGAAAAACAAGCCAGTTGTCCCTTTCATGGCCGTCTTCAGATTTCACAAAAACAAAACGCACACTTTCGACGGCACGTCGTCGCACATCCACTGCTCCTGGGGCCGTAGTACCCTCCGGGAGCCGTCACACAGGACGGGGAAGCACTAACACTACTGCACTCCACACGCATGGGACACGGAGGCCGGGCCCCAGCGGCCCCAGCCCAGCCCGCTACAACAAACGCACCCGGCCGGCCGGCACTTACAATGCGAGGCGGTGGCGGCCGCCGGTTCCCGTCCCGGCTCTAGGGGGACTTGTGCTCGCGGCGGGGCGCGGCGCGGTGCGAGCGAACGGGTGCGGGCGCGGCCGTGCCGGCGTGTCTTTGACAGGGGACTGGTGCGCGTGCTGCAGCCCGTTAGGACGTTAGGGTCCCCCTTGGTTCCCGGGGTGTGGTCTGGGTCCCTCCCCCACGCTAATCCCACTCTGACTGAAGCGAACCGAGCCAAGACTTAGAGGCCGTCGGCCGTGCCGTAACGCGCCGTCACCACCGACCCCCGGCTGGGGGATCGTCGGCGGCCTAGCGGCCGAAATACAAATCTCCGCCGGTCATTAGGAGGATCCCGATGACGACGGCGACAGCTGGCCGACACGACGACGGCGTCGTCCTGGAGGGCCTGCGTGCCCTCTGCTGCCAAGCCGGTCCCGTTGAGGGCGCCGGCGGCCCTGCCGGCCACGAACCCCCTCTACGACGGCGTCCTGGAGGGCTGCCCCCTGCTCTCCCCGCACTCTCGCCATGCCACCACGGGAGGACGACGACCACGACGACCACGACGGCCACGGCGGCGGCTCGCGGCGCGGAAGGGAAGCGCGACCAGCACATACCCCTGGTCGTTGAAGTTGTTGACTTCGGTCACTTCGCTCTCGATCTGGTTTCCATCGCTGCTCTCCCTGCGCTTGCTGCTCGTCTTCTTCACGCGGCGGGTCTTCTTCTCCGTCGTCGTGTACTGCACTTGCATCTCCACGTCCGCCATGGCTGCTGCTGCTGCTGCACTCACACCACACGCACTCGGACGGTTCACGCGCACGGGACGAGACGGCTCGGCTCGGCTCGGGACAACAACACCAACCACCACGGGGGTCGCAGGAAAAACTGAGCGGCGTTAGGGATTCTCCAACGGCCGAGAAGCAGGGCGGGCGGTAAGGCGGCCCCGGGCGCCCCGCCGGCCCCGCCACGCCCCACCGCGCCGAGCCCCCGCGGCCCCCGGCCGGGGCGGGGCGGGGAAAGCAGGGGGCGACATCGTGTGCAACGGCCTGGCCGGGCGTGGCGGGGAGCGGGCGCGCGCTGCCCGAGGCGAAGCGGTGCCGCCGTGCCGCGGGGTGGACCTGGGAAAATCACTCATATTCCCCTCCTCCCCCGTTTCAGAATAGGCCGCATGTCCGTCTCCGTCGTACGCGAGGCCAATTTCTCTCTCTCTCTCTCTCTCTCTCTCTCTCTCTCTCTCTCTCTCTCTCTCTCTCTCTCTCTCTCTCTCTCTCTCTCTCTCTCTCTCTCTCTCCCCTTCCCCGTTCCTCCCGGTGGAGTGGACACCCCTTCCCCCGTTGCCGGGCGTCGCTGAGGCCTCGCGTTGTGGTGAGGTCATGGTGTTCGCTAGGGGTCCGTGCCGGCGGGCGGCGGCAGCGGCGGCAGCAGTGGCCCTCACCCTTTCCCCGTATCACCCTGCCGCTGCCGCTGCAGCTGCCGCAGCCGCCCGTGCGCACGATAGTCCACTAGTCCAGTCAGGCGGGGCGATGACCAGCCGGACTCTGTGCTGCACCGCCCCTGCTAATGGGCTGTCGGACGGCGGCGCCAGCAGCGCGCCTGCGGGGGGAGGCGCCACCCACCACAGCCACCTGTTGCTGGCGCCACGGCGCCACACGCCACAGCGCCACAGCGCGTGCCGCGGCCGCTGACAGCTGACTGATGAGCGCGCGCTGCCTAATGAGTGACAGCGTGCGACACGGGAGCAGCTCCACTTTGTTGACCCCGCACTGACTGAGCATCACGGCACGCGCAACACACACGCGCAACACACACGCATGCCGCAGCCGAAAGAAGTCGAGCATCAATACCCCTTTGCCTCGAGAGAAAAACTTAAATCAGTGCTCGGCAATTAAGATTTAGGCGTCCTAGCCCGAAAAAATTCTGTATTTTAAAACCGAAACTGACAAAAAACAACAACAAAGGAATCGCGCACCGTGTACTTTCTCCAACAGAAGCCCAAACATAAATGCAATAAATTTCACGTTCCACTTTTTCTGCACCAAATGTCCCGTGACATCCACAGGAAGGGCCTGCAGCAGGGCTCCCCCTCACTCACAATTAGGCGTTTGTTGAACTGCTAAAACAGCGGGGGCCATGCCAAGAAGCTGCCCATCAGAACAATGGCGCCGTTCCACAACATTGTGTCTCCCCAGCAACAAGAGAGATGTCTAGACGCACAGAGATCAACGATCTCGAAAAAGCCAACACGAGCTGGCTGCTCGCTGGACAGCGGTCCGCAACGGGATTATGGCCGACATTCCAACAGTCACAATTTTTTTTTTTTTTGGGGGGGGGGGAGATATATAAAAGATTTCACAATAAAAACAAAATAAAAACGTTTAGACGCAAGGTAAGAAAAAAATGCAAATAACGCATCGACAATGTAGCGCCCACTTGGAATCCGCATGTGAATTCGAAAAGCAAAGAGAAGAAGAGCGACGGAGATCTGAGCCGCGCAATGAGATATCTGTGACATTGTGGGGGCAGCCTGCGTAGCCTGCGCGGGCTATTTGCGACCTTTCGGCTAATCTTAGCGATCCCAGCGAGGAATCTGGGGGGCGGCATGGGATCGCTGGGGGAGCGGACTGTCATTTTTTTCTATGCACTCTCCTAGATACACCAATTAGTATTTCTTTTTTTTTTTTCATTTTCCCGATTAAACTATTTCTGATTTTTAGACGCCCCTTGTAAATTATTGTAAAATTGTAGCCGAGCAATGGTGAGTGGATTGGAGAAAGTGCTCGAAACGGCCACTTTCCCTTTCTCAACGGTTCAGCAGTGTTCCGTTTGGGATCGGTGCATTGGAGGGAGAGTTCCTGTTTACAGAAAGAGTCGGCCACCTGCGCCATATGCTCTCTCTCTCTCCCAGGGCAATGCACCTTTACACCTCAGATCTCGCCCTACCGAAATGCACTTGGCAGACTCCCGCGCTGGGAGTCGAATTCCACAGCAGCCCGCAGGCCAAGATTAGCTCATTTCAGAGTCGTCTCACTCTGAAAAGTTTCCGCGATTGTCACGTCAAAAAAAGTATTCGGATCAATGAAATGTATTGAAACACGCGGCCATCCTGCTGTCGCGGGAAATTCATGCCGCATAATATTTAAAGTCCACCGTCCACACGTGACGGAATATATCTGTGATATATGTGATAATAGGTCCACGCGACGTGCCATTTCCCGTCCAAATTCTCCCCGCGTCCGTTCAAACATACGGCAAAACCGCGGCTGCAGCCCTCGCAATATATATTCTCGCTTTACGACCGGCTCCTGATATTACACGCCCGCGTGCGTCCTTGCGGCTGCAGACTCCCCCTGGCAACAGTCTGCGCAGACCATCAGTGTTTATCAGTCTTGGCTTGACATAGTGTAGATTTGTGGTGCGTGTGTGTGTAAGGCGATCCGATTACCATGGTCTCGAAGGTTAGGTAGCGTATTGTGTGTCGACAGTGCGTGTGCTGAAGAGTGCGTGTGCTGAAGAGTGCGTGTGCTGAAGAGTGCGTGTGCTGAAGAGTGCGTGTGCGCTGTCGGGAGGGTTCACAAGGAGCACATCGTGAGCTGGTCATTGTGGTTTATTGGACACTATGTTTCCGCCCGATCACTGGTGGTGATTCCCCACTGTTTTCACGGAGCTGAAAATTACAAAAGGAAATCGGAAGCGCAGAAAGATTTTCGAAAAGATAGCAAAGAGACAGAGAGAAAAGAAGAAGTGTACTAGAAGAGAGAGGGGGAGGTTGTCTCGATACAATGCAGTCTGATGGCAGAGTACGAAAACGACCCCATACAAAACACGGGGGAAACACAACACATGCAGTGCGGAAGAGTGTGACAAAGAGTCTTACGTGTGTCGGCACTACAAGAGTGAGAACGCTACGGTGTGTTTCCAGGCCAGGCACGCAGGCAGGATCATGCTGTCCCTTCGATGTCCGTGCTCGATGGTCCATGCGGGTCCATGCAACAGCTGCTGCATCAGCTCCCTCCGGACCCTCCGGCCTCCGGTGGCGCGCTTACCCAAAACGGTTCAGGTTGTATGGCGGATTGCGACGCTTGCGAGACAGTTTGTTCTGGCGGATGAGAAGCGGAAGGCTGTGGCGATGGCGGCTGCGGCGCTTGGGGGACAGATTGTAGCGGTTGGGGTTCCGCGGCAGCCTGCTCCGCTGGAGGCTGAGGGGCACTGCTTGTGGGGGCCTGGGTCCGGGTCTCCGCCAGGGCCGAGGCGGTGATGGCCGCCACCTCCTCGTCGTCGCCCTCGTCAACGCGGCTGGCGGACGCCTCCAGCGCGGCCTTGATGATGCTCTCCGTGAGGCCCGTGAGCGGCGCCTCCTCGAACGAGTGCGACCCGGCGGGCGGCAGGTGCTGCGGCTCCACGGACACCGTCACGGCCTGGGGGAGCCTCGGTGACCGCGGCGGCAGGTCGGAGCACTCGGAGCCCTCGTCCAGGCCGGCGGGGGTCTTGGAATGGGCGAGGAACTCGTCAGTCTGGGGGGTCGGCGAGGCGGCGGCCGCGGCGCCGGCCCCGGTAGGTGCCACCACCAACACCGACGGTACAGCCCGGGCGGGCTCCTCGCTAACTGGCAATGTCTGAAGAAACTCGACCAGCTCGTTGTAGTCTTTGAACTTGTCCGCCGGCTCTCCCGGCGCCTCAGCCGGTGCTCTGAACTCGTCTTCCGCCTTCTTCTTGAAGTAGTCCTCGAGCAGGGGCTCGGCCGGGCTCTCCTCTTGAGCCCTCAGCAGGAACCAGAAGTTGAGCAGGTCCATATACCGAGCGGCCGACGGCTGCGAGCTAAACTCGGGCGCCACCAGTTTCTGCCTTTCAGCTGCTTCAGATTCGAGGGGAGAGTCCGTATCAGCATCGCAAGGCTTTCCTCCTTGGTGGCGACCAGGGTCTGTACCTGTGTCTGGGCCCCCGTCATTGAGCTTGAGGAAGTCCTGAAGTTCAAGGTACTGTTTTGAAGGGTTCTCTGCGGAGGCCTCAAGGGCGCCATCGCTCGGATTATTGTCACTGTTTCCCGGTATGTGGGTAGACTGCCAACGACTCATGCAGTCGTCCTCGTTACTGTGTTCGTCGAGGAATTCCAGAAACTCTGTCAGTTGCTGATACTCTGAGCAGCGCTGCCCAGAATGCTGTTTCGGGTCCGATTCGGACGGGGTGTCCAGAAGTCTCGCTTCCTGAGTTGACGGAACGTTTTGACTCTCAATTTCGAGAATCGTCGGTTCTTTCGGCCCGTCGACATTGAGCGGCTGTGAAGACCTCTTCTTCCTCTTCTTCGGCGGCCTCTGGAGCCTGGGCTCCGGGACTACCCTCGGGCTCAGCGCAGCCTCCGGCTGGAAAACGTCGTCCTCCACGTCGACGGACAAGACGTCCTCGAGCCGCGAGAGCGACGACTTGTGGGCGGGGAGCACCGGCACGAACGTGGGCCAGCTGATGTCCACCCGGGCCCTCCTGGTGGGGGAGGACGGCTCGGAGGAGTCCGAGTAGGACGAGTAGGACTCGGAGACGCGCCGCGGCCTGTCATCCTCCACATTCTGCGGGGAGAAGACATTCCGAGGCCGCTCTGTGGGCTGCGCCTGGGCCTCGGGGGAGGACGCGGACGCTGCGGACGCCTCTGGTATGTTGGGCACGTCCAAGTCGGACAGCCGTCGCGGGAGGTCCGGGCCCGGCAGCGGGGATGGGACGTCCGCGTCGATCTCGGACAGCCGCCGGGGCGGGTCCACGTCCACTCGCAGCGTCGTCGTCGGCGGGGGTATGTCGTCCACCTTAGGGAAGTTCTCGGAGAGGCGGCGGGGCTTGTCTTCGACGAAGGGGTCGGCCAGGAGCACGTCCACGGCCACCGGCCTCTCCAAGGAGGACGACGGCCTCCGCGGCCCGGACGCGGAGCCCCCGCCGCCGCCGCCCGGAGCCGAGGAGTGCTGTGGGGCTGCCGACTGGGCCGGCTCGACAGCCGCCTCTATATTTAGCCCGGGCAACGACGATTCTTGCGTTCGGGGAGCCTCGAGCCGCAGGCCGCCATTGCCAAGTGTAGCTTGTTCAACATGGCCGTTTAACCAGCGGGGCGAGGGCGCGGCGTGTCCGTTGGGTTGGCAGTCGTGGGCGCCGGGCCCGCCGTCCGGGGTGGGGGCTCCTCCGCCCTCTTGGAGCACCGCGTTCTTGCCCAACGCGTCCTCAGACGAGGAAGGGGTGGGCCCGCCGCTGCGGCCGCCGCTGCTACCGCCGCCGCCGCTGCCGCCGCCTCCGCAGTCTCCGCAGGTCAGGGCGGCGGCCGCGCTCGGCTTTCTCCGCCAACGATCGTTGAGGCTTGCGAGGTGGTGCCGCCACCCCGTCCCCGCAGCCTCACCGCCGCCGCCGCCGCTGCCGCTGCTGCTGCTGCCGCCGCCGCCGACGCGCGCAGGCGGCAGCAGCCCAGCACGAAAGTGGTAGTAACAGTCCAGCGCCTCGAACACGCCCACGCAGACCACGAGAACCGAGAGGAGCAGACCCATTGCGGACCCGGGGGACTCGGTGGCGGCGGCGGTCGCCGGCACGCGCACACCATCAGAGGGAGGACCACGATGTCGTCGTCACGTCGCCGACATGGGCGCCGACGTTTTCTTCGGCACCGAGGGGGCCAATCGCACACAAAAAAAAACACACACACACACAGATCAGCGACAGGGGAACACAGCACCTTGGCAGCCAAGAGCGCGGCCGACAACTGGCCGGGACGGGCCATGCGCCTCGTGCCGGCGGAGCTAGCAGAGTCCGCGAAGCACCGAAGCAGCGAAGCCCTACGGTAGGGGATGGGACGGCATCGGCCCGGGCCACGGCCCAGACTCTGCGCCAGGACCAGCTTCGTCTATAATTGTAATCAGGGTCTCACAGGGTCAAAGCCTGGCCTGTCATGGGGCTGTGCCTGTGCACAGCCGTGCGCGCGCTGCACCGATCAGACTGCTGCGCCGCCACGGTCAGCCGACGGTCCGCCGACGACAGGACGGGACCCCGTCGTGCAGCGGGTCGTCTGCACTGACCATCTGCAGGATCCGGAGGAGGCGGCCGAGTGGGTCCGCAGGGAGGAGGTTATTTGGGGTAGGTAGCGGCTACAGCCCTGCGGTGCCCTGAGGACCCGCCCTGCGGGCCCGGCCCCGCCCTCCCCATCCTGCTCCCCCCCCCCCCCCGCCCTCTTTGGCAGCTGTTTGTTTACACGGACACCAACAATAGACGCTCGGCCCCGCTGCACCCGGCTCGGCACGCACGCGCCGGTGCCGCCCACACGCACGCACACGCAACGCACTCCTCACTCCTCACTGGCCGAATTGTCACACTTTACCCTTTTCTCATGAGGGTCAAAGTTCAAGAGAATTTTTTTTTTTGGTAGAAAAATCGGAAGAAACTAATGATTGATTTTCACGAAAGTTTCCGGCGAGATATCACTTTTTTTTAGATTTGGTTTTGAGACCCAGAAGTTTTGTAGATATTTCAAATATACTGAAAATGAGAAACCTTGACCCCCTCGACTCGTCTGAGCCGCAGCCACGGCCCTTGGCAGGGTTGTCACGCCGCCTGACCCTGGCCGCCGAATAAGCCCTCACTAATCCCTCCCCGGCGGCACGCGGGCGGCCCTCAAGGATCACGACCTCAAGGACCTCCGCCCGCGCCGCAGTCGTGTCGGTTTGGGAGGACCCCGACAGCACCCCCCACCGGCAGGGGGGCTCACCAGGGCCACGGGGGCGAGGACGCGCAGAGGGGAGCTGCATCTGGGGCAGTTGGTGTCCCCGGCGTGCTGCCGCCACAAAGCGCCCCCCACCCTCTCTCTCCATTCATTAATCACTGGTACGTTAAAGCCCATCGGAATCTAGGTATTTTCGTCCCGCACCAGTGGATGCAGCCGTCACTGCCGACCGACACAAAGGCCACCCTAAACTGTCCCCCCATTTCTTACAATTAGTTCCGAAAACGTTTATAGAGTACTCCGGGGAAGTCCGAAACGGAAGTGAGAGGTCGTCGAAACGAAGAGGAAAAATAAAGTAGGAGAGAGTAAGAAATCACGCCCTTTTTCACCGAAAAGCGAGCGAATTTTCTACCACCTCCCTTGCGTTCTTCTTCTTCGTTTCGACTTCGTACTTCTGTTTTGTACTTCTCCGGAGTACTCTATCATCCTAGGCGCTTTGAATGCCTCTCAAAATCGGGCAGACAGACAGGCAGAGGCGCTGTGCTGAAGCGATGAATGGTCACCGCCGCCCGCAGGCCGCAGGGTGCCGCAGGGTGCCGCAGGGTGCCGCAGGGTGCCGCAGGGTGCCGCAGGGTGCCGCAGGGTGCCGCAGGGTGCCGCAGGGTGCCGCAGGGTGCCGCAGGGTGCCGCAGGGTGCCGCAGGGTGCCGCAGGGCCGCAGGGGCCCTGTGCGCTTCGCGTGTCGTCGCCGTCGAGGAGGGCGACGTCGACGGCGCGGTGGGGGCGGCGGACGTCTCAGAAACCGCAGAGGCCCTGCCCCCGGGGCCCCCGGCGCCCCCGGCCGCAGCAGCCGCCTGGTCCCACCGCGCCGCCCGCCGGGGGTCTTCCCACAGACACCGTGACGTCACCGTGAGCCCCGGCCATTTTTGGCCTGCGCGGGTGAGCCCAAGGGGGGGAGGGTGTGTTGAGCCCAGGACCCCGCCAGCGGATACCCGGGGGAAACCGCGGCACGGGAGAGAGAGGGAGAGAGAGAGAGAGAGAGAGAGAGAGAGAGAGAGAGAGAGAGAGAGAGAGAGAGAGAGAGAGAGAGAGAGAGAGAGAGAGAGAGAGAGAGAGAGAGAGAAAGCTGCGACAGAGGAGGAGGAAGGGGGCAGGGGGCGACTTGACCAACCAACCTCGTTGGCAACGGTTCACAGAGAAGCCGATTGGTCGGCAAGCGTCTGTTTGTCTCTCTCTCTCTCTGTCTCTCTCTCTGTCTCTCTCGCTACTTACACACGGTTTTTCGCGCCACGCCGTTTGAAAAAAAAATTGAAAAGATGGGCGGGACCGAATTGCTGCGTGGGTTGTTCGAATAGAATGGCTGCAGGCTGCACCACGGCGCTGCCCGCTGCCCGCTGCCCGCTGCCCGCTGCCCGCTGCCCGCTGCCCGCTGCCCGCTGCCCGCTGCCCCGTCGCCTGCACTCGGCCGCCCCGCCTAGCCCCGCCGCCCACAGATACCGTCGCAACACATACATCCCTATTTCCGTCCGTGCCGTAAACTCTCCCAGCCCCCTGACCTGGGACCTGGCCGACTACTCTTGTCGCTCCGACGAACTTTGACCGCATTTTTCAAGAGAAAATCAAACCGGGCGCATTCCCAACTTTTTATTCATCCTACGATAGCCAAAAAAAAAAAAAAAAAAAAAAAAGTGACTGGCCAACACGGAGAGAAAAAAACATTGTTGGTGGGCATCACAACCGCGGGTTCGAATACCAGCCTGGAATAACGTCACACGGCATAACTTACTTGTGTTTGTGGGCCCCAAAAGCAACACGCAGATGCAACACCCGGCCCGGTGGAGCTCGAGTGTGTAATCGCGTGTTTTGCAAGCAGGAGCCGCGTCTCCGCGTCTTTTTTCCCCCCTCATCTTCTTCTTTCTTTTGGGGGGAGTTGCGGGGCTGAGGCTTTTAGAGGGAAACGAGGGAGGGGAGTATATGAAGCGTTCGGTTTGGCCTTGCCGCGTGTTCACTGGTGGGCGCATCGGTGACGTCAAGCTTAGGCACGTTCGTGTGTGTGTGTGCGTGTGTGCGCGCGTGTGCGTGTGTCTCTAAGTTCGCTCGAGACGCTTCGGCTCGTCACGGCTTGGGAATTAAAAATCACCGCCTTTCAAAGAGTGCACGCTCCGGCGCGCTCTGCCTTTTATGATTTCGCCGGGAAATCGCGTCACCGTCGCGTCGTCGTTCTAAATAGCTGTTCTGTGCTGAGATTCCCGTGGCGTGATCGTCTCCCTTCACAGAACCAGCGGTGACGTCACAGCGTTGTGACGTGCCACATTCATAGCGGGCTCCGACCACCCCCGCGCCAATCACCCGTCTCAGATAAAAAGAGGATGAAAATACCGACAGATCTTCAAACAACCCTCCCGTCCTGCAATAACACCACACACACACACACACACACGCACACACACCCGCACACACACACGCCAAGCGAGCGCCGCGGTACCGCAGCCCCCGCCCGCCCCCACCCAGCGGCGTCAGTGCCGTGTGCAGCGAGACTGGCCGTCGCCAGCCCGCGAACACGACTTTAGGGGTGGGGGATGGGAGAGTGGGGGTGGCCGGGGGCGGCCGGGGGCGGCTGGGGGCGGGGGAGATGAAGAGAGCAGAGAGAACAAGCGCCGGGCCCCTCCCTCATTTCTCAGGTTCCCTGCGAACCACCCGTTACGTACGAGCCTTCACGACGAGCACAAATATCGCCAAAACATGGCAAAACAAGAATACAAATTACACGCTTTTAAAATTTAAAATCAAAGGCGGCGGAGATATTGTTTTTTTTTCCTGCACAAAGCGACTGCACTGCCGGCGCGCCGCCTCTTGGACTCGGTCCCGCGACACACAGCAGCCCCGGCGCACTGCCTGGCGACGCCAGACCCTCCCCGAGGGTCAGGTTCATTGTGAGATAGTGATCGAACGTAGCGTGCGTGCGTGCGTGCGTGCGTGTGTGTGTGTGTGTGCGCGCGCCCGCGGGGTGAACGACTGCATGCGTGGGGGTGGAACGACAACTCATCGACTCAGTACGCGGATCAGGGGTAGTGAATCAGGCGGCCCAGTAAATTGCAAGGGCTCGCAGGTTCGCGCGTTCCTGAGCAAAATGTTGGCAGTTTGGCTCCTCTCCTCTGCAGAGCCGCAGAGCTATCTGGTACTGCCACATCACGGAGACAGCAGCCAGCATGGCATCGCACATCGTGCACTACTTTGCGGCCAGCATTAACGTGTTTACGTGTTGTTGAGTCTTCACGCGGGGACAGGCCGCCGTTTAGAGGCCCCCGCCGCCCCCCGCGCCCTCACGAGCCGACAGGTGAGAATATACGGACGGCCGCCACTAATAAGTGCGCCGGGGGGCGGCCGGCCAACGAGCACGGCTCGCTTATTTTTTCTCCCCGGGCCGCGCGGGCGGCGCTGCTTCCATCGAATCAGTTAATTAGACGAAAATGCAGCGACGGTCCTAGAGCCCTCTTCGTCGTCTCGCAAGTCCCCCGGACGCGCGGGGTAGCGACGCGCTACACGGGGACCGCCGCCGGCGTCCGCCGCCTGGCACACAAATGCAGACCCAAACCGACGGCGGAGACATGCCTTCTATTTAAAGCTCGAGTCCGCGCCCCGCCCCGCCCGGCTCCGCCTCGCTTCAGCGACGATACGAGACGGAGCCCCCCCCCCCCCCCCCCGCCCCGGCGGCGTGGGGAAACATGCAAGTGTGCGGACCCGCCCCGGCCGGGCCCCGCGGGAAGTGTGTCGAAGAGCGTCCTTCCATCAGGAATGCAGCGGCAGCCCTGCATCCTTCGAGCCGCCGCCACACCCACCCCAAAGGCGCCAGCCAGCGTCCCAGGGACAGCGTCTTCCCAGGAGATCTCCCAGCAGCCCGATCGAGCGCTAACCCTCTTCTCTTTGTGTGTGTCTCTGTCTCTGTCTCTCTGTCGCTCTCTCTCTCTGGCAGGTTTTATTCAAATTCTGTGATATGTCAATAACTGTAAACCAGTTCGAAGACAATAAACACAAACTCAAACAAACTCAAACTCTCTCTCTCTCTCTCTCTCTCTCTCTCGCTCCTTGTGCGGAGGGAGACGCCTGCCGGGTAGGCACGCCCGCCCAGCACGGCCGGGCTGCGGGCGTGCCTACCCGCCGCTGGTAAGGCGCTCGGCTCGGCTCCGGAGCCAGCCGCCTGCCTCCGGGCGGCCTCCGCACAGAGTACAGAAGGTTACCCAGAGCTCGCACTCCCATGTACCTCTGTGGGCCTCCGGACCGCGGGCCGCAGGCGCGAGAGTTGTCACTCCCGCCGAGCCGGGCCGCGATGCGGGCTTGCCTACCCGCCGCTCGTAAGGCGCTCTACACCTTTATCTGTTGTTTTTTTTTGTGTTTATTTTTTATTTTTTATTTTTTTTGCATCCGTTTTAATAGCGACGACCACGATGTGCGCCACCGAGAGGCTAACGAAGCGACCCTATCTACGATCGCGGGTGACGACGTGCCAAGCGGTGGCGGCGGCGGCAGCAGCAGCAGCAGCAGCGGCAGCGGCAGCGCATCGGCACAATGCGTAAGTGGGGCACGATTTATGGACGGCGGCCGCCGGGTCAACGCGGCGCAGCGTGAACCACAGGGCGGGCGGTGAGCCACAACAACGCCAACTTCACACTTATATTTCGACCAAATTTCCGAGATGTAAACGATTCCCTAAAATTAGACGGCGCCTGCTGCATTATCAATGTGTCCCTCCCGATGAAAATCAGTACCGGGTCCAAAACGCACGGCGGCGTCCTGCTGCTTCGCAGGGCCCTGCTGTAGTGTGCGTGCGAGTGCGGGCATGTGTGTGTGTTCGTGTGTGTATGCGTGTGTGTGTGTGTGTGTGTGTGTGTGTGTGTGCGCGCGCGCGCGGTGTCCCCGGGTGGGATGGGGCCCACCCCGGCCGCCACGGCCACCCCGTCACCGACGCTGCCACCCCGCCTACACGGAACGTCCCCGCGAACAAGTCAGAAAATAGAGTAAATGGCTGGGATTCCACTGGCAGGGCAGCGCTAACGCGGCCGGCCGGGCGGACTGCACATTACGCGCCGCGGGTGGAGTACGCCGACGTATTTATGTCGGCACACGTTGCATGAACGGCTGCAGCAGGAGCGGCACGGCCGGGCACGGCACAGCCACGGCACAGCCACGGCACAGCCGCCTCGGGGATGGGATACAGTGCCCGGCAGGTTGATAGGGGAGGGCATTGCGCCCGCGCGGCGCGGTGCCGCGGGTTAAAAGGAATCGAGTTTCAGCGCCGCGGTCCCCGCCGGCCCCGCCTGGCCCCGGGCCGGCGTGTGCAGACGGCACACTCACAGCAGGCTACGGCTGCTGCGGTGCAGACCCACCTAACCGGCGTGCGAACCTCGGCGGGCAGCTGTCCTGTCTCTGGGGCTCAGCCGGGCTCAGACCTCTGGGCGCGCGCGCCAAACCGGCCAAATGGAAATAGCCTTTACGTAATGGACGGGTGGCATTACCGCGGAGGCAGCTGGCCACGCCCATGGTGAGCACCACCGAGGAGCACTGCACCAACAGCCGAGCGGTCCTGACCACGGGGGGCTGCAGGAGGCCCTGCTGGGGGACATTCACACAGATTTGAGGCCCGAAGTTGGACTCAGCTCCGAAAATGGGGTCACATGACCTTTTTTGATAGAAATGAACCACCCCCGCAGATGGGGTGGTAACGGTGAGGCCTGCCACTAACTGGCTCATTTACCGTATCGGAAAAGGTCACGTGATAGCCCCGCTTTCCGACGGTGTCCAGACAGGACCGCAGCGGGTGTGAAAAAAAATATCTAAAGAGAAGCACTTAGTAAGAATTCACATTCGAGTGTGGCAGGTGAAACAGTGGCAGCACAACGTATAGACGGCGACTCGTGTGACAAAACAGTTGAGGGAGGGTGTAGAATGGACTCGAAGCGGTCGGCCGCCCGGGGACCTGGTCTGGTCTGGCGGTGAGCCGAGCCGCAACAACACAACACGGGGCAGGGCAGGGCGTGACACACGACGGGGACGGGACAGCAGGGTGACAGCCCGGCTCTCACACTTCACACCGCCACCAACACCTGCCGCTCAACAAAAATATTTTTCTTTTTTATTAAAGAACTAAGGCGAAGAAGAGGTGGCCGAGGAAAAAAAGTTTCGCACAGCGGGGCGCGCACCCCCGCAGAGACTGGCCTTTGATCTGCGTCTCCCTAATTTGCGTTGACGGAGCAGCGGGGTGGATTCCGTTCCGCTCGGTGTCAGAAGGAATGTCGCCCCCGACTTTGTCAGTTCGGAGAGGGGGCGCGTTTTTGCGACGTCTCGCTGCAGAGCAGAGGCTGTGCAGTGAACCCCCAGGTAGTAAACGCCATGGCTGAGCCGAGCAGAGCCAAGCAGAGCCGAGCAGAGCGCAGGGAGTAGAGCTGCATCCGGCGGCCGGCCGAGTTGGCTCGGCACTCCAGCCTTAAATGCGGACTCCGAGTTACGTGCAGAAATGCCCCACGAGTCCCGCGGGCGAAAGCTGTCCGATCTACTCCCCGCTCACGACCCCCTGGCACTACTCCACGTTGGAGCGGCGCGATACCCCCCGCCGGGTGCCGAGAGGTAGCCGAGAGACCACGGCGATACCCCATAACGCTATGCTGCCGCCGCCGACTCTGAGTGTTGACGCATTCAGTCATTCATACTCATTCATTCTCAGAATTCACAATTACGCAAAGCACGCACACAAACACACACGCACGCATGCACGCACCCAGGCACTCACCTCGTCGCAGGACGAACACCGGGGCTTGAGCTGCTCGGCGTAGTGCCTCTCGC
Organism: Odontothrips loti; assembly: GCA_038380765.1. Classification (NCBI taxonomy): domain Eukaryota; kingdom Metazoa; phylum Arthropoda; class Insecta; order Thysanoptera; family Thripidae; genus Odontothrips; species Odontothrips loti. Next base: position 13,288,739 of record CM076251.1, read on the forward strand.
AGAAGAGGGTGTCGTCGTGCACGCAGTAGGTGAGGTCGACGAGCAGCTCGCGGCACTGCGAGCACGCGAAGCAGGCGGGGTGCCACCGCTGCGACGTACCCAGCTTGGGCGCCACCACGGCCACCTCGTGGGCGGCCACCACCTGCCCGCACTCCGGGCAGTCCTGGAAACGAAACGACGCACGGTTTTACAGTGCTTCAAGCAAAAACATTTTGAAGTAGTCGTAATGCAGAATTTTTTCGCATGCGCCGATGGCCTCACCAGGTCCTGGGCCGCGTGGTCCTGCACGTAGCCGATGTCGAGGGCGATCTCGTTCCTGGCGTGGATGAAGTCCTCGTAGGAGGACGTGTGCTGCGCCTCGACGTGGCGGCAGTAGGACAGCGCCAGGTCCTGCTTGGGCAGCTGGTACACGAGCTGGCGGTCGCGGTGCTTCTCTCCGGGCCCGTTCAACTTGGGCACCTTGGCGGCGGGCAGCGCGGCGAAGTACTCGGCGATCTGAAACGGGAGTTCGGTCACTAATTTTTCTTGATTTTTTTCCCCAGTTTCCTTCTAGCTGCACACAGCCTACCTTGTGGCTGGGGAGGCCGGGCGGCACCCACGAGTACCCCTCGGCCTGGGACCGCTCCTTGGAGCCCCTCGTCAGCCCCAGCCCCCGGTCCCCCCGGTCGCCGTCCTGGTCCAGGTCGGAGCGGAAGCCCAGCCGCTCCCGGACGTTGACCCACTCCTCGTGGTAGACATCGTGCGCCTCACGGGGGCACTTGCAGCTCTGGCAGGTCTTCCTGCAACACAGGACGACACGCGTCAGTGAAAGTGTGAGCGGGAAACTTGATCGGAAAACAAAAGTCTGCCCTGTAACGGTGGAAAAGTGGTAGTACAAGCTCTTATAGCGGAAGAAAAAAATTCAGACAGCACTGTCATAATGATATACTAACGCAACACAAAGATAGAATCAGACTAATGACTTCATAACGGCCAATTCAGAAGGGCCTTGTTCTACACACCACGAGGGCTACTGGAAAGCGCAAACAGACGCTAGGCGAAGCTCCACAACAGATACACGCACACACGGCAGCGCTTCCAGCTCGACGACCACCACACAACACACTCAGACGCCCCGCCCGCACCATTTCTCATATCACCCCCAGGGCCCGCGCGGCGGCCTACACTAACATCATGCAAGGCGGTGACACACTGCGACAGCGCCCTTTCGTACTGCGCTCAAAGCTATCGGTGGCGCGCGGCAAGTCGCTGCCACCGCAACAGAAACAGCACACGCCAGAGCGGCGCTCCCGGCGGGCTACGCCTTTACCTAATGATCAGCTCGTACAGCTCGATCTGGTTGAACACCTTGCAGTACAGCTCCAGCACGCGGACGCACGCGAACCGCATGCCGGGCCAGGGGATGAGCGAGGTGTCAATGAGCCCCGTCGACAGGGGACACTGGGCGGAGGGGGGCGCGGCCCGGCCGGGGGGCAGCAGCAGCGCGGTCCGGAGCGGACCCCCGGGAGGGTGGCCGTTGTTCTTCTCGACGGTGGCCGCACCCCGCGCCGCCATCTTGGGCTGGGGGCCGGGCTGGGGGCCGGGCTGGTGACCGAGGCCGGGCACCGAGGGGCCGGGCCCGCGCGCGCACCGCACCGTCATACCGGCGGGCCGTCACGCCGCCGACGGGGCCACGCCGCTACCTCATCGTCACCGTCGTCGTCGTCCTGGGGATGGTCCGAGGGCGCGCTGCAAGAACACACCACGCGGCGCCGTCAGACCGGGGAGGTCGCCGTCGATGTCGCCGCCGCCGCCGTCCGCTGCGCCCGCTCTGCTCCGCTCTGCTCCGCTGACACGCCGCGCCGACCCCCGCCCCGCCCAACCCTTCCGCCCTTATCGATGCAATATAGGCCGATGAAGTGGGCGATGCCTGCCGGCCTGACGCCTCCACGACGGCCACCCCCCTCTCCCACCTGAAGCCCCCACCCCCTGTTCAAACACCCGCCTGCGTATCGCCGGCCCGGCCCCTCCCCTATCCAGCGTCCCATCCGCCTGCTGGGTAGGCAACCACGGCCTCTGCACGCCACGCGTGTCGTGCGGGCTGGCCTACCTTGTCACTCGCAGGCGCGCTCGGCGTCGCCGTTCGCGGTTCTAGAGATTCGAGGGGATCCGGACGCACATTATGGATGACGCCTTGTTATTTGTCCTCTCGTGAAAATGTATGAGTGTGTGTGCGTCGTCAACGCAGATATTTACCACGGGCCAGCGGCTGTCTGCCGAACGACCACGACGCGTCATGGGCAACAACTACTGGCAGTCCTGATACCGCACAGATCCTGGTGTATGCGGTGCATGTAGAGGAGAGGGGGGGGGGGGGTGCTGATAACAAACCGTCACCTAGGCGCCTTATCTCTTCCCCCGACAAAATGCCACGTGGGATCACCCCTCAAACGGTGCCCCGGGAGATGACTGCCCCGCCGCCTCCCCTCCCGGCGGACAAACACTCGGCCACAGGTCTTACAGCTCACGGCCTACATCGGCACGGATGTCCGGCCCGCCTGCGCCACTGCTGCAGTCCGATGCAAGCACCGTGCGGCACCGGGTGCACTGCCGGGCTTCCGCGGACCGGACACGCACGGAGAAAAAATATTCGCTGGATAAGCGAATTTTTCGCTGGTTCAGCAAATTCTGTCTCAATGCGCGTCTCAGGATTTTTGTATGGGTTAGCGAATTATTCGCTGGATCAGCGAAAAAATATCCGGACACGCATACAAAGCGAACAATTTTTTTCCCCGTGCACGTCGTGGACTTCCCGTTCGCCACGCGGAGAAAAAAGATAGATGGTGGCAACTTATTTTTTTGTTGACTTCCAGACCAGCAGTAAATTTTGGTTCCGAAAACTAGAACTTGGTTGAGTGAAGAATTTTTTAGTTGCACCAACCAAGAGGTAATACGTTGCGGGCAATTTTCTGCTTTTTGCTGCTGCAACTAACGTTTCGTTGGTGCAATACAAAAAGTAGTTCCTGCAACCAAATTTTAGTTGTCACAACTAAAATTTATTGCTTGTCTGGAAATCAACTAAAAATTTAGTTGCTACCAGTCATCTATGTTTTCTGTGCCTGCGATAAAAATGTACGGCAAGCGCGCAGGCGGGATGGGGGAGGCGGCAACAAGCTGACGGTAAGCACGTTATGCGGGCCGACACCGTGTTGTCACGTGACGAATACGTGAGAGAGCTTCGCGAAGAAGAGAATGAGGACGGGGACGAAAACAGCCACCTACAACTACTAACACGGCGAGAGACCGGCGAGAGGTCGGGGGAAAAAAAATTACAAAAGGAGCAAGAAGAGTCACCGAGAGAGCGTATTATTCATCAGATGGAGGACGTCTGGGGCGGACCCCCAGCTGCTCTGTTTGTGTGTGTGTGTGTGTGTGTGCGTGTGTGTAATGACTGGCCTGGGAGAGTGCTGCTGCTGTGCTCCTCTGTGATACGAACGGCAGTTAGCTACATGCGATGGACATTGGCTCGATGGGCATGGTGTCGTCTTCCGCATGTGGGTGGCTCATGTAGCAGTGGTCCGCCCTTGGGTCCCCACTTTGGCCCAGCCTTGGGTCCGTCTCGCCCCTCAAATCCCGGCCTCCCTCCGAGCGGCACGACCCGCCCCGCCCCTGGGGACGCCGGGCCGAGGACCCTGGGGGGTGTGTCCGATGGTGTTCCAGGGATGGCGCCAGGCCCCCCGCAGCGCCCCGCGGTCAGGCCGGAACCGCGCAGGAGGTCATCGCCCCGAACAAGCGAGGATACGATAATCGGCGGCCGCAATAAAGTCTGCCTCGGCGGGGTGAGCACGCCCTGCCAGCGACATCACTTCTTCATGCAGAACCCGAATCCTGTCGGGGCCTCAGCACGCGCCTTGACCCTCGACACTCGTCACTCAGTCTTAGCCTTTTCCCTCCTCCGTCCCTCCCGCTCTCATTCTCTCTCTCTTTCTCTCTCGTACTCACTTCGTCGCCTGTTGATCACACTCGCTCGGGTAATATTTTTTATGGCCCCTTCTTTATCGCCGAATCACTATGGTACACTGCACCGTCAGCGCCCCGGCCCCGAGTACAGTCGCGGACGGCCCCAAAGGTGCACCAGTGTGCCGCCACAACGGAAATCGACTTCCGGTTCCCAAATTTTCATCAGTCGGACGGCGCGGAAGTGGGTCATTGGTGGCCAGTGTCCGACTGTATCTGCGAGCCGCGGGCCGTGACGGGCCGCGGCGGGACGATGCTTACGGGTGACCGCCGCACGCCGGCCGGCCGCACCGCGACAGCTCCCGCGACAGCTCCAGGGCCTCCAGCTTGAGCAGCACCACGCCGACGGCGTCCTGCTTGCCGGCCAGCTTCACCTGCTGCGGCGGCACGGGCTGCATCTCGGGCGCCGAGTGCGCGTGCAGCAGCTGCTTGTGCTTCCTGCGCACGGCGTAGTTCCTCTCCCTGGACGGGAAGCTGGGAGTCCGCTTCCGGGACGAGGACAAGCCGCGGTCGCGGCAGCACGAGCAGGGCTTGACGCCGGGGGGCTCGTCGCCCGCGCCCGCCCCCAGCGCCGCCCCCAGGCCCGCCTCCGCGGCCGAGCCCAGCCCCATGGCGAGGATGGTGTCGACGGCTCACTGCACTGCACGTTGCACACGGACGCGAGGACGACCCGGCTCGTCACGCCACGAGACTGGAGGCGTAGGCCGGGGGCTGCCGTAGGCTGATACGGTGCGCCTCCACTCGCCTCGACTCGCTCTAATCCCCGGGCCGACCCGGCCGCCCGACCGACTGACTGATTCGCTCACAAAACACACTCGCTCGCTCACACTCCGACGGCGGCCTCCGAACCGTCGTCGCCGTCCTCCCGCCCTCCTCCCCCTCCTGCCTGGGCTCCGCCCGGCCCCGCGCCTCGCGCACGACGCCGACGGCGACACGGCCGACTCCCCGGACGCAGCCGCACGCTTGGCGGCGGCGGCGTTGCCGCCGGCATCCGCCGCGCTGGCCGTGGCGTAGCTGGAGGGCCCCCGTCGGCAGATACGTGCTTCTGGAGGCCGCCGCGCGGCGCGTTCGCGCGCGTCACCGCCACCAGGAGACACGACCACGACCTTCGCGCAGCGTGATACCAGCAACCTGAGCCGAGACGCGCACGGCAGCGCCGGCCAGCGGTGCCGGTGTAGCTTAGCCAGGAGGGACTGTGCACCGCGTCGTGTGCCCGCGGCCGCCGCAGCCGGCTGCACCTGCACTGGACGCCGTTGGGCCAAGGGGGAACCACGGGGACCACTCGGCGCGGAGTAACAGAATCAGACCAGGTTCTTCTCCAGGGAGCAGTGTCATAGGGGAGGTGTCTGCTGCTTTACAGAGAAGTAAACAGGTTTTTGGGTCCGAAAATGCACGTGTGTTTTACCACATTCTGCAAACTGCTATCGGGAGAGAGAGAGAGAGAGAGAGAGAGAGAGAGAGAGAGAGAGAGAGAGAGAGAGAGAGAGAGAGAGAGAGAGAGAGACAAAAAGTGATGGTCAGCAGAGTGGGTCTGCAAAAAGCAAGTCGTCTCGAACCAGGATACAGTGAGACGGCAGTACGACAGGTAATCAGAGAGCACAGCGCAACTGCAAATTAAACCGCCATTCGATCGCCACGCTAGTCCTCCTACGTCGATCAGAAAATAAGCGGCCTTTTTTATTCGAGGTTTAGTTATGGCCCTGTCAAAGACGTTTTCGATAGACAAAAAAAAAATGCACATTTTTCTGACTGACACGCATGTCTCCAGGTAAGTGATCGGCACAGACCTCACGGCGCACTTTGGACCCGGACGCTGCGAACGCACACGCACAACTATTCACACATGTACACACACAACGGCCGCCGTGGGCCACTAAGTGTCAATGACTTTTTGTCAACCTATACTGCCGGGACCGGCCGCCGCGGCAGAGATTAGATCCGCGTTCCCGTTTACCTGGAAGCAGGTAAAAATATAACCACACTGTACCCAGACAGTCGACACGTGAGCGTGGGGCACCCGGTGCGGGAATGGTCCCCGCAAGGCTGCGAGGGCATCGAGGCCCACCGCACGACCGCGGGCTGCCGGCCACAAATTCGAGATTACAACGAATTCGAATCATGACTAATAATGTCATCTCGGGCGGAACCGGAAAAGTAATAATAATCAGTTAAGAAATTAAAAACGCGTTTGCAATTACGTAACAATTTGACAAAACTTTTCCGACGGTGGGCGTTGGGCGTAAAGGAGGTGGCGGGTTGGCTGCCAGCCGCCAGGCGCACGGGCTCGGGCCGAGCACGTTGGGCTGCCTACCCGGCCGGCGCTAGCGGCGGGCAGAGGAGGGGGGAGGAGAGGAGAGGAGGTCGACGGTTGAGGCAGGCCAAGGCAAAGGTGGACAAACGACCGAGGAAGTGGTTGAAATAGAAATAGCCCCGCGTCGGGCCGGAAAGAAATGAACACAGTCCTAAACAAACAGTAAACTTATGGCTTCCAATCTCGAGGCCCCCGAGTAGTGTGAGCGTCACCAAGGCCTCGGCGGGGAGGGGCGGCGCTGGGCGGGACGGCCTCGGTAGCCTCGCCCAGGGCGCCGCCCACCAGCAGCCGCTCTGCTCCGCTCGGGCCGCCGCGGTAACTGCCGGGACGACACCGCCGAGTCGCGCGGCTTTCCCCCCGGCGACAGTTGGCCAAACTGCGGCCCCCCGGGGCCCCCCGAGGGGTCGCTAATCACCCGGGCGTCACGCCACAACAACAGCGCGGCACGCCCATCCAGGCCCGCCAACCAGACCACCTCTCCGCAACGAGCGGGAAATTTCCCGCCCTCCGTCCTGGTGCGTCTTCCGATCGCGGGCGGAGAAATTTCTACCGCGGCTAAGAATGACGTGTGGTCGGTGGAGTCGTTGAAGGCGGTGGCGGAGAGTCCAGGAAAGCGCAAGCCGAGAAGCCTGGGCGACGGCCAAGCGCTGCACACTGCCGCTGCCCCTCCCCTACCGGGCTTACCCCGACAGACACAGGTGCAGGAGGCGGGGCCGGGCCGGCGGCTCCTCCGAGGACGGCATCCCGCCGTCCAACTGCGAGCGACCGGTCGTCGACGGGGGCCTCGGCCTCGGGGGATGCGCTCGCCGGCGGGGCGGGCGCGGTACGGGGCGGCCGGAGCGGCACGACGGCCACCTGCTAGCGCGGGCCTTGCGGGGGCCTTGCGGAGGCCGCCAGTGGGAGTGAACAGCACAAGCCGCACGATTGCCGGCCAGAACTGCACGCCCCACCGCCTGGCCGGGGGTGGGGGATGGCCTCCAGAGGAATTGGAGGCGTGGTGGGGGCGGGGCGGGAGGGGTGCGGGCGAGGGGCGGCGCGGCGCGGCGCGAACAGTGCACCGCAACCCCCACAACGGCGAAAGGCCACGGGGAAGGCGCAGCTAAGCGGCGGCCGGTGTGTGGGCTCCACCACTCCCACCCACACCTCCGTCACCGCCCCGCGCGGCGACACATTTCAAATCTTCCCGCGCCGCGGTCGCCGGCGAAGGGTCTGATTCCGATAGGGCCGCAGTATTCGCCCCGCGCCACCCTCACAGACAGCGCGGGGCGGGGCCGTGCTGCTGGGGGGCCGCGCACAGAACAGTGCAGAAATAGCATCTCGTCTACCACAATCGAATCGGACAGGCCGACGAGGAGAAACCAGCGGCCGCGACGACGAGCCCACCCTGCGGCCCTGCGGGGGAGCCAGCAGTCAGCCGGGCTCAGCCCAACCCTAACCTCCAACGGCCGACGAGGGAGAGGGCCAACCGCAACAATTATGCTCGACACGAGTTTGATTAATTCGCCCCGCTCGGCGCAGGCCTGCTGTTTATACACAGTTCCAAACCCACATGGGGACGCTCCCTTGCTTTCTGCCAAGAGTTCCCCGCCGGCCACTCCGGCCATGACTCCTGCCTTGTCCACCCCCCCGCGGCCCGCGCAGGTCATCCCGGGCGTGACCTCGACCCATCAACCTGGCGATGTAGTCTGCGGGGGGTCTGCCGGGGGATGCCGGGGGGTGCTCTGTCCACCCCTGCGCTGTCGCCCCACCAGCTCTCGACAAGGGTGTGGTCGCCGGCAGGAAGGATGCTACATATCTCTCTCTCTCTCTCTCTCTCTCTCTCTCTCTCTCTCTCTCTCTCTCTCTCTCTCTCTCTCTCCTTCCCCCGAGCGTCTAAACAACACAACGTCGACACAAGAGAGAGAGAGAGAGAGAGAGAGAGAGAGAGAGAGAGAGAGAGAGAGAGAGAGAGAGAGAGAAAGGGGAAGGAGTCATTTGGTAAGAGCAAAGCTCGGCTGTTTTCCTAGCCCTGCGAGCCTTGAGCCCTCGCCGAAGGGCTGGGCAAGTACACGAGGTGGACGACGGCAATCAGGGCGCGAAAACAGGGGGAGGCCAAGGACTTTGGGTTGGGGGAGGGGGGGGGAGGGGTGAATATACAGCAGATGCGTTATCGCACCAGGCTAGGAAACGGACGGCAACAAAAATATAATCCGCGAGACAAAGTGTGTGTCCGAGCAGAAAACAGTCGGGGGAGTGCAGGCGAGGCGTGGGCGCGCACATGACGGACAGCAGACTGAAGAAGTGGAGTGGAGAGTCCGCAGGGGGTGAATTGACTCACTGGGGGCGCTAGGCGGCGCCGCTGCCCACGCCATACCCCTGTAGCCGCTCACCCACTTCCTCGACTACCCCCTTCGCTCTCAACATCGAACACAACCCCCGCGCGGCAACCCCGCCCTGGGTAGGTAGCTGCAGGCAGGTGCGTACTATCACCCCCTAACCTGCTTCACACCTGTTCGCACGGCCCCGGGGAAGGGGGAGGGGGGGATGCACGTGTCTCGGGGCCCGGGGGCGCGGCGGCGCGGCCAGTGTGAGCCAAATGCCAGCGCCTGGCATTTGTGGCGCCGCGTCCGCGAGCGGCCCAGCCACACCCCCTGCCAGCCTGGAGGGGCGGGAATACGGAGGAGCGATTTTCACGCAAATTGGGAAGGGTGAGAATAACGGAAGGTTCGGGGAGGGGGAAGGAGCGAGTCGACCTTACCGCTGTAATCTCGTTCCCGCGCTGCCGGTGGGGGTGGCCGGTGTCACTGACGCCGTCCTCTAGGACGGCCCCCACATGTGGCGTGCGCGCTGTGTGTGTGTGTGTGTGTGTGTGTGTGTGGTATGTTTGGTGACATTTGTTTCGAGTTTACGATCACGAGGACGGGGCCAGGGGGTTCGATCCCACGGCCACTCGGCCGGCCGGACGGTTGGGCAAGCAGGGGCTTGGCCGTCCCGCCTCACTGCCCGGCCCTCTCACACTGACTGACAAGGGGCAGTGCACCAAACACGTAACGCCAACGTCTGTAACCGTTACCTTTGTGGCCGCCAGGGCCCCCGCACAGGCCCTGCACTTGGTGCCGCGAGGGCCAGCGCCTTCATCCACCACCATATCAGCATCAAAATCATCAACACTATCGTCATGTTCAAAATCCTTATCATCAAAATCATCATCATCATAATCAAAATCATCAAAATCAAAAAAAAATCATCATCAAAATCAAAATTATCAAAATTAAAATCAAAATCATCATCAAAATCATCATCAAAATAATCATCATCGTCGCGGCATCCCCGTAGAAACGGTACATGGCGAGCGACAGCCGCTAGGCACTTCGGTACAGCGTATACTGGGCCGTGACCACCAGCGGGGCCAGAGAGAGAGAGAGAGAGAGAGAGAGTAGTGTGAAATAGGCTGCCCCGTAGTGGACGTTATACTAATGGGGTCGATGTCACGCACTCGGCGAGGATCATCCCAGTCGGAAATGACTACAAGACGACGACGCGGAGGGGGGGGGGGGTTTAAGAGGGTACAGAGCGATGGCATGCTGCTGCAAAGGAGGAGGGGGGCTGCACACACCACAAGTGCAGGCATAACTCATACGGCAGGGAGAGGAGTGCAAAGCGACCAAGAAGGCGTCGCGCCGCGCCGACGGCAGGCAGTGATGACTGTAGCGAGGGTGAGGGCGGCCAGAGCGCCGGGGAGGTAGGCAGGCCCGGCGGACGCCGGTGTGGGGCGTGCTGCAGCACAGGAAGCCCCAGGCCCCCCGGGCCCGTCTGTAACGTCAGCGAGAGCAGCGCAGAGTGGCGTGTAGTTTGTGTGTTCCATGACAGCCGCCCCTCCTCGCGGAAACCACAAAAGACACAGCTGTCCCTCGTACACTCACTCACACACACACACACACACACACACACATACTGAGAGGCCCTTCGGATATTGGCGGTGAGCAGTGTTGCCTCCCTCCCCATCGCGCGCACTTCGCCGCCGTGGGTGGCGGAAACGAGAGAGAGAGAGAGAGAGAGAGAGAGAGAGAGAGAGAGAGAGAGAGAGAGAGAGAGAGAGAGAGAGAGAGAGAGAGAGAGAGAGAGAGAGAGAGAGAGAGAGAGAGAGAGAGAGAGAGAGAGAGAGAGAGAGAGAGAGAGAGAGGGAGAGGGAGAGAAACTACAGCGGGGCGTTAAATCTCGAAAGTCGACGACGTCACGTGGATGAGTGAAATCTGGTGGCAGTGAACCAGGGGCCCCAGGGGGGGGGGGGGGTCACAGGCTCAACTACATCGTCCAGGTTTTGAGAAGAAACCGGGGGGGCGTGCGCCGCCCTAACCAACGGGTGTGACAGAGAGGGCAGCCGGCAGCCCCCGCCGGGGTGGTCGCGGCGGGAGGCACGCGGCTGATTTAAAGCTTGTCCCGACACAGTTTGATACTCGCGCCGTTGCCGGGAATGTAAACAGATGGGCACGTTGATGCGAGGATCACGCGCTGAAAAATTATTACATCGTCGCCCGCGAAACAGAAATTAAGGGCTAAGCGCAGCGGCAAAGGGGGAGGGAGACAGGACGAGTCTCCTGCTGGATGAGGGCTTTCTTGGGGGCGAGCGAGAGGAAAGGCGAGACGGGCCGCTTGACGGTAACGAGTGTAAACAGGGGTGGCGTGCTGTGCGCGTGCCGTGTCCGTGCCGTGCGGGGTGCGGGTGGGCGGCACAAACAGGGCCCGTGCCGCGAAGAGAATTCGCCAGCCCCGCCCACACTTCGGAGTGCACCGATTTAGATCGGAAATTGTTATCAGCTCTCGGGGTTTTATTTTATAGGGTCGAGATTTTAAAACTCAAAAATTTACCGTTTTTTTTTTTTTTTTTTTGAAATTTTGTACAAGTGCGGACGGTACGTACGCAATGAAAATAACAAAGTGACGTGCCATTTTTTCCCGCTAAAAATATAAAAGTGTGGAGTCCGAGAGGGACTTTGGGCGTGCGTCGGCGCCGGTTCCGTCTGGCCTGTCCGAGGGCTTCCCGAGGCTGCCGTTCCGCTCCCCACACAGGGTCCCGCAGGGTCCCGCCAGGATCCCGCCAGGATCCCGCCAGGATCCCCCCAGGATCCCGCCAGGATCGGCCAGACTTCTCGCCGATAAGGCTTTAAGTGGCCCTCGGCAGCGCGCCTGCTGCCTGACCTGCGCTAGCTTTCGTCGTACTCCGCTAGATATCAATGAGGGCTGCGGCCAGGGCACGGCAGCCAGCTCTGACGCAACAGCGAAAGCGCAGCACCGCGCGCCGGCCTGCAGTCACTGCCAGGGACGGCGGCACAAAATAGCTCGAAATGAGAAGACTCTGGCGCGGCCACGGCTGCGGGGGAGGGAGGCGGAGGGGGACCTTGGGCGCACGTACTACTGCTGCACCACGCCGCCAGGGCCACCAAGCACTACCACAAGGCGCACCGCACGGTACCATGACCACCATACGACGGCACTCCACACACGCACAAGTCCTCTCTAACCGCACCCGAGAGGAGCTGCGAAGCGGAATCAATGATACGTCACGCTGTCCTGACGAGTGTCCGCCGCAGCCATGCGACACCCACTGACGAGAGGAACAAGGTTTAGGGCGCCGCAAAGAAGCGCGTAAAGTGACCCTTCGTCTTCGCCGTCCCCGGCCCCGGCCGGTCGGCGGGTGCTTCTTCTGTGAGTCTCGCGACATCTCGGTGGACAAAGCTACTTGCCAACGAGAACGGCAGTGGCTACGCCACTTTACGAGGCGGACTCGTACCGGACGGCAAACGCTGTGTCATTCTAGACGAGCCGCTGACTGCCGCTGGGCCCCGCCCCGCCCCCGCCCCGCCCCCGCCCCGCCCCCGCCCCGCCCCGTCCGCGGACACGGCCTTCAGCGCGCCGCTCAGGTTGCAGGAAGAGAAGACGCCACAGCCACGAACATCAGGATCAGTCCCGGTCACTGCAGTCCTCCAGGCAACGCAAACCTGCAAACAGCAACACTGGTCTGTGTTCACTCTGAAGTGAGTGGACGGAGCCGGAAGAGAAAGGCTCGTGATTGGGGCTCCTGGCGGTGATGCCCCAGAGCTGACGATGTCCCGGCGATGGGGAGGGAGCGGGATGAGAAATGTCTGCGGCGGCGAAGCTCAGCCTCCCTGCCAACTCCCTGATGAGACAGACAGAGAAAGGGACAGTCCCTCCCTCAGCTCGGGTGGAAGCGAGAAGAGGAGGGGCAATTGTCCCCAGCAACAGCTGGCGGAGTCATTACATGTCTGATTTGGCGGGAAAACGAAGCCGGCGGCCGGACCCCTCGAGTCTCGTTATTCGCACCACGACGCACACCTCCCTCGCTTATTCGCACGACGCGGCGCGGAAAACAAACGGATGCGCTTTGCGTGGCGCGCCGTGTGGCGTGGAGGGGGTGTCGCGGGTCTGCCAATGTAAACACAAGGCCTCGGTCTGTCCGAGGTGCCAGAGAAGAGAGTAAGCAGCCGCAACCGCCGGCGGCCACAGTCATTGTGCACGAAGATCCGCAACATTTGGCACCCCGAAGCGGCAGAATAAAAGTCGAGTCGGAGCGCAAGGAGTGCCGGCGGCCGGCGGGGATATTGGCCCCGATAAACGTGTCCGAGCCGCAGCAGCCGCAGCAGCAGCAGCAGCAGCAGCAGCAGCAGCAGCAGCAGCAGCAGCAGCAGCAGCAGCAGCAGCCGCAGCAGCAGCAGCCGCAGCAGCAGCAGCAGCAGCAGCAGCAACGCAGATCTGTTGTGACATCGGCGCGACAGAAATCCCACCCCGAGATGACCCCAACAACCCCCGTCACGGCGTGCGGAGCAGAGCAGAGGTCGAGCTGTAATGTAATAACGCTAGCGCGGCTGCGATACGTCTTGGCAAAGGGGTTGGTCGCGCTGCCGGCCGCGGCCGTGTTTACAAACAATGCCGACCGGCACTGCCCCGGCCGGCCAGCCCGGGCCGGGGGTGGCAACCAAGCTCTTAAGGCCTTCTCCGATTCCCCGAAACGGAGGACTGTTACGTTTTCTGAATTCTCCGCTGTAGATTATCACCAATCCAGTGAATTCTTTTCGATCTGTTTTCTTTTCTAAAATTTTATGAAATTAATGAAGTCATTTCGAAAAAAAAAGGTTATAGAGTTATCGTTAACGTTTTTGATTTCAAGTTTGACTTAGGGCGCACGTCTAAATGCCGGCGCGGGCCAAATTTTTAATTTCACGCGCGCTTCATAAGCCTCTGCTGTCGGCGGCCGCGGGAGACAACTTTCAGACAAAAAAAAAAAAATAAGGCTCGTGTTGGCCGCCGCCGGCAGGGTAGGGGTGTCTACTGCGAATTAACGAATAAGAAAACAGATCCGGTGCCCTCCGATAGTGTGGGGGCCGGCAGCGCGCTCACGCCAATGCCAAGAGTCATTCTTCACCTCCCTGAGTGGTGGCGAACCCCGGCCGACGGCACGGACCTCGCGGCTCCCCGGTGACGCAGGGGGCCGCAGGGGGCGGCGGGGGCCGCGCACGCCGGCGGGGCGGGGGTGACATCCTGTGACACCGTCACGTACCTGGGCGGGCCGACACACACACGCTAGGGCACACGCGTGCGCAGCCAAACACCACCCCTCACGGAGGGCTCTTCTGCCGATAGCCGGCGCCCAGCTTATCCGCACTGCACGGCGTACAGGTGGCCGTCACACACGGGAGCAGCAGCACTGTGGTGGTAATCCCTTACGAATGTACCACGGCGCCTGTCGCTGCAAACACGGCGCGGAAGAATTATTGGCAGTCACGGGCGGGCACGTGCCGATAGCCGCACACACACACACACACACACACACAGGCGTCACACTGCCGTCGCGACACGGCCGTCGCTGCGCTGTGCTGGGTCCGTCGTCACCCGTACCGGCGGCGGCCACACGTGGGGGAAGACTACGCCGGGCCGGGCCCATGGGCTCTGCTGGGCTCCGCCTCTGGCCGCCTCTGGCCGCCTCACAGCCGGGGCCCCCGCCGGCCCCCGCTGGCCCCCGCCGCCCCGCCGCCCCACCCCCGCCCAGAGGCTGCGCTGCTGGCTACGCTGCGCCTCCCCGGGGTGGACAGACAGACAGATAGGGGTGGTGAGCCACCCAGAGGACTAGTAATGACTGAGAGTGACGCATGTCCGTCACTGAGTCACTAAATTCGTCTGTGTGTGTGTGTGTGTGTGTGCGTGCGTGTGCGAGCGCGCGCGGCAGCGAGATAGCGCGCAAGGCTACGAGCAAACACCAAGGTAAACGCTCACCAGGTGATTCGAGAAGCCAGTGCCGTGCAGGGCGGGGTCCCGCGGCTCTCAGGCAGGCAGCAGGCCATGGCCACACCCGCGCTCACTATGTGTGTGTGTGTGTGTGTGTGTGTGTGTGAATTCTTATCGAATGTCGAATTCTGTACGGCTCTCCTCCTCCGGCAGCGGAGGAGAAACGTTAGGGCAGCGAGAGAGAGAGAGAGAGAGAGAGAGAGAGAGAGAGAGAGAGAGAGAGAGAGAGAGAGAGAGTGCACACACGTGTCGGACAGGGACGGCCTGACAGACCTGACGCGCCCCGTCGTCGGCTTGGAACGCAGCCCTATTATGATGCCGTTGGCCGCGGCTGGCCGCTGACTCTGGCGGCGTGCTGGCACCAGCAGCAGCAGCAGCAGCAGCAGCAGCAGCAGCAGCAGTAGCAGCAGCAGCAGCAGCAGCAGCAGTAGCAGCAGCAGCAGCAGCAGCAGCAGCAGCAGCAGCAGCGGTGGGGCCGCGGCCGCGCGTCACACGGACGTCCCGGCCAAAACAGAACGCGAACCGTAATGTCACGGACCGAGAAAGATTTTCGAGATTTGTTTTCTTAGGGAAGCGAGCCGAGCAGCAAAGGGTAAGGGCAACGGTAGGAGGTGAGAGGTGGAAGGGGGTGGGGGGTGAGGGGGTGGGGGTGAGATCCCTGCCCCGCTGACAAGGTGGAGGCGGTCGGGGAGCGGTACGCATTACAGTCGGGGCAAATAAATAATGACCGTCGGCTCCCCGATCGCTCTGCGTCAGTCACGGCGGTTCGACGTTCGACGCCTCCCGGTGCGAACTGGTCTCTGGTCACGGGATCAACGCCGGACCCCCGGCCAGGACCCCGCCAGGACTCACGTACCCGCCGCCCCGCCGCCGTCGTCCTACGCGAAGCCCAGCGGATCCGCTTCGCGACGCGCACGCGACAAATTAGAGCGCGCCCGCTGAGAGGCGCGTGCCGTTGTCCCCCCCCCCCTCCTCCTAGCAGCGCCACACCGGCGTGGGAGGAGGGGAGGGGGAGGGGTCGCCTGCCGATGCGATCCGACCGGATGCTCTGGTCTGGACCATCGCCGTGTCGCGTGTCGCCGTGCCCAGCAGGATGCAGGTTGCTGGGGGAGAGTGAGATTATATATTCGGCGCCGTCCGTGGAGGCGGCGCCGAGCGCCTGCGAGCGGCGGGGTAGGCCAGCCCGCACGACACGGGTGCACGCAGCGGCCGCGGCTGCCCACCCAGCAGGCGCCCTCCACGGCCGTCAGGGCGCCCCCACCCGGGCGGCGCCAGGGGGCGTAACGACATTGACCATGACCCCCATGGCCACGACGAGAGGTGTCTCTTCACAAAAGTTTCCACGCCATGAAACCCGAGCGGTCCCACGGCGGCTCGGCCCGGTGCACTAGGCCGCTGGGGGGGCACTGGGCACCTCCCCGACGGCTAGCCGACGGCCGGCGTGTACGCCGCCGCGGCACCATTCCGTAATCCATTAGAGATCCGGGTCAGTCGAGCCCCCGGCGCCGACCCGCGGCTGTCTTTATTTCGAGAGGTGTCCTGTCCAGTTGCGGGGCAGCGATGCATGACAGACGCGCCGTGGTGTGGCGGCGGAGGCTGTGCGCCGTCACGCCAGACTGGCCGCGGCGGGATCCCGCCGCCACAAAACGTCCCATTCCGAGCTTATTGGGCGCAAGGTCTCGATCCTGATCCTGGAGGAGCCCCCGACCCGTCCCGTCCCGACCCGACCCGTCCGGGCCATACGCAGAGAGCCAGGTAGACAACAATGGCGGCCACTCCGCTGCCCAGTGACGGCTCAGGCGACCCGCCCCTCCCCTCCCGTACTCCGTTCCGTACTCCAAGACATGGCAGCGATCGACGACGGACTCGACTCGGACTCGGAGAGTGCAGGCCAGAGCCAGAGTCAGAGCCAAAGCCAGAGCCTGTCCGAGAGCCAGAGTCTGAGCGAGACGACGACGGTGGCCGAGGAAAGCGCGGCGCCGACGCCGAGGGTCGAACCCGAGCCCCAGCCCGGGCCCAGCGGGCTGCACCTCGCACGCCACCGTCCCCAGCGGCGGCCGCGGTCCGGTACGTGTTGTCACGTCCGCATATTACGTGGCGGGGTGTATCGGGCCTGCCGGCCGAGGGGTCCCTCACCCGCTGCAGGCGTGCCATGATTTACAATCATAATTTGATTTTACTTTTCCTTATTTCATTCTTGTTTTTCTCTGATGTTCTTATTTATTTTGCTGAAATTTTGTGACTTTTTTTCCTTATTTTTTTCAGGGTGTACATTGATTTTTTCTTGAGTGAGGGAACCCTTGCTTCCGGCCGCCAGGCGGCAGCACCAGCAGCTCGGGGAGCGAGGTGAGCGGAGGCGCAGCGGGGGGCGGCCGGGGCGGCGGGGGCCGCGGTAGCAGCACGACAGAGAGCGCCGGCGGCAGCGGGGCGGACCAAGAGGACGGCGACGACGAGGAGGAGGACGACGACGACGACAACGCCAGCGGCGCCACCAGGACCAACAGCAGCAGCTGCAGCAGCCGCGGCAGCAGGAGGAGCGGCTCCATGGAGCGGCTGCCGCCCATGTCCTCCGGGTCCAGTCCCAGCAGCGACCTCGACTCGGAGGTGCGTTAAGCCCCGTAAACCGCGTAAGCCCGCCTCACCGCCACTGCCTCCAAAACAGCTGGGCGGCGCGCTGTGATCGCGGCTGACCTCTCGCGCCCACTTCAGTGTGTGTTTGTCGGCGACATGGCAGGACACTCATAAACCGTATTTCGGTGTCTTTACGACTGTCGCCTCCCGCCGGCATAACTGTGAGGGAGCTCATCACCCGCCGCCCCCCGCCCCGCGGCCCCCACCGCCCCCGCCCCGCGGCCGAAGGGACGTTTGTTTTGGCTGGCACGGCTCCACCCCTGACTCCCCGACCCGACCCCAGCCGACTGCGGCTGGCATGTGTGCTTCGGGCAGGGGCAGGGGCAGGGGCACGAACTGCGGGATATCGACGACCTGCCGCGGGTGCGCAAGGACCTGCCGCCTGATTCCGCACACTGTCTTCGTAGGTCTGTCTCTGTTGCACTCGTGGGGTGCTCCGTAAGAGAGCGTGAGAGAGGTCCGAGTTCACAGTGTTCGGAATCATGTGGCAGGGCCGCCCTGGTTTGGTTAGGGTTCCGGCGGCCGGGGTGAGGGCCCCCGGGGACCCCTGGGCACTCGGTGGGCGGGACAGGGTCCGGGCGGGCAGCCACGTGACCCTGCGGGACCCCCGCCGGATCAAATCGGATCAGCGTCGGATTTATCTCTGGGCGGTGGAGCGGTGTTGGGCCAAGACGTCCTTACTGCCGGCCGGGGCCGGGCCGGGCCGCCACCATTCAGACTCCGTCGCGGCGAGGGGGGAGGCGAATTCATTCTCCGATTTCGCTGCCAGGACGGGGACCGTACTTGACGCCGTGTGTGCCGGTGCGCAGGTGGTGCACAAGCGCGTGGCCCGGCTGCGGCGGCGCGTGCTGGGCTCCCCGCCGCGGCCACGCGACACGCACGCGCTGCTGGACGGGGCGGGCGCCATGCGCGCGCGCCTGCAGACGCTGCGGCCCCGGAAGGACGTGGACTGCAGCACGCTGCAGCGGCGGCACGGCCGGGGATCCAGATCAAGATCAAGATCCCGCCAGTCACGGCCCGCCGACAGCAGCGCCGGCAGGAGGCGTCGCCGGCGGCCACGCGGCCCGCACACGCCGGCAGAGTAGGCCGCCCGCCGGCCCCGCCGGCCCCGCCGGCCCCGCCGCCGCCCCACCGCGGAAGTTATTTCGTCACCACGTCCGCCCAGAGGAGCAGCAGGAGCAGCAGGAGGACCTGCAGCGGCCGCGACGCCAGCGTAGCCGCGGCGCTCGTAATAAACTCGAGTATGAATACGAACAGGTGGTGTCGTGTTGCAGGCGGCGCGCGCCGGTAAAGTGCCGGCTAAATCGGCGAGTGGCGCTGCCGCGTGGCTGGCGCGTGGCCGGCGCGTGGCCGGCGCGTGCGCGCCCCGCCTGCTCACAGTTGTTGGAGCCCGCCCTTCCTTCCCCCGTTCCTTATTTATTAATATTCCTCCCGCTGCTCTACGGCAAGGCGGCCAGGAAAGAGGCGAAGCCGAGGGGGAAACAACAACAAACTCGACGTGACTTCCCGAGATTAAGCTTTACAATAATTTTCTAAATTTGAATTTTTCGGTTTTTGAAATTCTATTCAAGCGCATGAAAAAAAATTCAAATTACTGTGCGTTGTTTCTCCCCTCAGATGCAGCTGACGCAGCTGGCACACACACACACATGCACAGCAACACCCAAGCGCCCCCGAACCCCACCAGCAGAGTAGGTAGCCGCAGCCGCAGCTCGTTAGCGCGCTCTTACCTCCAAGGATGTTGCTTGTAGCCCGTCGGGCAGCCGTCCCGGCAGTTGAGGCACGGCCGGCTGTCGTCCACCTCGCGGACCAGGATGCCCTGGAGGGGGAGCAGAGAGGGGAAACATGAGGCAACGGTTTAACAACAAATCGGCGAGGGTGTGCTGTGCAGGGAGAAGGGTGAGTGAGCGGGGGAGGGAGGGAGAGAGAGAGAGAGAGAGAGAGAGAGAGAGAGAGAGAGAGAGAGAGAGGAGAGAGAGAGAGAGAGAGAGAGAGAGATGGAGAGAGAGGAAGAGAGAGCGAGAGAGAGAGAGAGAGAGAGAGAGAGAGAGAGAGAGAGAGAGAGAGAGAGAGAGAGAGAGAGAGAGAGAGAGAGAGAGAGAGGCGGGAAGCGCGTGGCGCCACCTCTTGGCCGGCGGCGGCAGTGCAGCCCAGCCCAGCCCTACCGCGCGAGGCGATACCCCCTGCCTGACGGCTTCCCTACCCCGCGCGACCGCCTGTAAGGACGACGACAACCCGGGCCGGCGTGGGCGCCCCCTCCCTCCTGACGTCCCCGGCTGGTCCGCGCAGGAACGCCACCAATCACGCGCGAAACCGACTGATACGTCCTGGATGCAAATCAGTGGGTATCAACGTGGGCGCCGGTGCAGCGCGGGCTGGGCTGGATGCCCGGGCTGGATGTGCTGGATATGCCTGCTGCCCGCGTCCACGACTGGCTGTATCTCGCCAGCCCACGCTCGCCTCCTGACAGCCTTCCTGGTCCGAGCAGCAGCGAGGAACGAAGAACAACATTCGGGTGGCCACCTTTCGCCGTCGATCTACTGCGATTCAAACCTCACCACTGCGCCGCCCGGCAACACTACTTTCTTGACGATGGGCTGACACTCTGCGAGAGCCCCGGGGCCCCGGACTCCACATCGAAAGCGAGAAGCTCCCCCTCCCTCCCCCGGTCATGACAGTCGCCCGTCACGCCGACACCGCAGAGCGTTCACTTTCATCGTAATATCATCGCGACGCACCACGCGCCCACCGAGTTGTGGTGTCCCGAGCGGAGCGCCTGCCAACGGCCGGGTAGGCCAGCCCGCAACGCACGCGTGCATCCCAGGAGCGGGGGCTGCCTACCTGCCAGGCGCCAGGTGCGCTGCGGGGTCTTTCAAAACTGCAACGAAGGTCGCGACGGAGGGCCCCCCTTTCTATGGCTGTTGCGCAGCCAAACTCGCTGTTAACCAAAGGAACCCCCTCAAAATCGGCCGCAGTCCGCGATATCTCGGCCGGCGTATCGGAGACCGCTGCCGCCGCCGCTGCTGCTGCTGCTGCTGCTGCTGCTGCTGCTCCGGGCGCGTGGTCGTTGTGCCGTGACCGTGTTGTTACGTTTCGGATGGAAATGAGACACCCTCCGCGATACACAGGCCGGGCGCAGCGAGAAACGGCTGAGAATGCAGCGGCCACTGCAAGCAGTAGGGTGAGTGCAGCAAAAAAAAAAAAAACAACTGAAAAAAAAATCACAACTGAAAAAAACAGTGGCAAATTGTTTTTAAAATCCATCCTACAAAAATTTTCTGTTTAGTTTTTTGTTTTTTCCACCTGCTGATTTTTTTCCCCAGCCGTGATCAAATTACCAGCACTTGCCCTACTTTTTGCAAAAAATTAATCATCTGCAGATCTTTATATTCGAGAGGCAAAAAACGTCGGCTAACATTCTTATGTGCGTGTGCAGATGAAGGCGTACTACCACCTCCCGGTTCGGAATCGCCTGCGTATATCGCCGCGCCGGACCACCCAATGCCGTGTGCGTGCGCGTGTGGTTTGTGTACGGCCTGGATGAAGTGATTTCGTTGGATAGCCTTGCCGGGCCGGAGGGGGCTCAGGGGGGCCCCGCTGGGGCCCGGGGCGCGCAGTCGAGCGCGGTCAGTCGGCAAGCACCACCGCCAGGGGGGGGGGGGGGGGACCCGCGCGGGCCGGACCGCTCGGACCCAAGCATAGGCAGGCGATCCCTCAGCCTCTGCGCTGCCCGCTGCCCTTACCGCACTCAACTGATCGAGAAGAGAACCGCGCAGAGGACGGACGGACGAAGCGAAGCGCTCCACAGTGAATGGCAACATAATTGCTGCGTCCAGAGCCCGGACCTGGCGGGGGCCGGGGAGCCTTTCATCCCGTGGCAGTCGCGAACGCACACAAGGAGCCCCCGCAGCCCCCGCTGCCCCCGCGGCCCCCGCGGCCCCCGCGGCCCCGGACAGTCAGTCAGCGACGGCACCACCGCTGCGGAATGCCAGCCAAGTGACCGGAAAATTGCGTTACAAGCCCCGCAAAGGCGCACTGCTGCTGCAAAGGAGGGGCAATAAATTTTCAGGTGTAACAAGGAAGAGAGGGCAGCAGAAATGATGGAGTGGGGGCGTTGTTGAGGGGGGCTGGGCTGGGCTGGGCTGGGCAGTGCTTGCTGAAGGCTAAGAGAGCGTAGACCATCGTCTCGGTCTGGTACGATTCGCAGCGCTGCAGTGGCAGTCCGTTCGGACCATGCGGTCAGGAAAACAGGGGGGGGGGGGGGAAGACAGTGCACAGAACCCGCATGGTATAACACCATCGATCGCAAAAATACCGGAACTCCGAGCGCCAATGTGGCTCCGCCCTTCCTGCGCGTTCAGAGTGCGTTAAAGTTTCTGTACTTTGGCTGGGCTCTGCTTCATATGTCACTGCCGTCGCAGTTGCAGCGGCAGCAGGTGCGTTGCCCCAATCAGGGCCGGGACCGGCACCGCGGCACCGCGGCACCGCCATCCGTACATACCCTACCCTACCCGCCTTGGCACACACTAATAAGCAGGCAACGCTCCCGTCCGGACCCAAGCCGAAGCCGGCCTGCCGGACTGGCCTGGCCTGCACACGGGTAAGTGGAGTGAAAATACGCTGGCAGCGCGCACCGTGTCCTGCCCGACCAGACCAGCCTAGGCGAGCAAAATCAGCACCGAGCCAAGAGGGAAACGCCAGCAGGCCAGAAATGTCACCATCGTCGAAACACAAAAAAAAAAAATTTTAAAAAAATCGTTCTAAATTTTCAGCCGAGAACTCACGGAAATTCACTGATTCTGAATAATTGCCATCATTTTTTTATTCCTTTACGTTCCGCCGAAGGTTCTGGGAGGTTCTGGAAGAGGGCGCTCGTCACGTGATGTGACCAACTAAGCCGCTGCTCAGCAGCATGCTCACTGACCTCCGCGATGACGGATAAAACGTCGAAGTGCGGCAGAGCGTTGCGGTTCACAGTATTGCCCCCAGCCGGGTGCCTGCTGTGCCCGCTGTGCCCGCTGTGCCCGCCTACCCACGCTTCGGTTCGGTTCCGGTGCAGAGTCGTCAAGGCGACTCCGTGGCATCCCATTGCAATTCCCCGTCGCGCCGCGTCCCATCTCGGCCCGTGACATCGGGGAAACGAAAAAGAAAAAGAAAAGAAAGAAACGCGCGCGGATCGCGTTTATTAGATTTCTCCTCTGTTGCTCTCTCTCTCTCTCTCTCTCTCTCTCTCTCTCTCTCTCTCTCTCTCTCTCTCTCTCTCTCTCTCTCTCTCTCTCTCTCTCTCTCTCTCTCTCTCTCTCTCTCTCTCTCTCTCTCTCTCTCTCTCTCTCTCTCTCTCTCTCCCTTTTTCCGCGGACGCACGCGGCACGGCGGGTTCATTTTAGACGGTAATTAAAATTTGACAATAGTGTCTTCTGCTGGGACAGGAAGGCATCTGAAGCCCGGATCCGAGGTGAGATAAAGTCGAAGCCCCGCCCCGTCCCCGTCCCGCCCTACCCCTACCCCGCCCCGTCCGCCCTGTCTGCGCTTTCTTTCGGTCCCGCTCACCTTCAGACCTCCGGCCAGGCCTCCGGCTAGAGAGGCCGACAGCGTTCCCATCCATCTACGGTGCGGGTGCGGCATGCCATGCACCCTCTGGCGCCGCCAAACCGAAACAAACTTCCTTTATCGGCGGGGGAAACGGAAACTCTGCCTGCACGATAATTTTTTTCCTCAACCTTGCTCGGGGAGGCCGCAGAGGTTGTATCCTCGTCCTCACCTCCCTGCGGTGCTCCCACACGGTCCTGGCGGGGGGCGGCGTGCTGCCCCCGTGCCGGTGCTGCTGCTCGCGCTGCTGCTGCCGCCGGCTGTCCGCCACGGCCATGGCCTCGCGGAACAGCTTCTCCACGACGTGCACCCCGAGGTCGTCGTCGTCCTCCAGCGGCGGTGGTGGTGGTGGCGGGAGCGGCAGGTCATCGCCGTCGTCATCGTCATCCGCGGGCGGGGGGGGCGCCCTCTGCGACGCGGCCGCCGTCATGCTGCCGTTGATGTGGTGCTGCTTCCTGGCGTAGTGGTGCCGCGATGCCGAGACCGAGGCCGTGCCGCCGCCAGCGTCAGGGCGCCTGCTCAGCTCCACGACGCCGTTGTAGAAGGCGCCGTTGCTGACGAAGCCGCTGCCGGCCTGGCTGTGCGGCGGCACACCGAAGTAGTATTGCTGCTGCTGCTGCTGTTGGCGGTCCCGGGTCATACCGCTCACAAAGTTTCTCATTTCCTCGTGCGTCTTGGACTTGCGCTCACTGGCCGAGGACGTGGTGGGCGTGGCCGTCAGCGGCTCGCTGGAGAACAGAGGCCGGCGATGACGACCCTCGGGCGACACCGGCGACACGTAGCGCCGCGCCGTCCAGGTGGTCGCCGCCGTCGACGACGACACGGACGCCGCCAACGCGGACGCCGGCACGCGCCGCGGCGGCCCGCCGGCGGTGCCGTTGCCGGTGCCGTTGACGGCGCCCCTTCGCGGCCCGCCCAGGTCCAGGTCGCCGATAACAGCCCGCCGGTCCAGCTTGGCGGGCTGCTTGGCGTGCTGGTGGTGGTGCTGCTGCAGGAATTCCATGGCACTGCTGGTGCGTCACGCGCGTTATGGGTTGGCAGCCATGCGAGTGTTTGCGGCCTGCGGCCCCCGCAGCGAGTTAGCGACTCGTCGCGCGTTATCGGCACGGGCTTAATGCCGGCCTTCCGGTGCGCCCCGGGGGCGGCAGCGGGGGCGGCGGGGGCGGCAGCGGGGGCGGCGGACACTCGGGGGCTGCGTGCGGCGGCCGCGCTCGCGGCCTTGGGCCCTTCCTTCCCTTGGGCGCGATGCGCACGGCAAGGTCTGCTGCGCCGACAACAAACACACACACACACACACACACACACACACACACACACCAGCGATACGTATCCGGGCACAGGCGCTGTTATTGCGACACGCCGACACAAGGCGAAGAGGGGAAGAAAAAGGTGCGCTGCTCTTTGCTTTTGTGTTGTTTTTCGGCGAGGAGACGAGATAAGGACGGCTGGGGCAGGAGTCCCAGAGGCTGCCAGAGGCTGCCAGAGGCTGCCAGAGCACAGGACAGGGGGCCGCTGCAGCAGCCGCAGTGTGCTCAGACTGTCGTCAGAGTGTCTCCCCTCAGCGTCAGGCCGCCGTCCGGGCCGTGGGTGGGTAGCGCCTGCTTCCAGGCCGTCCAGCGGGCGTCATGAGGCGGCCGCAGCAGCGAAAGTCCGTGGGAGGGAGCGGCAGCAGCGGCAGCAGCGGCAGCGCGGCCCGGAGCACCGCGGAGCGCCGCGGCATAGCAATTAAGGGCACACCACACTTCACCGCTCGGCGCAGGGCCGGCACCACACCGGCACACACTCCGACACCGGGCGACACACTTCACGGTTCAGCGACGGCGGCGGTGGTGCCCCGCACGCCAGCACCGCCACAGCGCTGCACGCAGACCGGGATGGAAACGAGCGTTGTAGAAAACCCGCGGCGAAAAACACCAATTTTGCACTTGCAGCCGGGCCGGGCCGGGCGGGCGCGGCACACGTCTCAACACTGCGGCACCGACGCCGGCACTCACGGACCAAGTCACTGAGGCGGGCCGCGGCGCAACGCGGTCAGGTGCACCAACAGCCTCCCGCGGGGGAGGCGCGGCGGGCGCGGCGCTCACGCAACGGCGAGGCGGAGCTGCGGTGATGCGCGCCGTCGGCAGGCGTCGGCAGCCGTCGGCCAGGTGAGCGACTGCTGCTGCTGCTGCTGCTTCTTCCCGACCGCGGACTCGACTCGACGCGGAGGTGCAGCGCGGAGTGGCAGCAGCGGCGCATGCGAACCCGACCACGGCCACGCCGGTGGGGTCTTTGCCTGCCCGGCCTGCACGGACCGGGACCGGACCACGGTGCCCGGCCCGGTCTGGGAGCCCCCCCCCCCCCTCCTTTGCTGCCCCTCCCCACCCCTTCCCTACGGCCGGGCATACCGGGACCAGCCGGCAGCAGCAGCGGCAGCAGCAGCACCTCTGCCGCCGTGGAGCGGTCCGCCCGGCGGCAGGCGCCAGTGCACCCCGCCGCCGCCCGCCCGCTCCCCCGCCCGCTCCCCCGCCCGCTCCCCCGCCACGCCCCGCCACGCGACCCGCGGTGGACATCGCGTGGCGCCAGCACCGCGCCCACATGGGAGAACACCGCCGCGAAATGCAATCAAAGTGGACCGCGATGCGACGCGCTCCGGACAATGCATTTAAATCGTCTGCGCCACGACACGAGTCCCTCTGCAAGCAGCAGAATCGTCTGTAAAATATTGTGACAGCACAATTTCTGCCCCAATTTTTAAAAGCCTTTTCAGTTTCAGGATTTTCCGAAATATTTCGTTAGAGTGAGCGACTCGCCGTGCTAATGAGCACAAGCCGAACGCCACCAGAGTCTTGGCGTGGTGACCCGCGGGCACGATATCCCCGTAACTAGCACGCTAGGCACGCTAGGTGACCGGGGGCTGGTAAGACGGGGGCCTAAGTGACGCCAGGCACCCCAACGCCACGCCAGCGTCACGCCAGCGCCACGCCAGCGGCACGCCATGGCGCTCTCTCGGTTATGGTCGGCGCTCGGTGGCGAAAATTACGGAGGAAATGCACACAGCCGGGGCTCGCTCCGCGGAAGTGACAACGTGTCCTTCCGCTCCTCTTTCTCATCCTCTCTCTCTCTCTCTCTCTCTCTCTCTCTCTCTCTCTCTCTCTCGTAGTGTTCCTTGCCCGCACTGCCGGCCATGCCTCGCTGACAACTTACTGACAGCGGCACCGCCTGCGCACCGGAGGGTAGGCAGCCCCGCCACACACGGGTGTCGCGCGCGGTCCGTCGTTGCCTACCTCGCAGGCGCCCCTTGGGGCGGCGGCCGCGTACGGCGCACCGCACATGCAGCACGTAGGGATTCCCCCCACCGGCAGAGAACCGCCTCGTCAGCGCGGCTCGACAGGCCAAGCCGCCATGTGTCAAGGTTTCGGCACAGCAATCTCGGTGCGGCAAACACCACGTCCCTTTCCTTATCAGAAAACATCGCTCGCAAGCCAGCAATAAGCATTATTTGTTCGTTTGTGATTAGTCCGGTCGCTGAGAGACAAGGCTGTTTCGCCCTCAATTTTCATTTTTTTTTTTTTTTTGCCGTTTCGTTTTTGGATGGATCCGCGATGTTGGCGTGCGTGTGGGCCTCACGTCACAGCCCCCGCCAAGCACTCCAATTTGTTCCGCGAGTGTTGACGCGGGCGGAGGGGGGCACCGACCGGCCACACCCTCTCGATGGGGTCGGCCAGGCCGTGTTTCCATCTTACCATACCAGACTTCCAATCATTTGTGTATTATTTTTTTGAACCCAGTTTTTCCCCTTCCATTTTTTCACACGAACTTTGGGCAACATCGTGGTGATAATTGTAAGTGAAGCTTGTACGGCTGCGCCGGGGCAGAGCCGGGGCAGAGCCGAAGACAGTGCCGCCCTCGGCGTCGGCATCATGAAGGAAAGTAAGAGTAAACGGTCCGGGAGCCGCCCGGGCCGAGCTCGGGTTACCGCACTGGCAACGCGGACAGGACACTGTCAGAGGGCAGTCCGCCCTGCCCTGCCCTGCCACTGCCATGCTACCCACTGCCCTTCCTGCGGTCGGCCTCCCGGCCAGTGAGAGTGAAGCCAATGGATTGTTTGCACCGCCGACGCCGCGGCCGGGTTACCAGCACTGCCTTCACAACAGCAGCACTTTCAGCGAAGTATAGCGGGACGTGCGAGTACGGCCAGCAGCACGGACCCCCGAACTGGACACGGGCCCGTCCACAGGAGTCCGCGCAGACAGGTCCTGCCTCTGCAGGCCGACTTTCTTCACTCTGCCGCCGACTGCAGCCGGCTGCAGCGGTGGGCGTGGCGAGGCGCGGAGCCCAGAGTACCTACCGGCAGTGGGTACCGACAGCGGGTACCGACGGTACGGCCGCGTACTGCCGGCGCGCGGCTGGTCTGCACTTCCCTCCGCGGCCGCCAGAGTGCATCACCAGCCGGCGGGCAGTGCCAACAGCACAGCACAGGCCCAGTACAGCTGACTCACGGGCAGTCAGGCCAGAGCCCAGAGCCGGGCTGCCGGGCCGAGCCGGGCCCCGCAGAGTGGAGGAGCTCCTGGCAAGCCGGCCGGCCGCGCGGGGCTTGCAGTTTGTTATGGCGTGCGTAGGCAGGAGAGAGAGAGAGAGAGATGGAGAGAGACAGACATACAGACAGACTGAGGCGGACAATACTCAGGGCCAATGCCGCCTCACCAGGTCAGTGCGGACAGCTCCGCTGCTGCTGGACTTGGCATGACGACGACGACGACGACCATGTGACCACTGCGGCCGCACGACCTGCTGCGACAGGGTACCATGTTGGTTGGTGCCGAGTACCATTTTGGTACCATGGCGATGCGCTATGGTGTCTGCATGGTGGTACCATAACGACGCTATAATTCCCTGCTTGTGCGCGCCCCGGTTTCCCCTGCGCTTCCCAGGCCCGCGATGACGCACGCCCACACGAGGCAGCAGCGGTAATATCATCCCGGGGCCATGGCGGTTCCCATGTATTCCGCTGCTTCACCCCCACAGGGTAGGCAACCCGCGCGCGGAGGACTGTGACTGTGCGACCAGAGCGGGAGGTAACAAGTGCGGGAAAGGTTTCTTGTACGCGACTATTGTAAAGTCGTCTGCTGGGGGACCTCTGGGGGGAGAGGAAGTAGAAGACGGGAATTATGAGAGAGAGAGAGAGAGAGAGAGAGAGAGAGAGAGAGAGAGAGAGAGAGAGAGAGAGAGAGAGAGAGAGAGAGAGAGAGAGAGAGAGAGAGAGAGAGAGCAGGAATCTCTCCTCGCCCGGTGCTGTACATCAGTCAACTGTCGGGTGCACGGTCGACAGGCCTGCCGTGGTCGGCGGGGCGGGGCCGGCGGGGCGTCAGCGTGTTCCACATCGCCTTCTTTGGAAGAAGAGAACAGCTCTGGCAGAGCGCGCGGCGGACGACCGGCTGCTACTACCGCCGCCAGCGCTGCTGCTGCTGCTGCTGCTGCACCGGTCAAGTCGCGCCGCAGACGGTCAGCAAGGATGTCAACGCGATACGGTTGGGGCGGGTCAAGGTTCAGCCTGCAGGCAACAATTCTGCGTTCGTCCAGGGACTTTGGAATCTGAGCTTCCTATCTCGCGATACTTTCCCGCGCAATACCTCGGGTGCTACACGGAGACGGATAAGTGGTCGCCACTAACTTTTTAGTTGTTTTCCAGACAAGCAGAAAATTTTGGTTACGAAGAATCAATTTTCGTCGGGGGAACTATTTGTTGGCTGCACTAAAGAACAGGTACGCTGCGAGCACTAAACTATTTTTTTCTGGTTTTTGCTTCTGCAGCGAACCTCTTTGTTGGAGCAACTAATAGTTCCCCAACAAAATTTTAGTCAGCAGAACTAAAATGAACTGCTCGTCTTGAAATCAACTAAAGAATTAGAGGCGACCACTAATTTTTTTTCTCCGTGTCTGCTCGGGCGACACATTCATTTTCATTTTGGGCGGCCGGAGCTGGCGCTGTGGTGGTGACGCCGCGGACAGCTGCAGCAGCTGCAGCGGGGCCCTGTAAGCACAGCTCCTATTCGGCCCTCCAATCCAATCGGCCCTCGGCTGCTGCAGCGACGCGTCCATCAGAAAAACAGAAAACGGCGACGCTCAAAAGTAAAATCGTCGACGACTCCACGCGCGTTCACTTTGATATGACTAACAGACGGACAGGGCTGAGCGGAACAAGCATAGAACACGCAAGGGAGACAGTGTGTGCGCGTGTGTGTGTGTGTGTGTGAGAGAGAGAGAGACATGGCGGGGGGAGAGCGAGGAAGGGGGATCGCGGTACGAAAAAAATGACGGGGGGGGGGGGGGGCGCTCTCTCTCTAGGGGCGTGGCGCGAAGCCGGCTAATGCTCTCCGCCTCGGACGTCGACGTCGACCTCTAGTCCGTCCCGGCCAGGTCGGGCCAGGTCCGCGTAGCGGGTTCTGTCGGGGTGCCGGCAGCGGCCCAGGCTCAAGGGGGGCCACAGCACCGCGCCGTTCACGTTTCGAGGAGCCGACAGCGGTCGGCATTCAGCCGGTGACTGCGATTCGGAGGACGGCCGTCTCGTCCACATAAAAGCAAAGGGGGCTGGCGGGGGCGCGGGCTCAGGCCGGGGCCAGCCGGGCGCCTGCGGGTGCCGGGGTAGGCCAGCCCGCACGACACGCGTGCGTGCACAAGTCGCGGCTGCCCACCCAGCAGGCGCCATTAGCGCGCGCAGACATAACTGCGCCCACATAACCGTTTAAAATTTCCATCTCCATTTCTTTTCGCCCCTGCTGATGCCCGGTAGCGGCGTGGCATTTGTCGATGCCCCACACCGGCGCCACCTGAATTCTCATTGTCGCTAATGGGCGTCGGCCGGCGGCAGCAGAAGCGAGCAGAAGCCAGTCCGGGGCGGACGGACGTGGGCAGCGCCTGCCAGCGCCTGAGAGACACCCCCCCCCTTCCCTTTCCCTTTCCCCGCGTCCCTTTCTCGAAACGCCCCCGGGGCCGCGCGGGCTGACGCGGCGGGGCTGCCCTGTACTACACGTTGTGCGTGGGCGCGAGCGCTGACACACACTCTCTCTCTCTCTCTCTCTCTCTCTCTCTCTCTCTCTCTCTCTCTCTCTCTCTCTCTCACACACACACACACACACACACGCATGATGATTGCCACCGCCGCCGTATGTACGAACGTTCTCGGAACGACGCGTCCGCATCCAGTTCAAGAGGCCCCCAAAAATGACGATGCGAATTTCGCCGCCCGCACATCGGCCTGCACTGCGTGAATCTCTTTTGAACTCGCCTAAATTGTAAAACCCTGCTAAGAGCACTGACTTGTCTGCCCGTTTCGAATTCGAATACCAAATTTTGTCGATCCTTTCTTGTTCGCTGATTTTCTGCCGAGATATTTGCGTGTAAAATATCGAACTGGCCTGGCAGCAGAAACCCCGCGGGCCCCATGGGATTGATATGGGCCCGCGTGGTGTGGTGTCGGGGCTACTAATGCCGCTGTCAGGGGCGGGGTGTGGGTGTTGGAGGGGGCGAGACAGAAAAGGAAAGAGGTTTATGGAGGAGAGAGAGAGAGAGAGAGAGAGAGAGAGAGAGAGAGAGAGAGAGAGAGAGAGAGAGAGAGAGAGAGAGAGAGAGAGAGAGAGAGAGAGAGAGAGAGAGAGAGAGAGAGGGAGGAGCGGCAGAGCAATGAAACAATGACTAATTCCCACTTCCTTCTCATGAGTAACGTGTGTGTGTGTGTGTGTGTGTGTGTGGCGAGGAGAGCCTTCTCTTACATCGACCAAGTGTTACAAGCGATGTTCAGATGGAGGTAGGGGAGGGGGGGGGGGAACCTACCCGCCTGGAAACCCTAAAAGACTGCACACAGGCAGAACACGAAGCGCTGCTCTTCAATTTCCATTCCAAGCTCACTTTAGGAACTGGTATTGCTCTCTCTCTCTCTCTCTCTCTCTCTCTCTCTATCTCTCTCTCTCTCTCTTTAATTTTCCCTACTATCCACCTGGTGTCTCCTTTCGGAGCATTTCTTGGAAATAAGGTTCGTACCACTGCAGCTCTCAGCGGGCCGCGGTGGCCGGCCCGTGGTCAGGCCACGCGACTCGTGCCACGCGACGTGCCACGCGACGTGCCACGCGACGTGCCACGCGACGCCAGCGCCAGGACAGCGCTTTCGCTTTCCATTCTTTTGTAAGGCTTTAACAGTTTAATTATCATAGCATGATGTGGGGTTGGGGATTTAATAAACCCCTCGGCACAATAGCCTTTTGCACGGTGACAGTGACGGAAAGGGGGCAGGAGGGGAAAGGAGAGTGAGAGGGGGCAAGTTTCTAGTCACCAAGTTTCTAGAATGGAGGAAGGAGAAAGACAATGAATTATTGTGGTGATGGCGTCAAAGCGGCAGAAGTTACTGATACCACCGACCCTCTGATGTCGGAAGGTTCGACTCACTCCCTCAGAGGTATGGGCACACTGACCACAGGCAAGTCCCAGCCGAAAGTGAAAGACACGGAAAGTCGTGCGTTTCACCCCGCGCGTTCAATGGAAGGCTCCGTAAAACAAACAAAAGGCTATCCATCACGCGGAAGGCGATACATTCTCATCATTCCGCCAAATAAAAAGGGCCATAACAGTATTGGCGCCCCGGGAGCCCTATAGAGGCGCCTGGCGCCTCAGCCTGCCACGCGCCGCCAGTGCAGTGGCGCCCAGTGGCGCCCAGTGGCGCCCAGTCACGCAGGAAACGACAACAAAAACAGCCGACGGCTCCTTTTGTCGCCCGCTGTCAGCGAATGAGCAGGCCTGCATTGTGTGCGTGTGTGTGTGTGTGTGTTTTCTAAATGGGCTGAGATTGGAAAGGGGCAGACGTCGAGCAATATATTGCCCCCCCCCCATTACACCTGTGCGGAGGCCCGGACGACACCAGCAGCGCAACAGATGTACACAGACTTGTTTACAAGCAGCCTTCAGCACCTCTTTACCGAATCGCTATCAAAGCACAGAACACGAGCTCGCCGTGTAACTCCGGTTCTATTTCAGTATACTGAACGCTGCCGCGGTGAACCTCTGCGCCGCGCCCCAGGCAATAAGTGCGTTTGCGGCACTTGTAGAGTACGACTTGTTCCCGATATCCACTATCTCTGTCGGCCACGGCCAGCTGGCGGCCACGCCTGAATCTGATTTCGCTCAGAGTATCGCATTGCTACAGAACAGCAGCGTGAAGACTTGAACTCATATGTAAGCAAAGACTTGAATAGATTTTCTCTCGACTGAGCGGTCCGCTCTGGTGTCGTCGCCATCCACTTCACGTCTGCCAGTATAGAATGAGGTTTTTGTCGACAGCAGACGACGCAACATCGCTGAGTGACCGACTTCCACTCTGCAGACGATGCGCATTCCCTCTGCTTCTCTCTATCCCACCAACTGCATAGAATGTTCGGTGCCGGCCAGTGTCGGCCCGACGGCATAGAAGGATCGCGGATGCTTTTCTATCCTATTCCGCGCCCTTAGCAGATGGATCCCGTGATCACGGCACCAGGACTTGTTGCCATATTGTGTTCGGCGTATCGCATTCGGGGATCGCGCGCTGTTGGGTGTGAAAGCGCGCAGGGCGGCGCAGGGCGCAGGCCCCCGGGGAGCCAGCAGCCGGTAATTCTAGCCTGTAATGGTGGGTAATGGTCCGCAAGATTACTCTCTGGCGCCTCTTTCGTCTTCCTCCTCCTCCTCCTCCTCCTCCTCCTCCTCCTCCTCCTCCTTCGCCTCATGCGCATTTCCCCCTCGGCGTGTCACGACGATCACTGTTTGAATGCATAAATAGGCATAAAACCGAGCACAAATCGCCACACTGGCGCCGTACAAGGGGGAGGAGCTTTCGATCCATGTGAACCCCTCCCGACACGCTTAACCTTCCGAGGAGCTGGCACGTGAGCAAGTCCTGCCTGTTTCGGCCGTCCATGAGATCACAAGCGTGACGTCACCGCCATAAGCAAGGCCGCCGCCATGAGCCGCGTTCATGAGCGATGATCCGTTCGCTGTGACAATATATAACCGACACCGGACCGGTCGGACGCCCACGCCGCTGCGGGGGGTCAAAGAACCGGCGTGTGATGTTGAGGACCAGCAGCGGTCAATGCAGGCGGGCGTTGGCCGTGGGGTCCCTCACTTGTGATGCATGCGTACCTTAATTTAAACAACAAAATTTAAATTTTTGATTTTTGATTTTTTTTTCGTTCTGATTTTGACTCAATTTTCTTGGATTTTTTCCTGACTGTTGCAACTTTTTTCTGACTTTTTAAAAAGGTTTGCGAGTGTATGTAATTTGATTATATTTTTTTTTTGTGGGGGGGAGTGAGGTACCCTTTTGGCGCTAACGCTGGCGGGCCGGGCCGGGCTGGGCAGACGACTGACAACACAGGACTGGGGACGCTGCCGGCGCTGCCGCAAACACCCAGAGTGTATCGCCAGCCTATTTTTCCTCCAGCAGGATCCGCGACAAGTCCTGCAGCGTCGTTCGTTGGGGGCGGCGCAACAAGTTTCCAGACTCGCATTTCGCGTCCAGATTAGAGAGCCGGACGGCACGGCTGGCTGTACCGGAAGCTCGCCAGTATATCGCCAGCTCTTAGTACATTGTGCCTCAGCTCGGCGGCCTCGTTGCTCGGCTCGGCGCGTACGCCCAGCCCAGCCCGGCCGGACCAAGACCCCCGACGCACCTGGCCGCCGCACGGCACGGCTGCGGACCTCTCGATCGTATTGTAAAGGTAATGGTAATCCAAGGAAAACCAGTCCGCGGCGCTTTCTTCGCTTGTTTGCCGCTGCTGCTGCTGTTGTTTTTGGACTCACGACATGAGCAAGCGCAAGTAAACATTTGAGAGTTCTTTTCGGGTTCTTTGACAGAAATGAGGTATTTTTGATTATTTTTTTTCTGGAGATAGAACCCCCCTGCCACAGAACCGACCCGGGGGAATCGGAATGGTGCTCCCGAGCAACGAGGCGTCGGTGATGTCCTGGCGGAGGACCTCGACGCCCGGGGGGGGGGGGGGGGGTCTGCGGCTGCGGCCTCTGGGGACATGAACATCGCGGAGCTGAAGCCGCTGAAGCCTGAAGCAGAGCGCTGCTGCGGTCAGCACCTGTGTGACGTCACCGAGCCAATCTCAGATACCGACGCTGTCGCTCCTGATGCAACCGTCTCTCGCGCAGCGTCGTTGTAGTACTAGAGGTTTCCAATGAGACTTGGAAACGGAAGCTGAAGAATCAAAACGCTTCCAGACCGGAAACTCTCGAGGGCAGGTATGAGATACTTGAATGGCGTCGTCGTGAGTGAATCTGGAGATTATCTGTCAGATTTGGCGCGGGCCGTGTGCATCAAAATTTCTCATACCTGCTCTCGAGAGCTTCCGGGAGTGTTTTTGTTCCTCAGCTTCCGCTTCTGTGACTCGTTGGAAACCTCTATTGGAGTTATCGACGGCATTGGCCGTCATCGCCGAATGAGTGTGTTTGTTTCCCGCGTAATCTTCACCACGGACACGTTGTGCCTCCTGCCTAGCGGGGGCAAACAAGAGCCGATCACACCGATATGTTGGTGCGACCGCGTGTGTGCACACACACACACACACACACGACCTGGGCGACACCTGGCGTGCAGTGCAGAGGTTCGACCAGGCGAGGCAGAGGCAGAGTTCGGCCCGTTCGCTTTTTATCATCACCGCGTCAAAGAGATACGGGTCGTGTGGTCCGGCCTGGGAAGGGGGCCCAGGGCGGCGGGCGGTCCCCGGCCCGGCCCGCAGCCGCCACCGCCACCGCCACCGCCACCGCCACCGCCACCGCCACCGCCACCGCCACCGCCACCGCCACCCCGGCCAGCTGCACGAGTTGTCGCCGTGCCGGCACGGGCCGCGGGTTGCCTTCAACGCCGACACGCGAATCCAGCACGGGGGAATGCCCAGGCCGAAGTGGGTCCCCATCGATGTAAACTACTTCGGTCGCACGTCGGACCCCGAGGAGGGAATGCAATGCAGGTCGGTGCACCACCACCACAGGCGCTAGGTGCGGGCGGTAAGTGGGGGGGGGGGGGGGGGAGGCGTGTCCAGGCTGGGCGGGCTGGGCGGGGTGGTCGGGGAGCAGGTTGCAGGTTCCCTTCCTCCTCGCCGTATCGGCATCGCCACTGCCGGCGCCCACTGCCGCTGCTGCAGCCGGTGCCGGGTGCCGGTCGACACAACCAGACCCAACCAGAACTCCAACTCCACCACACCACGGCCACCGTCCCGACCCGATGCCGATGCCGGTGACGGTGGCCGGGCCGGGCCGGGGGCCGGGCGGCATGGCCGGCTGGGGCAGGGCAGGGCTCAAGGCAACATCCAACACCGGCAACAGCGCTAGCGCTCAGCAGGACGGGCAGGCCGGGACGGCGGGAGGCGGGACGGGTAGCAAGCCGGGGCCGAACCGGGACCGACCGCCGGCCGTACCGGGCCTGGCCGCCTCGGCCGCGACTTAACCAAAAAACGTCTGGAGGAGCCGAGGACCAGGACGATGACGGGCAGGGAGCAGGCACCGAGCCGTGCCCGTTGTCGAGTCGAGTCGATTCGCGCTGCTCACCGCGTCGTTGAAGTTGTGTTGCGGGGTCCTGTGCACTCCGTTCATGGCTCGCGAGGGGAAGGGAAGGACTGGGCGCCGTTGGCGGACACTGTCTCATTCACGGACACCACCGTCCCGTGTGTGTCGTTCTGTCCTGTCCGATGAGATCGGTTCGGCGGCGCGGCGCGGCGCGGCGCGGCACTGGATTGCCACCTGCCTGCAGACCGAGAGCGAGGGCGCGGCGGCGGCGCGACGCGGAGCGGGGACTAGACGCTGGTGCTGGTACTCGTACCCACCGAGAGTCGAGTCCGTGAGCCCATGCCATACCCGGCCATACTGCCGGCGCCGGCTCGGCCGCCGGCCGCCGTCCCCCGGGCCCCAGTCTGCGCGTCGCTTGGCTCGCGCCAGCTCCAGACCTCCGCGCGGCTCGGCTCAGCCCCGGCGCCGTGGCGCGGCTGCGCGGCAGACCGGCTCGACTCGTGCCGACTTCGCCGCCGCGCCGCCTGCCTTCCTGCCGAGGTAGGCCAGGCTCAGGGCTCCGGGCCGAGCGAGGCCAGGCCAGGGGCAGGGCCCAAAGGCTTGAGCCCGCGGGAGGTCGATGCCGAGCCGAGGGCGCCGAGGGCTGCAGCCCGCCACTCGAGGGCTCCGCGCCGTTACTCGGGGTGCAAGCGTGCCGTGATTTAAAATCAAAATTTGATTTCCCCCCGATTTATTTGTCTTAGTTTTCTAATTGTGTAAATTGATTGTCTTGCTTTTCTTTGTTTTGCACGAGTGTTTGAATTTGACAAAGGGCGGCCAATAAGTTTTTCGAACCATGTTTCAAAAAATTCTTTCAGGCAAATTATGCAGGTAGTTAACAAGGAATAGTAATAATAAATATGTATTCTGTCGATAGTGCTTCCACAATTTATTCAACATCGGCATCTTACTTCTATTCTGACAGCCAGATACAGTACACAACATTAAGATTTATTTTTCACACCTATATACTTACATAGCCAGGCACATGTCTAATCCATTCATTCTTTCATTCAAAACAAAGTTAAAAAAAAAATGAGATAAATGACAAATTGAGTTTTAAGTCTATTAAAGTAACAGACAAACTACATACTATGGCTTACTGTGATCAGATACAGTATGTACAAAAATTTAACTCTCAAAGAAAAAACCAATCACAAATGATCTTGACACACATTAACAATTCAAGTTATACGTGAAATGAACACTTCTGAACAGAAAGCAATGTTATCTAGGAAAAATGAAGTACAAAGGACACATGAAACGCATATTCATGAATTAATTTGTCCACTACTTCGCTTTTGATCCCCTTCCAATGAAAGGCTAATTATGCCAGAAAAATCACAGTTTTAAATACCCATAAAGGTAGAAATTCTGGTCAGCTTACCTAACCATGAAACAAAGTATATTTGAATCAGCCACTGGCACAAATAACCGAAGTAACAGATGCAATTAAATGTTGCAGAAAGATACATAATGAACTTGGTGCAATCACAGTGAAGCTACACCAATAATAATTGAGTTACACAGAGCTGTTGCTCAGTTCCTTATATTTCACAATGCACTAGGCTTTGGGAAACCAAATCAAACTAGTAACAGAGACTGATGAAAGACACCTCATAGAATCTAATTGAATAATGCAGCGAGCATAAGTGCAAAGAACTAAGCTCACAGTCAACACTTAAAACTCATGAAAGGTAAGAAAAACATTGCAGAGCACACATTGCATTTTGACACAACCTGTAGGTTCTGAATAAAATGCAAATTTCAGAGTGACATGGAAGAGTTGACAATAAAAATATGGAAGTTTAGACAAATTGCATATCAATTGTAAGTCTGAAATAACATAAAAGAAGAAATATCGCTAACAAAATTGATAATACATTCTTCCTAGTTCAGCTGTCATTTGCAGCCTCACTATTGTCTTCCCTCTTCATAGACTTCAGGGCACGCTCTCTTAAACGCCTTTCAAGTGATTCTCCCCTTTCATTGCTGCTCTCAGCTGAATCCTACAAAGTCAGAACTAAAAGTTAGCAATTACCCTTGCACCAAAATAAAGCCAGTCAAAAACACAGCAGAACTGGAGTTTCCTCACTTACTTCACTGCCATCAGATTTGTGCTTTTTAGCTTTCTTGGTCTTCTTGTGTTTTTTGTGCTTTTTATGCTT
Organism: Odontothrips loti; assembly: GCA_038380765.1. Classification (NCBI taxonomy): domain Eukaryota; kingdom Metazoa; phylum Arthropoda; class Insecta; order Thysanoptera; family Thripidae; genus Odontothrips; species Odontothrips loti. The sequence continues at coordinate 13,326,269 of CM076251.1, forward strand.
TTTCTCTTTTTTCTTCTTCTTTCCACTAGCCTCAGCATCACTTTCCTGAAACCATGATAATAGGTTGTAAATGTATAAGGAAATCAAGATGCACTCACTCACACGGACTCAAATTTTAAAAAATTAAAAGAAAGGACAATTACCTCAGAGTCACTGCTTTCTTCCTTCTTCTTCTTCTTTCTCTTCTTTTTGGATTTTTCTGTTGCATCTGGGCTAGAATCCCTCCCTTTTTTCTTTTCCTTTTTCTCATCTTGCGAGTTTTCTGAATCTGATGATTGAATCTGTGACAAAATGAGGACATGAGTAAAAGTCACCCTCGTACAAGTCAATGAAAAATTAACATTTGAAAGAAGTTCTACCTCTTCCTTTGAGCTATCCAGTTTCTTTCGTTTTGGAGAGGGTGAATGAGATTCACTTATCTTTCTTGCTGGTTTACTACCAGCATTTGATTCAGTTGCTGAGGCCTTTATGTCCTTCCTGATAACATAAACATGAACTAAATTAAAACTACCACAAATAATTTATTGCAGCCTTAGAATTCCCATAGGTATAAAACCCTGCACCAGTTTAATTTTTTCAAAACTTACTTGTCACTTGTTTGTTCACTGCTAATATCAGCCTTTACAGGAGTAGAGTCAGACTTCTTTTTGGCTGGTCTAGAGCCGGACCGTGACCTTGATCTGGACCTAGATGATTCTCTAGAGACTGAACGAGAACGTGACTTAGACTGTGAATTCCTTACAGGGCCCGATGGTGATTTTGATCTTGAAACTGTTCTATCATGTGCTGATTTGGCAGGCAAGGTTGTGGATTTTTTGGAAGGGCTCTCACTTTCAGATTCAGAAGACTTCGCTCTGAAAACACAAATTCCAAGCAATAGCACAATGGGAAATTGAACACCAAATTGAAATATTTATGAATGTGTTTCCTTTCAATAATAAAAAATTACTTACCTTTTCACCTTAGTATCCTTATCTTTTTTAAAGGGTGAAGGCGTGCGTGAAAGAGTTCGAGTTCCCTGAAGACAAAGAAGCTAAGAATTAGAAATATTGTGGAGAGATAACAAAATGAGAACAACACAGGTAAAATGGTTTCCCTTAAACAGCGAGTTTTAGATTACATACCTCAGCAGCTGACTTCTTCACTGCTGCAACAGGACTGCGGGACTGTGATTTCTTTCCTTTCCTAGTATCTTGTGAACGAGATGAAACTTGCCTTGTGTCTGATGTACTGCGGCGCTGTAAGTTTGTTTCCAGCATTTATAGAAATTCTTAAATACCAATGCAGCACAAGAGGTTAAAACTAAGTACTTCTTTTTAAAAGAAAATTACACCTACAGGTGATGGAGAATGTTTGGAAGATGCACTTCTACGGTGAGGGCTGCGCCGAGGGCTACTACGTCTAGGGCTACGCCGCGGACTGCGTCGAGGGCTGTCCCTACGAGGGCTCCTGCGAGAGCTAGACCTATGAGGACTCCTCCTTGGGCTTCGTCGGCCAGGGCTCCTGCAACACATTGATACAAATCCATGAGTGGAGGCCCGGTAAAACATGAAGTTCTTATTTATCAGCTAAGTGGTGTTACCTCCTCCTTCCAGACGAAACTCTCATTCTATCTCGCTCACGTTCTCTATCCCTCTCTCTCTCTCTCCTGGCTCTTTCACGTTCCCTTTCCCTTTCCCGTTCCCTTTCTCTCTCTCGCTCCATAGAACGTCGACGACGGTCCCTCTCCCTTTCACGGTCCCTCTCGCGCTCCCGGTCCCTATCCCGGTCTCGATCTCGCCTGTCTCTGTCATCATCTCGCCTACGCGATCTTTGAGGTGAACTAGACCTGCCTCTGTTGTCCTGAAACAAAGAATTCAATTAATCAGTTGATCAGCAAATAGTTCCATGCAAGTAAAAATTGCTCCTATGACAAAATAAATTATTTCTTAAAAATACACTACGATACACACTTTTCTAGAAGATCGACCACGATCCGAATCCGAGCCCGATGAATCCCTGTTATTTGACCTGTAGTGTCTCTTCTTTTGAATACTATCTTCTTTTTTGCGAATTTCAAAGTCTGCCTCCTTTCCAGTATCTTTGCCTGAAAGAAATTTATGCTTGGAGATGTTGTAAAGCCCAAATGTTCAAAAATTTAAAAATCAAAGATAGAACATACCTTTCCTCGAATCATCAGAGCTGTAACTACTAGAACGAGAAGAACGACGTTCCTTTTTAGGAGCATCAGCTTTATCTTTCCGAGATGATGTTGAGGACTTGGAGGAGCTACGAGAGCGTGACCTATCACGTTTTGCTTCTTCTTCATCCTTTGGTTCTTGCTTGCTAAAACACGCAGGTTCCAATATGAAAGCAAATACCCTTAATTATCGATTTCTTTTTAAGCATTACTTATTAATGAAAACATACATTACAGCTTCAGTGCTATCCCATCGTCCTCGTTTGGGTGGAGCTTCCCCATTGTCTGTAGTTAGAACCTCTACTGTGGAATCGTCCTTGGGAGGCTTGTCCTGATTGGATGCGTCACCGTTGCTTTGAGTGGTTTCAGCAGATGCCACTGTCTCTGCAGAAGGTGAAGAGCTGCAAAGAAAATTTTGTAATTTATTAAACATTTTTCACAGTTCAGCATTTATTACATGAAATACACAAACAAATAAATGATAGTGAAAAATATACCCTTTGCTTCCATCTTCTTTGGTCTTATCAGCATCAGTTTCTCCATCTTTTCCTTTCTCCTTCTCTTTTTCTTTGCGGCGATCCTTATCTCTCTTATCCTTTTCCCTGTGGCGTTCACGAGATCGGCTTCTCTTCTTTTCACGGCTTCTGCTGCGGCTTCTTTCCCGTTTCCTTTCTTTCTTGTCCTCCTTGTCCTTCTCTAATTTCTTTGCAAGGGTCTCATGCAGTTTTTCTTGCTCCTCCTGTTCGGAAAAACCACAAAGGGATAAGGAAATTAATTCTCAGGACATGTATTGAATACCAAAAGAAAAATCAGAAACTTAACCCACATGAAGGAGAGTAATCATAAACCTGACTGACAGCATCTGCAGGTATTCCAAAAATTGCTAAGGACTCACCATTCGCTTCTTAATTTCTTCTTTTTTCTGTTCCAAAAATTGAGATGGAATTCCAGTCACAGATTCCTGAGCAGAGAGGAGGAGGTCCCAAAGTTCTTGCATGAAGAGTCGGGCGTTCTTCCCATTCAGGAAACCGGTTAAATTGATCTGCATTTTCTTGGGATCCGGAAACTGTAGAACAGAAGGTGGGAAGAACATTTGCCTATTAAATTGATCTCCAGATTTCTTCAATTAAGTAAGAAAAAAATGCTGTATCCTCTCTAGTGAATTGTTTGTAAAGAAGCATACTGTACTGAATGCCCTGAGGCCAGACAACTTTGTATGGGCCCCATTAACAATAGATGCTCAATGAAAAAATGCTCCTCTTGGGCAACAAATAATCATTCACAATAGTATTTCAGAATTCCTGGATCTTAGCTCTTCTCAAAAACTAAAATAGATAATGTTAAGTGATAAGTTTTTCAAGTTAGTTTTTTCTCTAGAATTTACTGATTGAGATGAGTGTAACAGCTTGAAATCGACAAAATTAGAGACAAAACATAAGCACCCATGCACAAATTAACTACAGCTTGATAACTAAGTTGTGTGCCATCCAGTAAGTACGTTAAACCACTGACTCACAAGCCCCATGCTTTATCTCCACCACAGAGATAAAGAATGAACAGAATAGTTGAGAAACCATTATGATAGTACTCCAATACAGCTAATATTATTGCCAAGTAATTAATCAGGCCATACTTTGAATATCCTTCAGTGAGATCTCTGTTGACCTTTCATGTGGCAGAAATTATACAGGTACCATTTTCAGGCCTAAATATCACCACAAGGGCTCATGTATATACCACCTGAATGCAGTTCAACCTCCGTGGTCCCATGCCATAGCTCCTTTAGACAAGTTCGCCTTCTTCCGCTAGAATGCTGAATTGAACCATGGTATAAGTCCAGTGCCACACTCTACATATTTCATAGAGTAACGGCTTACACCTGCCTCAGTACAAGAGCTCACTGAGTTAATTAAGAAATTTAGGGCAGTAAAGTGTAAGCTATTTCCCTTTGAAATATGCTCAAAATAAAATTTCAGAGAAATAGGGAGGTCATAATAGATTTAACAATAAATTACAGAACAATGTTAGGCTACCCCTGAGAAAAAAAATGTACGAACAATACAGCAAGAGTAACATTTGTATACAATCTGAGTGCACCTGAAGTTTTAATCACTTTTAATTTTTGTATTTTTCATATTAAGGAACAGGCAAGATGTGTGTACAACAACTAAAAGTCATGGCGTAACACACTATGGATATGGGTTACATGGGTTTGACTTCCAAGCTTATAAATGGAATGCAGAAACAAATGTTAAAAATGTGCCATTTTGATAGGCTGCACCCCAAAAGGTAGATGAATTATTTCAGATTTATTTGGAGAGCAATCTCAGAAGACTATGACCAATACCCAATAACGTAAAGAAGAGGTGTCAGACAAGAGCTGACAAAAATTATAGGACTAAAAGATTTGGTACAAACCTTGCATGTTAACACTTTACTGACTCAATTGGAGGGGTGATAAAGATCGTGGGTACGAGAGGCAGTCCCGCGGAGCGAGTGAGCCGCGGGCCAGAATACAACGAAACTGTCTGACCAGGGCGAAACAATCGCATTATCAGTCATATGAAAATTCCCATCACTCTTCTACAAACTGTTCACAGCACACAAAAAAAAAGAGAAGACTTTAGCCCCCCCTTAAAACCACTCTGAAGTAATGGAATACTTGCTTCAGCAGGTAGGTATAAATTCAAATATTAAAATCCAAACCAAGTATCATTCTGAGGATATACTCCAAAGATACTGACCCATCAAGGAATGAATGACACCATCCTGATGCATGTTATGAAATTGACCAATTAAATTACATTACGAGCTCAACATGCTACAAATACACTGATGAAGTCTACGAATAAAGCTGAGGAGTACAATTAACTAAATGTACTACAGCAGGTTCTCCACTTCATGGAGAGCAAAGCTGAGGAAACCATTATGAAAGATTGATTTCCAAATGCAGGAGACAAAATATCAAGAAGAGAGGAAAAAAAAAATTACAAATAGTAAATACTGTTAACACATAATGGAAATGAAATGAAGAAATGTGACTCATGATGTCCCTCCCTATTTCCAGTTCATGTGATGAGGAGAGCTGCAAGAAGCTAAATATGCTTAACAATAATTTGTATAACCATAAGTTCTAACATTAATTACTGTGCCTAAGCAATAATATGTTTCCTCAATCAATCTAGGTTCCACCAGAACCTAACAGCACTTCAATTACTAAATATATTAAGAAATTAATCCTAGCTAGGTTAAACACTCAATAATTTAAAAAATAGGCCTCACCTTCTCTTCAAGCTGATTGAACACGAACTCTACAACTACATCGTCCTCTAGCTTCAGAATTTCTGTCAACTTCTTGGTGATCCATGGCTTAATAGAATCCAATTTTACTTTTGACATGTCCACCTAGAAAAAAATATGAAAAATTACATCTCCCTGGCATAGATATAATATAATCACAAGCACATAAATTAAATAAGAACTTACTCTTCTAGTTAGACTGTCACTAAATTTCATCTGTTTCAACAACTTCTTTTCTTTGTCACTGAAGCGGTTGTCTTGCTCCGCTGTTGTGCCCTGAGTCAAAGAAATTTTCAATAAGAGACCATCAAGCTTAGAAAACTAATTAGAAATTTTTGTACCAAAAAGGACGTGAGAGCAATTCTGTTTATGTGTTAATGGTTTTCAGTAGACATTGCAGAAAAAAACAATTTATTTATAAATTTAAAAATAAAACAGGACTTCTTAGTTTTTGAGGTTATCTCTCTGCGGATCGAGCTCTCTTGCAGAATGGTCCGTTATGCAATATTTACAATGTAATACGTACTGTGTACATCATCTTGGCGAGAGGTTTACTGCACAGGCACACTTGCTCGAGTTAGAGAACCAGTAGAGTCACTGGCTTAAGGGCCGAATAGCCGTTGTAGGTCGACGATAATCCCCCAAGCCGACAGCAAGGAGGGTGGCGACGGCAGAAGGACTACATATCACCGAATGCGGCTAAAGCGAGCGGGCGCCATATCAGATGGATTTGAAGCGACTCGCAGTTCGCAAATCTCCGTTTCCGATCGTATTGCAGGCAGAATTTGGTTTCCGACAAACAGCGACAAGGCGAGTGGAGCAGTCAGCCGCAGACCAAGACGTTCGAGGCGTCGCGACGATCGTCGTGACGTTTACTGCAGATATCTGCAAGGAGCGGCAAAACAACAATTGTAAAACAAAAACAAAAAAGCTCATAAAGAATGCCGATCCCATAACGTTAGATGAAAACTAACACTGTCAACAGGAATGCGAAAATTCACTTCATATGAAAAAAACTCGGTTTGCGTCGTCGAGTTGTCGAAACGAGAAACCTTTGCGCTTTGCGGCTGGTCCCCGTTTCCCCCACTTAACCCAAACGCGGCAAGCCGTAATATCTCCCGGAAGCTCAGAACGTTTTCTTCTTGACATCGTACGGAACAGTTTAAATGTCTAAATGCCGGTGTTAAATGTGTTAAAGAGCGTGTATAAAAATCGAAAATGGCCACTGTACGGAATGATGAAGCTTGCTTACTGAAAAATGTCTTATTGAGCTTTATAAGAAACATATGTGGGGGAGATTTCGGGCTTCGGGACCAGAGGAGCAGAGGACAGAGGACCAATACGTCATAAAATGTTATTTAATTTATTGTTACTGTATTTTCAGGCATTAAATACCAACCAAGAAAAATATATCTGTCATTACAATCTCCAGAAATTTATAAATAATATGCAGCACTGCTTCATTTGTGTTTACAGACAGACACCTAGCACTGCCTACTGCCCAGTGCCACCGAGTTCGGTTCGGCTTCGGGCTGCTTCGGGCTACTTCGGGTGGGGAGCCGTGCCTTGCGTTCCCTACCGGCGAACCTGTAACGCGCTGAGCACGCAATTCCTCCAACAGCAGAGTGGCGCAGTGGAAGCGTGCTGGGCCCATAACCCAGAGGTCCGAGGATCGAAACCTTGCTCTGCTAGAAATTTTTTACATCTGAAACCAAACCATGGTTTCGTACTACACAGAACCATGACGAAGAAAACTTCTTTCGAAGACTTCTCAGCGAAATGTTTTTTCTCTCTCACATTTTGAATAAAGCGCATCCAATTCAGGGGTGACCGGGCCGTGTCTTTGCGTGGTATAATTAGCTAGTCTGGTGTTTGTTACTGGTGGTCCGGCGCGGCGAGCGTCTCCCGGCCTGGGGTATCGCTGACTGGACAAGGAGGTGGAAAAGGGGTGGTTGTGCGTGGGGTATTGCCGCCTGGACCGCGGGAGCGCGGGGGCCGCGCCGCGCCGACTCGGCCCCCGCCCGACTTCCCTCTCAGTGAGTTGCCGGCGTCCGACCCTCACGCACCTCCCGTGTCGTGTGCCCCGCGAACGCCTCGTGTGCCCCGCGAACGGGACGCGTGCTGCACCTCGGCCTGCCCTAGCCCCGCTCCGCCGCGCCACGCGCCGCCTCGCCCCGCGCGACCCCCCGCGGAGTGGCCGAGTGGTCCAGCCTCCGTTGACAAGAAAGTTAGTAATGAGGGCCGGAAAGACTTCCGCTTCATTCGTTTTGGTCTCGTTCGTTCATTCATTCCTTGTGACGATCCATTCTTGCACCCGTGTAAAGGCACTGCTTTGCATGGCCTTTACATGCGGGTGCCCCTAGCGGTAGGCCACCCGTACGTGTCGCCACCGGCACCGACTTCAGAAGTGAATGGCGCAACTAGCCATGCACTGTCTGTCGGCTGGCCGTCTTCCGCCCTCCGGCGAAAGTCGACCGGCTGTCGTTTCCAGAATATTCCGATGCTCTCAAACCGGGTGCCCTCGCTCCCCCCCTTTCCCTCCTCACCCCGGGGTGGCCCTATGCGCCCCCCCCCCCCCCCCCCGGTCTGAGTATAAAAAGGGTGGTCGCGGTCACCTCGGGGCCAGTAGTTTGGAACCCCTTCTGGAAGCGAAGCCGCTGCTAGTGCCGACCGTCCGAGCCCCGTCTGTCAACTCATCGCCCTCTGGGCTGCATATTGTGTGAGTGTTGTTTGACTAGTGCCTGTGTTCTGGACAATGTTGCCTAGAGTATAATATACCAAAGTGCCGACCCATGCTGTGTGTTTATTCCGACTAAGTCCCCCCATGCTCCCGTTCACACATGCTTGCAATATCAGAGACGAACCGTTACGCCTTCATTTAAGCCTTTACACCCGCTACCCTCGTGCGTGCTAGCTGAGTCTAAACCGCTGAACCTAGAAGTATGGAAGGAGCAGATCGAGCCGCTGCATAAGCTGGTTATCGGCGATTGCACCTGAAGTCTCTAGGAGTCTAATGTACTGAAGGAGTCGTTGAGCCGCTGAACAAGCAGTTATCTTCTCACACCTGGCGTCATTAGGAAAAGAAGTACGACGAAGCAAGAAGCCTTGGTCCGCTAAATAGGGGCTCGACATCTGGTGGCAGCGTTGGTCTCTGATGCAAGAGTGTGAACAACTGGCGAGCAGGATGGAGCCTTTGTTTCGGAACTGTGTTAAATTGGTCAAATTAGGTTAGGTCACGTCTTGGCAACCCCCCCCCCCCCCCCCGTAGCTAAGTTAGTACCCACCTAATGTTAGGAACTAGGTAAAAATTTTTTTTTTTTCTCTCTCTCTCCCCCTCGCCCTCGACTCTGTCACTCTCTATGACTCCCCTCCCGTCGTACCCGACCCCTCTCCCCTGCGACGGTCAAATGCAAACCGCCGACCGCACCCCCTCCACCTCCCAGTGGGCACATACCGCCCCGCGCCCTAGCGCACCCATCCCGATGACCTTGTAAGAGCCACCCGTTTTCTCCGTCAACCCAACCCGCTCCATACTGCATACCAGACGAGCGTTTCCCCACCCCAGCCCCACCCGCTCTCTTGTTTTCTCTTTCTCTCGTTCGCTCATACTAACCCGCCAACATGGTTAACCCCAGCGGAGCCAACGGCTCACCCGGACCATCCGATGATGAACGTCCAACTTCTAATTTTATGGGCGCCCTTGCTCTTATCCCAGTATTCGCAGGGAATTCTACAGTAAAATTATCAGAATTCATTAAAGCCGTTAATGCCGCAGGCACTCTGGCGGGCTGCTCAGATAAACAGCTCGCTGAAGTAGCTAAACTTAAAATGTCTGGTACAGCATCTGCATTTCTGGACGCAGATCCAAAAATGGAAACTATGCCGTGGTCTCAGCTTAAAGTAAAACTAAATGCACGTTTTGGTGAGAATGATCCCCCTCATGTATTAAAAGGCAAACTACACAACTGTAAACAAGATAAAAATGAATCAGTTCAGGAGTACTTTACCCGACTCCAGACAATAGGAACAGAAATCAGGAATAAAATCCCCTCCACTACAAAGGCGGAAGAAAAAGTAAAAAATAGCTTGATTGATGATGATATCCTAGCTCAGTTTTTGGATGGGCTCCGTGTTGACATCGGTCGTTCGGTTCATCGAGCTAAATCACTTGACGAGGCCCGCGATCAAGCGGAAGCAGAGGAGAAATTCCTCTCCAAAAAAGGTGCAAGTGCTGCAATCTTTAAAATTAATGAACCAAAGCCTCAGATTCAAAAGCCTAGGAACAGTCGCCGTGATCAGACTCCACATGGTATCAGAAATACAAATCAAGACCGCAGAGCCGGGTCTAACCCCAGGGAGCAATCCAAGAGCGAGAGTTTAATAGGGGAAAAAAAAAAAACAAAAAAAAACAGAAAATATAAAAAAACAACAACAACACAACAACACAACAACAAACTCTTTGGACTTAAACACGAGTTAGTTTAGACATTAAAAGAATGGGTCAACTTTTGGGATTTCTGTCATTTTGTTTCGCCGTTAACCGCGGCTCTTTGTCTGACATGCAATATAACAGGCAGGACTATGATGAGGGCTAGTTCAGGCCCGATCCTGCCGATCGACTCGTTTATTCACTTTTCAGTGGCCTCAGTGATGGCCGCGGGATTTTCCGTGTTCTAAAGAGAGAAAAGACACCATCTCTCCACGCGGAACGGACAGATTCCCCTCGATTTCCCTCGCTCGTGAGACCATTCAATTTAAAAATCGCTTTTGCGTCGAAAGTAAAAATAGGATGGATCGTCATAACGACTGCTCTTCAGTTGAGTGGAGAAGCATGGGCATCGTATGGCCTCGCAGGAAGATTTTGACCTGCATTTATCTTCGACAGAATTCATCTTTTTTTTTTAAAAATAAATTAAAAAAAAAAACAGAAAAACATGAGGTGGCATGAAAATCATCTCTGCTTTGAAGGATTTATATTTGGAATCAGTATACCGTCTACTTTTCATCAACACAGTTATCCGTTAGGATCGACGGGGATAAGTTGAAAAGAAAATTATTGAAGTTAGACATATTCGTTGCATAGACGGTTCAGCCATTTTCCCGAAATGAATCCTACGAGAACTTTGAAATGTGGCGGGTCATAATTTGCAGGGTTGGCGACAGCAGGACGCGCCATGTCTTTTATTGACGTTTGCATGCAGCATGGTGCGACCCCCGATCCGCGCCATGCGCCTGCGTGTGTTTGTGCAACTGTTCATTCTCAACCTGGCCATGGCGTTGTCCGTTGTCTGCTACCCACCTCCCACTAAAAAAAGTGTTTGTGTTTGCCTTTCTGTAATGCATGTGTGGGGGCACCAGTTTTGTGCATAAATTACTTGGAGTGTTTGTTGTCCGACTGAATGTTCATAAACGCGCGGGCGTAAAGGCGGGTCAGCAACCAAACACCGCTGTGTAAGTTGGCAAAATAAAGCGCAGCCTGACCTTCTGGAAACTGTAGCCAGCTCGTGCTTGACCCGTTCATAGGGAAAGGGTAGGTAAATAAAAATCACGATTTAAATAAAATCACAGCACGTCAAATAATGTCTCAAAAATATTAGTTAAGCATGTTAGGGAAAAGCTACCCACGTTTGAGGAGGGTGTTTTTTTTTGTTACCTGTGATTATTTTCCCAGCGCGGTTGAACCCAACTCGGCCAGTTAACGCGGTGCGTCCGTCCGGACCAAAATACCCACCGCGGTGTGGATTGAGATTGGCCGCATGGCTGCGAAGAAGTAGTGAGCTGCCTTAGCATTGGCTGTTCCCCTTAATATTAACGCGGCCCGCTAGTCCGTTGGTCGGCGGTGGACCGCTGGGCAGCGGTGTACCACCTCGAAGATCATTGCGAATGCACTGGATCTCACACCCAGATGGGGCCACACAGCCCACAGCGTGGCACGGAGTTGGGGCGGCAGCGGGATTGGGGCCGTGAAAGCGCGGGAGAATAGCCTTTTGTGGTCAGAGAGCGCGGCAAGCCAGGCAAGCGGGCCCCTGCCGACGCGCGCAAAATTCGCGCACTAAATTACAACTTCCATTTTCAATTTTATATATGCGGCGCCACGTCGGCGGTGTTATTTTCCCACGACTTGTTTATATCGCGGGGGTTGCGGGGGTTGCGGGGGCCGCGGGGGCCGCGGGCGAGGGAGTGAAGGACTGGAGGGCCCGCAGAGCTCACCAGAGCCCTCGGGAGAGGGAGGGAGAAGACGTTGGGGCAGAGTCTATAAAAAGTCGACGGAATACGAGAGCTCCTAAAACTGACAAAACTTATCAGGAAATATTATAATCTAAATCTTTTTGCCGCGAGATAGGGCGTTATGGCGTTCCACTGACCCGCCGTGTGCTCCACGCTCGCACGGGTGAATCCGTACCAAGCAAGGACCCGAGCCCAAACCTCTGTTGTCTTTTCATTTAATGTTTTTCGGTGAGATTTGGAGGCGGCGTAATGAGAATGTGCCCAGTCGAGCATTACACGGCGGCTGGCTCCTCAGGCGGCACGGCAAGACACGGTGATACGGCGCCGTTCCTTTAGCAATGTCGATGTTATCAAGAGTTGCCCTCCAGCCCCACGGGGGGTCCGCGGCCACGCCCCGCCACGCCCCGCCACGCCCCGCCACGCCCCGCCACGCCCCGCCACGCCCCGCCACGCCCCGCGCGACACCTCCGGTGCGAGCACGGCAGCACAGTACAGCATGCCATCCCGCGCTGCAACGTTTTGTCTGCAAATAAAACGAAATGACCTTGAGACGGCGAGGCGAAGGCAGGACCCGCGCCGCTCTGCCGCGGCCGGAGAAACGAATACTCTCTATTTTGCGCTCCCGCTCGGGCGCACCGCACCGGCGGGATGGGGCGGCACTGCGCCATCGGCTCCGCCCCGCTCCTCCCCGCCCCCGCCCCGCCCCCGCCCCGCCCCGCCCCCGCCTAGGTGGTGTAGCGAGCGGAGGACTCCCTCGGAAACCGAGTCGAGGTGAGGCGTGGCGGTGTAGCGGCGCGTCGCAGCGCATCGGTGCCGCCTGCTTGCATATTTACTCCCGAAAACGTGTACGAATCGAATAATAGAGAGGATTGCGGGAGGGCGGAATACTTGGGGGGAGGGGGCTGAGGGGAGGGGGGGGGCTCCGCAGTGTGCGTGCGGAGTGTAAGGCGGGGCTTCAGAGGCCGGTGGGGCTGCGATGGCATGTGCCCCCAGGAAAGCTGTGCCCCCCGGCACACTAGGGACCATGTGCCGGGGGCACACAATCCCTAGAGCCCATGTGCCCCTATGTGCCCCCACACAATCCCTAGAGCCTATGTGCCCCCCCCCCCCCCATGACCGACTTGGGGGGAACACCAACCCTAGGGACCATGTAACGTAACCCTAGGGGGGCACACAATCCCTAGGGCCTATGTGCGCCTATGTGCCCTCCAATGACCGACTTGGGGGCACAGATGCCCTGGGGACCATGTATACCCCCCGGGGGGGGGTACACAATCCCTAGGGAATCCTTATGCCCCCCCCCCCATGACCGACTTGAGGGCACACCAGCCCTAGGGACGATCATGGGCGGGGGAGGGGGGCGGCACATAGTCCCTAGGGCTTGTGTGCCCCCGGGGGGTACATGGCCCCTAGGGATTGTGTGCCACCAAGTCGGTTATAGGGGGGCCCATAGGCCCTAGGTGGGTTTGTCCGAGGTGTCTGCGCCGCTGTGGTTTCTGGCCTGACCTGCCCGCTGACCCGCTGACCACCGTCCCGACGCTCTCCCTCTGTTCTCAATCAGAATTGGGGAAGATGGCGGTCGGTCGCAAGGAGTGCGGTCAGGGCGCGCCTGTGCTTGCGGCTGGGCCGTGTCGTGCCTGCCTGCCTGACCGTTTTGCATGGTTTGGGGCAACGCCAACGGCGGCGCCACCGCTACACATGTTTAGATTGGTTTCACAGATTCGCATTCTCTCCGCCGGGGTCCGCCGGGGCCCGCCACACCGCACCGGCGCCCCTGGGGAGTGTCCCCGACCCTCCCTGTTCCCAACAGCAACACCACTCGAACACCACCACCTCGGGGGCGCGCAAATAGCACCGTTTCAAGTGATACTGGCGAGGGTACACGGCTCTGAGGTTTCGAACCGCGCCGAGGCAACGGTGAATTAAGTTGCAGTGAATAAATTAGGGTCAACTTTGCATGAACGATGCTGTGTGTGCAATGGCCCTATGGGCTGCAGAGAGCTCTCTGAGCAGAGCCATTTCGTGAACACTCTCTCTCTCTCTCTCTCTCTCTCTCTCTCTCTCTCTCTCTCTCTCTCTCTCTCTCTCTCTCTCTCTCTCTCTCTCTCTCTCTCTCTCTCTCTCTCTCTCTCTCTCTCTCTCTCTCTCTCTCTCTCTCTCTCTCTCTCTCACCTTATCATTTCACACACCGCGCCCTAGTGCAAACGTTCGACAACAAAGCCCGCTTGCTGCTCCTCATCCCCGTCGAGACCCCCGGCAGCAGGCCACACACACACACACACACACACACATCCACAGAGTGTGGGGGAGGCCGAGTATACGTGGTGGTGGTGGCAGCAGTTCACTGTTTTCGAAATTGCAATACAGACGGTTCTTGAAAAAAATATTAAAAATAGTGATACACTCTCTGTGGGACGTAACGGGCACTTCTTGCAAAACTAGCCTTCCTTGTATCGCAAAAAAAGTTTGTACTGCAGTGTATTTGAATGTGTTGCAAACAGTTTGTTGATAACGGGCCCATGGAGCAATAACAATTTGTATTGCAATATCAAACACAGTGCAGTGCGCGGGGGCGTGCAGCGTGCAGCGCGAAACTGTGCTGGCCTACAAACGGGTACTTAGAACATGAATATTCATTCAGACAAACAGCGCAGAAGCTGCGCGGCTGTTGTTGGCAAAAAGGCGAACTGAAAGGAAAACAGGATGGGCCCGTGGCGGATAATTTGCTGCCCTGCCTGCCAGCATACCCGTTCCATTGCGTGCAAAACAATGACGATATCTTTTAAAAATATAAATATATATATTTTTATTTGCGATTGATCGCCCAGAAAAAAAAAATACTACAGGACGAACCCGGCCGCTTCAGACGATATCATCGGTCAGGGAGGGTTGACTGACTGGTGCGCCTGGCCGGGTGTGTTGTGTTGGCGGCCTGCGGCCTGGCTGGTCAGTGTAGCTAGCCGCATTTGGCCCGACCGATTGCTCTCGGCTTGGCTTTGCTTTGTGTCCCGCTCGAAAAATGGCTCCGTAGGACCGAGGGATTTGGGGGGGGGGGGGGGCAGACGGCGATACGGGCCGAGAAGGGCATTCGGCTTTTGCCTTTGCCGTGGCCGGCTTTGGTCCTGCATGTGGTGGTCCTTGGTGGCGGCAGTTGTCAACCCCGCTTTTTGTGCGCTGCTGGGAGATCCTGGGGGAGAGCGGCAGCCGGACCGGGACCTGCCGGCGCCCTCCGGGACCGGACCTAGACGGAGGACGACTGAAGGACTCGAAGGATTCCGAGGACGGCGACGAGGGCGCGGTGCGTTTCAGATATCGAGCCTATGGCGAATAAAAGATCAATAGCACTAAAGAACGGCTGCTGAGAACTTTGAGGACTCGAGTTCGGCGTTGAGGATGGTGGGGAACGGGGACGAGGTCACGACGGTGACGAGGACGGGGACGGGGGCGGCGCCTGCGTTGGCCGCGCAGCGTGTGGGGGCGTGCGGGGACGTGTGCCGCCGCCGGCCGAGTGGGAAGAGCTACGGCCCCACTTTGTCTACCGAGCAGATGCACATCCCTCTCTTTGTCTTGCGCCGCGTATCGCACCGGGTTGGTCGTTGTCAGTCGCCCCTGCCCCGCCCCCCGCCCCCGCCCCCGCCCCCGCTCCCGCTCCCCCGCCTCAGGGTGTCATCTCAAAGCAGCCACCGACCCAGTGCCCTAGTCGTGTCGATCCCCATGGGAGGGGAGAAAGACGGGTTGACGCGCACACCGAACGCCAGGTGGTTAGGCAATCCCGACTCGTACGATGCACGCGTGCCGTGCGGGTCGGCCTATCCCAGCATTCGCAGGCGCCCGGGACCCTGGCGCACTGCTGGCACACCCCGCTCACACTGCGCTCCTCTCTGTTGCAGGTCCTGCAGGACTCGCCGCTGCGATGGAGTGCCGCTGGACGTTCGCCGCCTTCACGGCCGTCACAATGGCGCTGATGCTCATCACAGGTAAATTAAAAAAAAAAAAAAAAAAGAAATTAAAAAAAGAAAAACTAGGGAAAAAAAAAACAGGGAAAAAATTGTTTTTGAGGAGTACCCTCAGTAAATCACCGGTACTCGTTACACCTGTCTCTCCGCGTTCTCCAGCCCAGCAGACCCCCAGCAGAGCCGAGGCGCGGCCGCGGGCGGCTGCCAGCGGCTGCCATCGCACGCGATTACGGACTCCGCTTCTTTTACGACCGTCCGCCCATTCTCGGCCAAACTGAAAGCCCCTACTCGATTCCGAGCGCCAACTTCGTCTCCCGCTCTCTGTCTCCCTCTCCCTCCCTCTCGCGTGCTGCTCTCGCTCGCTGTGTCTCGCTCGCTCCTTTGCAGTTGGGGTGGGGGATGCATCACGACGGCAAGTGACCGGACCGCGACGCAGTAATCATCCCAATCCCACCGTCCTCCCCTCCCTCCGCGGCCTCCCCTCCTTCCCTCTCCGTTCCGGCCCTAGCCAGGCACCACCATGCGCCTTGCCACACACACACCCCCCCCCACACACACACACACACACGCACACACACGCACGCAGCGCGGCTGCGGGTCGCGTGGCCTATTCACGGGGCGGCGCCTGCCGGAGTGAGTGTTAATTTGAGGCTGAATGGAAGCGGGGCGTAGTTAGACGGAACAGCGGCACAGCAGCAGGCAGCGCGGCAAGCGGGCGGCTCGGCTCGGCTCCACTGCCCCATCCACTCATGCGGCACGACGCACGTAGCACTTTCACTCTCACTTCTCCTCCGCCCCCCCTCTCTCTCTCTCTCTCTCTCTCGTTTTTTTTTCCCGGGTGCCGCCGTTACTTCTTTCTTCGCCCCCCCCCCAAATCACCCGCTCTTTGCCTCATGCCAAATGTGGCAATTCGTAATCAATGTGGGGCTTGTACCTACCGTACCTCGGGCCCGCGCCACACGTCGAGGTGGGCCTTTCACAAATGACCTCGCGCTCTCGTCAGTCATGGACGGTCCCTGACGACTAACTCTACCTGGAGAACAGGTAGGCGCCCTCCTCCTCCTACGGCCTGCTTTTCACCCGCGCCATGCGGCGAAATAGGGCAAGGCTAGAGCAAGAGAGATGCGGAGAGGTGTGAGCGAAAGAGAGAGAGAGAGAGAGACAGAGGGGGAGAGAAAGTGTAACTGAGAGAGAGAGAGAGAGAGAGAGAGAGAGAGAGAGAGAGAGAGAGAGAGAGAGAGAGAGAGAGAGAGAGAGGGTGATACGAGCTGCGCTCGTCGACGGCCTGGCGTGGCGACCAATCTAGGGGGAAACGGGGGACTCATCCGGCAACCTGACCGGCCAGCCAGCCAGCAGGCTTCCAGGTGCTAGAAATAGCACGTCCACGCAGATCGTCACCACCCCCCCTCCCCCTCACTCTCCCGCTCCTCGTGTCCGTGTTGTCGTCCCGCCTTATTAGAACGAGGCCACCGTGCTGTATGGTCGATCATCTCCCGGGACCCCACGGGAACCCCTCCGTCTCCGTCGGGGTCAAACAAAATTGTCATTGAAAGAACAATGTTTGCGTGCTATGCGTATATATATATATATATATATATATATATATATATATATATATATATATATATATATATATATATATATATATATCTGTCTCCCTGTCTCTCTTTCTCTCTCAGTTCTGCCTCTGGCATCGCACTTTTAGCCTTTTCTACACTGGGACGGCCGCGTTTGGAGCGGAGACGGCCCATTCCGTCGTTGTGCCGTGCGACTATTTTGCCGGGGTGTGGCTCAGATTCCATTTTCTCCCTCTCTTTTCTCTCTCTCTCTCTCTCTCTCTCTCTCTCTCTCTCTCCTGCGCTAAGCCCCTTGCCCCGGCCCAGTGTGGCTGGCGCTGGGACTGGAGGGCTCAATTCAGTCCACCGGTCATGGCAGGCAAACTGTGCAGGACCGAGACTGAGGGGGAGTGGGGCCCGGGCTGGGGGCGGGGCGGGGCGGGGGTGTCCTGTGCGGAGCAGCCAAACCAGGCTGATCACGTTTTTCAGTCAGCCCCTCCCCCTCCCCCTCCTCTGCCTGCACAGGAGAGGTCAGCGGGAACAGGACGAACCGTGCCACGCAGAGAAGCGTCGGCGTTTTCCCTTCATTTCCGTTTCCGTCTCGTCCTTTTTTTTTATCACTCTTTGTCTTTTCCGATTTGTCAGAGATTTTTTTCTTAGCTTCCTTGTGCTCTGATCTGTCGCGGTGAGCGGGGTCGGCCGGGTGATGGGCGCTGCCAGGCGCTGCCGCCAGGGCGCGCTGCTGGCTGCCATCTCGGCCTGCCGGCCTGCCCCCTTTCCATCTGCTGGGGCGACGAAGTATACGACGCGAACATCCATCGTATAACTTCTTGCTTCCGTGCGTAAGGGGGGGGGCTGCTGGAGAGGGTCGTGTATTATCACATGTTACCCTCCCCACGCGGTGCCCTACCGAGCCCCCCTTCCCCCCCTCCTCCCCCGCAGGGCCGAGTAGGCGCGTAGTAGCGCATGCCAATACAAGGCTGTGTAAGTGACAGGGACAACACACTCGCCGTAGCGTGATGCTGTGATCAGCCCCCCCAACACCCCCCACCCGCTCTTATAGTCGTCTGGCGGATGTGGAGAGGAAAGGGGGAGGAGGGCGGGAGGGAGGGGGGTGAAAACACTACAAGGGAAGGGGGCGCACACAGAGTGTGGGGCGGCGCGCTTCTGTTGACGCGATTTTGTCTGGGAGCGACTGCGCGCGCGCGCACACACACACACACACACACTCATCTATACAATAACACGTCTTGTATTGCATTGGCTACACGATTCCGAACAAAGCGGGACTCGGCGCGCGAACACCAGGCGTGCTGCGATAGTCACAACACTAGACGCAGAGACACAGATGATGTATCTGTCCGCGACTGTTCGACATCATAATCTATATGGCTGCGGTGGCCATGGCGTCCGCGTAGTGTAGCTGTAAGGCTGTTCCGGGCTAGAGAGAGTCTCCCTACCCTCGGCTGCGTCGCCTGCAGACATTTGCTATGGCCCTCGGCTCGCTCGGCTGCACGCTAAAAATGCACACGTCAGAAAAACAGATAAGTTTCAAAAGCAACGAGGGAAGTGCGGGCTGGCGAGGTCTCTGTAACCCCCCCCCCCCCCCCCCTTCTATCCCATCTCGAATAGAAAGAAGGTCGGGAGCACTGGAGGAGGAACTCGGTGGCTAGCTAGGCTCTTTTTTGAGAGTTCATAAATCCCTCGATAGATTATCCAGTTTGAAAAGTTTAGCCAGATTGATTTCGTGGGTCGATACCAATTGTTATTTTTTTGTTCTATTAGTTGAACTTGCCACCGCGACCCAATTGAGAGAAAAATTATCGTACATAACAAACGTGACATGTTTTTCGATACCAATGTAACATAAAGTATGCTTGGCGCAGATCAATTTTCATGATCGCAAACCGCACACACTAAAAGTAAATATAAAAATTTGTACATAACGATGAACTTGTATATACTAATGTTCGATTTTGTACATCACGATGCTATTAACATATGTGTGGATGACTCTGTACACAGTTATGAATTATGTACAAATTTGTATATTTACATTTAGCGTGCAGAATTTCTCTGCCGAGCATCATAAATGCGTTATGTTTTCGGTTTTCTGGAACGAGGGAGGGGGAGGGGGGGGGGGGGGGGGAGGTTCCGTAGCGCACCGCGCCACCGGGAGAACTAACAATGGGACCGCCTCTGGATGGTCTCGTGTACTGGGCGCTTCTGTGTTGTGGCTGGGAGCCGTCGTGTGCGCCGACTTTAGAGGAGGCAGGGAGAAGAGAGAGAGAGAGAGAGAGAGAGAGAGAGAGAGAGAGAGAGAGAGAGAGAGAGAGAGAGAGAGAGAGAGAGAGAGAGAGAGAGAGAGAGAGAGAGAGAGAGAGAGAGAGAGAGAGAGAGAGAGAGAGGGGGGGGTGAGAGTGTGAGCGACATACAGACGGACAGAGAGGGCCTAGCAGGGAGGGAGAAAAATATGAGGAAGGGAAGCACGGTGAGAGTCCACCGGGGGTAGCCCTGCCGCCTGGACACACACGCCCACCTCCCCCCCCCCTTCCCCGTGTTGTCCCCTGCCCGGCAGAGTAGTGCCGCCATTTCATTATTTCCTGGCAGAAAATCGGAGCACCGTCAGTGGCGCGAGTGCGCTTCGGTTTTTACCAGCCGCGGGGCCGCGGAGTATAAAGCGAATGGGGAAATCTCGACAAAAGGGCCGCGGCTGTAATGACGGCGGGGGAGGGGAGGGAGGGAGGGGGGCACCGCCGCCCCCCCCCCCCACCACAATCATGAGGTAGCATTATTACTGGGAAGGTGCAGGGCAGCTGCGGGGGGCCACCGGTCCTCATCGTCATTTGAATTTCAAGTTCGAAAACGCGCGAGACTTCCCCAGCATGGGGCGGCCCGCGGCCGGGTGGACCGGGGCTCGGCCCCAAGGCTCCGAACCAGACGTTTGGAATAGATTGGATTATTCTTGCTGCCGCCCGGGGTCCAGGCGAGGAGTGCCGGGGAGGAGGGGGGGGGGGGGATAACAGAGGACTGCAGCGTATTCCTGAAAAAGAAGAGTTCCCGTGGGGACCTCCACGCCGGACCAGCAGACTAGATGCTGCATCACTGATCTATATGGAAATCCTCCTGAACCCCGACGACTGCCAACATGCCGCTGACACCATTATTGATTTAGAAAATTTAAAACGCAAACACTGAGCAAGTAACATCTGCGACATATTCGTCTCGTCTCGGACCCAGCCCTCGTGTGCGTACCTTCGTCCGCCCGCCTTGTCACGAACACCACCCGCGGCCGCGACTTCTTGTCTCTCTATTGCACGCCCCCTGCTGGCCACTATCTCACTTTCTCTGTCACCCTTTTCATCCCTCTCTCTCTAACCTACCCTTCCGGCGGCCTCTTTGTCTGCGGCCGGTCGAGTGGCTAGATCGTCAGAGAGAGAGAGAGAGAGAGAGAGAGAGAGAGAGAGAGAGAGGGAGGGAGAGAGAGAGAGAGAGAGAGAGAGAGAGAGAGAGAGAGAGAGAGAGAGAGAGAGAGAGAGAGAGAGAGAGAGGGAGGGAGGGAGGGAGGAGAGAGGGAGGAAGAGAGGTGCAAGGAAGACATGGACTGCGGCGACAACCCGGTGCCCAGCGGTGGCGTGGGGCAAAGGCTTGGCCCGCAGGACAATGTGTGGCTCTTGTTGTCATCTCCCTCCTCCCCGTCCCCCTCTCCTCCAACTTCGCGGTCCTTCCTGCCAAGATGTGCGGAGGGAGGCACCCTTCCGCCGTCTCCCCTGGCCTGGCCCTTGGCTAGGATGGAGGCCTCTGACGGCAGAGGAAACGAAAGGTCCACCGCTGAAGGCCCTCCGACACCGAAACAATACGAAAACGGAAAATCAAAACGCAAACGCAACCGAAAACTCACGAAAATCACCTCTATTATCGCGAAAGATTCAATCGAAGTGGGCGAGTGGGCCGCGGTCAGCCCCTCCGCTCTCCCCGCCAGGGCGCGCAGTCGCTCCTTTACTACTGCGAACGCTGATCGGACAGGACGGCCAGAACAAGGTTCTCTGCCGCTGTAAATTACACAGCAGTGGCGGCCGCGCCACACGCCATCCCACCTCCTGCTCCTGCTCCAGCCACTGCCGCCGCGCTCCACTGCCCGCTCTGATTCAGGGCAAGGATTATTGCTGCAGTCCCCCGGATTTGTAGAGGCATGCGCCGAAGCATGCTCGCGTCGGACGTGCCTTGGGAGGGATGGCTGAGGTGTGTGTGTGGGGGGGGGGGGGGGAAGGGGGGGGGGCAGAGAAAAAGTATCTGGTCGCAAGGCGGATGGGTCTTCGGGGACTACTGCCCAGTCGGTTTCCGCCACGCCACGCCCCGCCCTCCGCCACGCTGGCGGAGAGGGATGGACTGGACTAGAGGGTGTTTTATGACTGGCCCAACGGCCAGTATAGTAGTGACTTTGAAACTATTTGCGCCGTTAAAACGGGTGTTTTGGGGGCGCGGGCCCGGCGAGGCGGGGCCCTTGGCGAACGGGTTAGCGGTGCAAGGTCGTGGCAGTACTTTATTGTCCCGGGCCCCCGCCCCGCCCCGCCCCGCCCCGCCCCGCCCCGCCCCGCCCCGCCCCGCCCCTCTGCTGCAGCCTATCAGCGACGCCGCTGCTCCTCAGCCAGTCTCTTCTTCACCAAGGGTGTTCATGAAATGAACCCCCCCCTCTCTCCCTCACTGCTCTCTGCTCGCATCGCATCGCCCTGCTCCGTATCCCCATAAAATGAATCCAGCTCTCCGCGCGCTGCCGCGAAAGAGGCCGCGTCGTTCGGACGTCTTTCACTTTTTCTGTTTCTCCACTTTTCTCTATTCTCCCCCCCCCCCTCCCTTTTCAGTCCTCCCGTAACTGCGAGATAGGAAAACACCACTCCGCTGCAACGCACGCTCTGATGACCCGATCTCCATCTCTATTTTTTTCACTATTTTCTCTCTCATTGACCCCCATACCACTCTCTCTCTCTCTCTCCCTCCCTCTCTCTCTTCCTCTTTGCCCAGTGTGTGAGAGAGGCTTGTCTCAATAACTGCCCTGCCGTCAAAACTCCTGAGCCCAACTCCAGTTCCGTCCGGAAGCTCCCCTCCCTCCACGGGACGATATTTGCGGTGCGCCGCTCTCCCACTCGCTACCGACTTGCACCCGGAACGCGCAAACTCTGATGCCTCTGTCATCTTCGTGGAGGCGGCGGCAGCAGCAGCAGCAGCAGCAACAGCAGCAGCAGCAGCAGCAGCAGCAGCAGCAGTAGCAGCAGCGGCAGCAGCAGCAGCTGCAGCATCAGCAGCAGTAGTAGCAGCAGCAGCGGGCAGCGGACGGGACGCAGAGCAGACTCACACGGGGCGGGAGGGGGAAACGCCTTATGATCACAGAGTAGGCACGCCCGCACGACACCCCCGCGCTGGGCGGCCGGGGCCGGCCTACCCCAGCCATGGCAGGGGCTCCGAGCGGGGCGGACCGCAAGCGTCTAGTCCTAGTCCGCAGTCCCGCAGTCCGCCCTCGCAGCCGAATAACATTCGCATGGCACAGCGTCCATATGGAGAACGGCGGAGTCCCAGAGCGCCCAGAGCGCCTCCAGTAGGCGGCGTTCTGCTCCGTACTGCCCAAGCCCACGGCAGTGCAGCACAGTGGAGAACTCACTCGTGATGCAAAGCGTGCCATAATTTAAAATCGAAATTAGTCTTTATGATTTCAAAAAAAAATATGATGTATTTGTTTTTTTCCTAAATTTTCAAATTTTAGTCAATTTTTCTGAATCATGTTTTTTTTTTGTTCGAAAGTTTTGCTCAGTCTTTTCTGTGGGTGCGGAGTTTTCGACAAAGCTTGTGAGAGTGTATCTGGTGCGGGGTAAGGTGTCGACGGCATGAGATAGTGGTGTGCGGGGGCCGCGGGGGCCGCGGGGGCTGCAGGGCTCCGGGATACATCCGCAGCGCTGCCGACAGCGTGCGAGAGTCACAAATATCGCGCCGCATGCTGTATATGATTTACCTCCGTCCGCACCGCGGATCCCCCTCGCGGATTCCATGCGGATCCCGCCGTGCGCCGGAAAGAGGCGCGGACCGGAGGAGATCAGGGGGTGCGAACGACACGCGCGGGGTGAGGGGGTGAGGGGGGCGGGGGCGCGCGCTGCCTGCATGCCTTAAAGATTAGGAAGGCGGAGTGACAGGGCACAGGGGATGAGGGGTTAGGGATCGGAACGTGGGCCGGGGGAGGCGCCAGCTTTCCTGCCCCGCCATGCCCCTCCTCGGGCCGCTCCACTTATTTGCTTTGCTAATTGGCGTGGCGGTGGCGGCGGGGCGGGGCGGGGCCCGGGATGTGGGGAGGGAGAAAATTTTCGAATCGAGAACGGTGACGGAGAAAGACGGGGGCGCGGAGTGTGGAAGGGGGCTGTGGGGGCTCCGGTCCACGGCACCGAACTTTTCGCCCTCTTCCGGTCCACCGTGTAGACCAGCGCCTCGCCCCCCTCCTCCCCACCCCCCGCGGCGGCCTATGGCTGATTTCAGGATTGGAGGGTACACACACACACACACACACATGGGCGAAGGAGCACTTAATTATAGAACGCTTAAAAAAGTGAAAAAAAGTCTGAAATTCCTATCGATCTCTCGACTGATTTTTAGGTCAACATGTCCGAGATGTATGGCCACGTGGTGTCCACCTACATCGGCCACCTCCTCGCCGTATCGGCTGCCAGTCTGCTGGCGCTGGCGTCGGGATCCTCCTGCAGCTCTTGGGAGTCTTAAGTACCGTCGCCGAGTCCGGTCCGGCCCCCCGTGGCCTCGGCTGCCTCGGCTCGGCAGGGCGCCAGGACTCACACATAATACGCGGGGAGCCACGCGGCCAAGGAAGTTTCAACACCATCCTTGACTGGCCCGTGCTACCCCTGCGGCCGCGACGGCTGGGGTGGGGTCCATAAGGCGACCGGGGCAGCGAGAGTGAGAGCTAGAGAGAGTGAAAGAGGGAGGGAAAGAGAAAGAGAGAGTGGCCTGTACCGCGCTCTAGAACGGCTCGCGCCAAACGGGCAGAAGCGGTGGACGGG
The DNA here is from genome assembly GCA_038380765.1 of Odontothrips loti. Taxonomy (NCBI): domain Eukaryota; kingdom Metazoa; phylum Arthropoda; class Insecta; order Thysanoptera; family Thripidae; genus Odontothrips; species Odontothrips loti. The sequence goes on from CM076251.1 coordinate 13,350,543, forward strand.
AGGGGAGGTGAGGGGTTAGCCTGTCTGTAAGTGCAGCGGAGGGATTGCTGTCGTCGGTCGTCCAGCCTTCGATGCTTTCTTCTGGAAAATGGGAGGGGGATGGAGGGAAGGGGGAGGGCAGATCGCTCTGGTCCGTCAGAGGGTAGGGGGTGAGGGGTGGGGGCGACGAGCGGGTGGAGGAAAAAAAATCAGGGTCGTTTCTGCTTGTGCACTCGCAGATATTGTTCCATCAGTTTGAAATCAATCTTCCGAACGAGAGCCCCGGCGCTGTGCGTGCGCCCTCGGCGCCCTGGTCCTCCCAGCCCACACCACCACCACCACCACCACCACCGCCACCGCGTCACTCCGCGCCGCCCGGCCAGCAATGCCTTTGACACATGTCACGCACAATATGTGTGACAATCCGGTACGGCACAGCCCCGCCCCGCCCCCTCCGGCCTAGCTCCGCCCGGCTCGTTGGCCCGCAGCCGCTATTTAGGGCCGGAAACAGCGATGATCGTTTCATGAATTATTGGGCTTCGAAAACGCGGTGATGCATTCGTGGACGCGGCGAGATGTGTGGTGGGTGATGTCTCTCTCTCTCTCTCTCTCTCTCTCTCTCTCTCTCTCTCTCTCTCTCTCTCTCTCTCTCTCTCTCTCTCTCTCTCTCTCTCTAATACACACACTCACACATAGACCAAACGCGTGCACACCGCAAAACTTTTCCGTCCCCGCGTCTCTGTTCCCGGCACCTTGGCACCTTCTCATCGCGATTACAGGCCTCATAGCGGCTCCTCGTCGTCGATTTATTCCCCGCGGAGCCATCGCCGATGTCCGTCCCGCCGTATTCGGCACGCCGCAGCAGCGCAAGGCCAGGCGTCCGGAGGCCCGGAGGCCCGGAGGCCCGGAGGCAGACACGGAGACCCCGCCCGGCCCGGGCTGTATCTTCGCTCCTCATTGGCCGTGCTAACCACGTCCGCCGGCGTATCTCCTGCACCCCAGAGCCTGGGGCGGCGGCGGTGGCTGCAGCAGCGGTGGCGGCGGTAGCGGCAGCTCTGGAAGAACGCACGGCACGGGGAGCGAGGCGAGGAGCCGTCGGGGTCCGGGTCCACAGAGCGGTGCGGCGGTAGCGGCGGTGCACCACGAGAATGACGCAGTCCCGCAGTCTTGATCGTCGCTTGAAGAGCAGGCTGTCGTTGTGCATAAACTTTCCCATGGCGTTTCAAATTCGAGTCCTGAGTTCCAATCAGCTGCTTGGACCGCAGGGCAGGGTAGCTGGACTATGCGGGCACCATGTCGTTATGGCGGAGGCTCCCGGTGGTCCCCTTCATAGCCGCACCCGCACGCTCAGCCGGATGGGTACCACCGGGTACCTCCGGGTACCTCTGGGTACCTCCGGGTACCTCCGGGTACCTCCGGGTACCTCCGGGTACCTCCGGGTACCTCCGGGTACCTCCGGGTACCTCCGGGTACCTCCGGGTACCTCCGGGTACCTCCGGGTACCTCCGGGCCTCCCGGTGGACGGAGGAATAGGTGGCGGATGGCGGCGGTGGCGCTTTACCTGGTCCTCGGCCTCGGCGGACTCGGCGGCCTCGGCCCGACTCGGCCCGTCCCCCGGGGCGCGCGCATGACGGCGGACGGTACACGTACGCCGCCGCCCTGTCCGAGAGGGTCGAAGGGCCGAGGAGTCCCTGCGGGCGCATTTTATCTCATATTTATATTCGATTTGCCGTCACGCTCTCCTTCCTTCCCCAACCCCTCCCGCTGCCCCTCCCCTCTACCGCCGTCGAATATCAGATTGAATCCCCCGCCGCAGCCGCAGCCGTGGCGGCCGCCACCGGGCCTTTAAACGGGGAAGCTCATACGCGATCGGCCCCCGGAGCCCATCCTTCAGGGCCGGGGGCCGGGGGCCGGGGGCCGGGGGCCGGGGGCCGGGGGCCGGGGGCCGGGGGCAGGGGGCCGGGGGCCGGGGGCCGGGGGCCGGGGGCCGAGCCCGTGCCATGAGGCGTGTGAGCTTTACACCCGCACACTTCGCATCATCTTCACTGCACACCCCCACGCGGCCTGCGTAGCTCAAAGGTACGTAGTTGTCAGATAATAATGCGTGCTTTTGGATCAAGATGCACCCAAATTCGTGTATTGCTTGTTGAAACAAAAAGACAGGACAAAAAACAAACTACGATGCGCCCTTATTTTGAGAGCCCAGAACGGGCTCCCGGGCTCCCTGCTCCGCCCACTCCGCTCCGCTCTGTCGTGCGTGGCGGCCGTAAAGGTGGCGCTCGCGTCGCGCTGTCCATTTTCTACCGCCACGCCTGTCGTGTCACGTGCATTTTTAATAATGCGGGCGCTTCTGTGCGCACACTTGTGTGTGTGTGTGTGTGTGTGTGTGTGTGTGTGTGTGCACGAGTGCACAAGTTTATGATTCTCGGAAGATAGCCCCGCCGCCGTAAAGTGTTTGGGTGGGGAACGCAGAGGGCAGAGGCGGGTCGAGGTGCGCGTCTTAACGCTACGCTCGCAAACAGCCACGTAACGGCGTTAAGATTATTTTTCTGACAGGAATTCTTTCTGCGAGTAAAGAAAAAAGAAAACAAAAGAAATTGCCCCAACCTATTTTTTCGTTGATTTTGGAGCAAGCAATAAAGTTAGCTTCGAGAACTAATAATTTGTTGGGTCAGCAAAAAAAAAAGTATAAGTGCTTGTCCTGTGAAATCAACAAAACAATTAGTTAGGATAAGCTTATCTTTTTATTTTTGCCTGTGGTTTTCTCACGAGACAGCCGTTTAGTCACTCGAAAAATGCGGGAGAGCCCTTGGGTCCGGTCGGTGTCGGTCCGGTCGGCCCACACTTACACGTCGCTCCCGGCTCCCTCGTTGGCCTGTCCGGCAGTATACGATTAGTCCTTGTAGCGACCCCCTTCAGCCCATAAATCTCACGCCGACAATGACGCGACGTGAACGAAAAGGTTGCAGCAGGGCGGGGCAGCGGGGCCGGCGGGGGGTGACCGTGACGAGGGTGGACGCCAAGTTTGTATCTGTGTTCGACGCGACAAGGGGGTACCGACAAACCTGCTGCCCAACGAAAAATAAAATAAAAAGGGACCCACACGCAAAACTAGTAAATCTAAAAGAGAGGAAAAAAAAAAGAAGTTCTCCGCCCTCTTTTGGATATGCACGCGTTTATTTTCCTAGGAGTGGCGGGTGAAAGGGGGACGAGTTGGAGGGTTTGACAGCCATGCGCATACGATGTGTGTAGGGGGTGTTTTTTCCGTCCGTTCAGCCGTACCCTCTGCCGTCAGTTCAGGACCCGTGTGTACAGTGTGTGCACGTACCTCCGGCGCTTCGCTGCCCCCGCTGGCCACGCTGGCCCCGCTGGCCCCGCTGGCCCTGCTGGCCCCGCTCCCCGGTGTGCCGTTACGGCCGCTGCAGTACGGGGATTGCAGTGCCATCCGTTGTCCGGCCGCCCCGGCTCCGCTGATTGGCATCGTGGTGACTCGGACGATAGTTTTTAGCCCATTGAGCAGCCCCGCCTTCCCTGTTCTGCCTCGGGCAATCCTGCCCCGTTCCAAACCTCCCCTGCCCTAACCCACGCCCGCCCTAACCCTCCCCTCCCCTGACCTACCCCTGCGTTAACCCACCCCGACCGCCCCACACAAAAGTAATCTCACTTCGGATTCCTTGCTTTGTATCTGTAAGCCGGCTCTGTACATCTGATATGACACCACCCTGCCGCCGTGTTGAGATCACCAGGCTAATCTGGCCTAAGCCTCCACATTTTCCTCCCCTCATCGTTTGCGCGGCGGACAAAGATTTTCGCTTTCGAAGAGAGTTAGTGCTTCTCAGCGCGGATCAGAGGAAACGGGAAAAGAATAATTCTTTTTAAAAAAATTGCATTGAAAGTCCTTCCCCTTGATACGTTTCATACTACTCTGACATCGAGGGTCGGGAAAAGTTTATCGGAGTGGCAGAAAAGTGCGGGTGCAGGAGTGGCGGGGAAGTGGAGGGGGTAGGGGTGCGGGCGGGGGTAGGGAAACGGCCGATGGGTAGGAAGAATTTCAAGGAGGTGGGGGGAGGGGGGGTGATATAGATACGAAGCGACGCTGCCACGCTGGCAAACCGCTTGAACCAGACCAGAGGGGCAGGGCCGAGCAGGGCCGGGCAGGGCACGGACCGACCAAGGGCTCGCAGAGTGATCCCCAAAGTCCGATGTGGGAGTAATCAGAAACCCGCGGGAGCGGTGGGAGGGGAGGAGCGGATGCACTCCATGTTTGTCGACGCTACAACACTTTCCCCGCCTAAATGACCCCTCGACAGCAAACACTCCGTGTGTGTGTGTGGGGGGGGGGGGGGCAGCCCACACCGCAAAAGTAAACGACTCTGAAAACGCAAGGGACCTGACGGACTGCTATGGCGTTCAGCCCCGGAAGAACGAAATGCGAAAAAAAAAGCGGAAATCAGATCTGCGCGGTGGATGTTGTGATTTCTTTTCTACTCCCCAAAGTGAGGAAGAGCGGGCGACCGGGCCGGGGGCGTAGAGCTCCATATTGTGCGTCGCCGAAGTTTTGAATTTTAATGCTTTTCCCGCCCGCGGATACGCCATGCCATTCCGACAGCGGCGTGGCATGACGATGGCCCTCCCTCAATTTGGCCGCGACCCGATTGGAGCGCTGCTCCGCGTGCTCTACTCTACGGGCTGTGCTCGGGGGGGGGGGGGGGGGACCAAGGTGCTGGCGGAGTCCGACACCATCCTCTCAGAGCTGAGACGTGATAGCGTCGTCATACACAAGTCGGACTCGGAATTCCCCCAACTATCCAAGTCACACCCAGAGTGAATAACCATAGGCCGTCCGTTCAAAAATTGAACGAAAATTGAACTTGTGTTGAACTTGTGGGCGTGTTTCCCGAAACCACAGCGCCAGACTAGGAGCAGATTCTCCTCGAAAGCCATATGAAGGCAATCCCAAGATATGGAAAGTGGCTGGCAGGCGCACTGATAAGCGGCAAGAACAACCCTCTTTTCATACCCCGGAGCACCAGCACCCCAGCACCCCAGCACCCTCCGCTGCGGTAGCTGGTAGCCGCAGGAATAGGGGGCGCGCCCCAAATGAGAGAGGGCGGAACCCAGCGTACCCACCGGTTTGTTTTTAATAGACCGCATCGCATATGGAATGGAACTCGCGGGTGCGGTATTCGGCTGGAACCACCCCCTCCCCTCCCCTCTGCTCGACACATGTCGCGCTAGCGACAGCATCCTCCCTTTCTTCCGATATTACAGCCCCCCTCCCCCTCCGCCCCCCCCCCCCCCTCTGCCCTGGCTGCTCGGGCGTCGCTGCTGCATGATTCATGAGGCTTTGATTTTCGGTTGCTTTGTAGGTTATCAAACTTTTTGTGTTATTCTGCTTTGATGAAGGGTCATACCCGCACGGTATTGTGAGGGCGGGGCGGGGAGGGGCGGGGCACAGCGTTCTATCAAGTGGTGCCTCCGCCAAGACGGACCATCTGCTCTGTAGCGCCTGCAGGGTAGGCAATACAGCCATCGGGTGCGCACTGGTGCCGTGCGGGCTGGCCTACCCTGACCATGGCAGGCGCTCACCGCCTCAGAACAAGTGTAAAAGAAAAATAACTTAAAGGGATCAAAGTGGTTTCTTTTTTTTTTTATTAAAAAGAACACTATGTGGGTGATGATGATCTTGTCGTTGTCAGTGCGGATCAGCTCCCCCCCCCCCTCCCCGCACCCAACACGGCCTGCGCTACATTCTTGCTGCCTTCGCGGCCACGCTGTGCGGAAAGCAATAACCCCGGCAGCAGCCACTACATCTTGTGGAGAAAAGAAGATCTGATTGAAAAAGTTGGGGTTCTCGCCGTTAGCAGAGCATCACCACTAGGTGGGGGGGGGGGGGGTCCACTCAGAAGGGCTCTCGGAGGAGATGGGGCCATCGATGCACTCGGGCCCAAACCGAACAGAACGAAGAACGCCGTTGATGTGTGTTCATTTCCCAAAGCCATGTTTGACAATCGCTCAAAACGTTTTGCCCGTTTCGTTTCGAAATGACGAACAGCAAAACTTCTGTGTATGCCGCGCATGCCGCTAATAAGTCCTTTGTCCTTTGTTTCTGTGTTCTCAGGTGAGGCACCTGCTGGCTGCGGACGTGCCCCGAATCGTAACATAACGTATGCAAAGCATCCGAAGGGTGAGACCCATGGCCCCGCGGGGCCATACCGCCACAGCCAACACGCCAAGAACAACCTTTGGTAAAATTGTTGGCCACATTACTTTCGGAACGTTTGCACCAACATGCTCCACACATGGCTCGCATTGCTCTTTCTCCCCCCCCCCCACCTTTTATCCCCTCCTCGGGTCTCTCTTTCTCTCACTCGAGAGAACAAAGGGAGGAACGTGTGCAAGAAACAAGGGGCGTACCCGATAAATTTCTGTGTAATTTTATATTGCCCGGGTGCTTTATGGCATATAACCAGCAGCCCCCAACACTTTGCCTTGATCAGTATCCGTCTGGCTTGTGCTAACACACGCCGCACGCACACCGCAATGGCCACCCGAATCGAGCAAATCCTTGCGAAAAGGTGCCGTTTTCACACGACTCTTGTACGAAAGTGGATCGAGATGTCTCCGTGTTCAGATACGTGCACACTCCTTTGATTGAGCTGAAAAATTCGGGGTCATCAGCTGAACCCAACTTTATCCAGGTTAAACTGCGTTTCTCTATTCCACCCGCTCTTACTCCGCTCCCATTCCCCCCCCCCCCTCTCTCTCTCTCTCTCTCTCTCTCTCTCTCTCTCTCTCTCTCTCTCTCTCTCTCTCTCTCTCTCTCTCTCTCTCTCTCTCTCTCTCTCTTTCTCTCTCTTTCTCTCTCTTTCTCCCTCTCACACCGAAGTATCGACGAGCGATTGCGGTTTGCCCCTGATAGATGGAGGGTGAGGTCTGCGCCCTAAAGACCGCTCCCTGTGGGTTCTGCTGCACCCTTCACCCCCTCGTTTTCCCTGTGCCTAGCGCTCTCTCTCTCTCTCTCTCTCTCTCTCTCTCTCTCTCTCTCGCTCTCTCTCTCGCTCTCTCTCTCTCTTTCGCACGTGCCATGCCTCCCCGCACTGTCTCTCTCGCACCCACACGCGCGGACACAGGACGCTTGTTCAGTTAGTGGAAGAGCCCGGGAAAACCGGACGTGGACTAATAATGGCCTTAGTCTACCACGTCCTCCTGCATGTCGGCGTGGAGCTAACTGAACAGTGTGTGGGGGAGGGGAGGGGGGGAGGGGAGGGAGGGCGCAGCTGTGCTGATCGCCCGGCCCAACTTCCGTCGTTATTCATGAGCGATTAATGCCTAAAGTGTTTGACACGGTGCAAGTAAGACTCGGCAGGGCTCGGCTGTGAGGTGACCCGGCCGGGGGTGACCGCGCAATGGTCACCGACGGCCTAGCGCACTCCTCGAGCGCTTTGGATCCGCAAATAATTCACTTTGGAATAGCGAACTCGTCCACTGGGAAAGCGAGCTTATTCGAAGCTCATTTCCTTCCCCCCGTGTGTCCGTGACGTTTCCTGTGGTCGGGTTGCCGCCCCGTCTCGCTGTTACTGCGCCGCGCGCGCATCTCCCCGTAGCTTCAAAGGAAATGATATGCAATTGTGATTATTTTTTTTTCTTTCGCTCTCCCCCCTCTCTGCATTGCGGGGGAACACACATGCCTGAGCAGCACGCACCAAAGATAAAGAAAAAGTATGCGAACTACGTATGGGGCCTTCATACCATAACGGGCGACCTTATGCTTCTCATGACGAGAGGCGCGTACGGCGGCGGCGGGCCCCGGGCGGGGTCCGTCGTGTTTTGTTCACAGAGCTCACAGTTATAAAGCTCTCTTTCTTTCTCTTTCGCAAGAGGGCGCTTTAAGCCGTCGAGCTGTTAACTCGTTAATTCTTGCGTAACTTCATTTCCGTAAATGGAGTCGACCGTAACTCCTCCCTGCTGGCGCCTAGTTTAACTTGTTTCTATCATTTACTCCCCCCCTCCCCCTTTCGCTTCGTCAAGAAGTTTAAAGACCCATGTCGTCTCCCCACCGCAGAAGATTGTTACCAAACTCTTCGGCCAACAGTTTCACCGAGGAAACGCGGCAAATAAAATTTCGCCCCCGAAACGTCTCATTTTTTCCCCTGTTCTTTTACGCCGCGCTATCGATCAGCCTGTGCACGGTCCCCATTTTCAGAGGCAAAAATAATTATGCCAGGCGGACACACAGCAGCAGGTCGGAAGTGCGCCCTGTTAGGGTGCTTCAACTAAGCACTTGGCCGGAAGTAAGAAGCAGAAAACGACTTCCAGAAGACGGCAGTGCTGGAAACCAGGCAGTTACAGCACATGTGAACACCGGCCCCCGCACCACCGTGTTTCAGAAGTAGTTTTGTTCTTCTTACTTTCCCTTTTTTTCTCCCCTTATTTATCTCGATACGGAGCCCGCTGCCCCTCGGGGGGCCTCTGGGGGCCGGCGGGGCGTGGCGGACACGGCGGCGGGCCGCTGCTGCCGCTGCTGCCGCCGCTGCCGCTGCTGCCGCTGCTGCCGCCGCTGCCGCCGCTGCCGCTGCTGCCGCCCGCTGCCGCTGCTGCCGCTGCTGCCGCCGCTGCCGCCGACGGAGTCGACCTGCCCGTGAGACGTCGTGTCGTGTCGCCGGCGCATCAGCCTGATCCGGTGGGGATACGGTAAAGCCGAGGAGACGAGGCCGGGTCAGGCCGGGCGGGCAGTGACGTCCACCGACGGCACGGCACAGGACATAGCAGGGCAGCAGGACGGGAGGCAGGGGACCCCACACGGCCCCACGGCCCCACGGCACGGCCCAGAGACAGAGTTGTTGACCCGAGGTTATTGCGTTGCCAAAGCAGTGCTCGGATGGCGATGGCTGATGCCCCGCTACTGGCCTGGGAGAGGGAGCGAGACGGAGCCCCCCGGCACAGGAAGCTCGGCGATGTGAGCGAGCGAGAGGGGTGGCGGCGTGTGAGAATAAATAAAGGGGGCGCGGGTGGGAGAGGGAAAAGGGAGGGGGGGGGGGCTCATGTCAGACCAGTCAGGCCCAACTAAGACAAACCAAACACAATCAACGTCCGTCACGCGCCAATGGACACCTGCTACGATACCGTGGCCCAGACCCAGCAGGCAGCCAGCCAGGCAGCCAGCCAGGCAGCCAGCCAGGCAGCCGGGAGACAGACATGATCCCGGTCACGGCGGGGCGGGGCGAGGCGTGAGGCGGGGTGGCGAAGTAGGCCGGCACGGATAGAGGAGGGAGGGGAGGGGCGCAAGATGGATATCGAGGCCACCTACCTTATCGGCCACTAAAAGGATCCCCCGTGAGCCTCTCGCCCATCTCATCAGCAGCCTGTGTCCCCCCCTCCCCTTCTGCCGGTCTTTCGTCGCGACAGCTTCAAAACTTTTTATTTTTTTTTATTTTTTTATCATCTCACATTGATGAAAAGGGAAAGTGCGACGCGACCGTGAAGGGGGTGGTAGTGAGAAAGTGGAAGGGCACGTGAGGGGTGGCCGTGCCATGCCGTGCGCGGCGCAGGTAGCACGTCCTCTGAGAGCACGCACCTGAGCCTCCGCTCAGCCTCCACTAATAGCCGCCCCCTTCCCGCTTCCGCCCCCCTACCCCTCCCAGCCCCCTTTTTCTCCCCAACACGCCGCTGCTGCGGCGGGCAGCAAAACGCCGCCGAGACGACCACGTCTGACTTCCCCTCTCTCCCCTCTACTAACACATGACAGCGGTTGTCAAGGAGAAACTAGGAGGACGTGGACGCGGTGGGTGCGGGGCCGAGCCGAGCCGAGTAAATCTCACTCTGTACGCCGGGTTTGTGTTGCGCTCTCTCTCTCTCTCTCTCCCTCTCTCCGCTCAGTGCAGCTGCCTGGAAACTCTTCTTCCAGAACTTACCCGCCCGCTTCCCGCTCGCCGACAGCGGAAGAGCCTTGCTTCGCCACCTTACAGCACTACTCCTTGTTCCGGAGGACGCCTGGGCGCACGCCGGCAGGGCCCGGGTCCCGTCCCGGGTACTCCCTGTGTACTCGGCGTCGAGTGGATTTACCTTGCCGTCTCAAGTGCTTGCCGTACGCGGCACCACACGACCGCCAGGAGGGGTTGAGGCAGGTAGGGCTGGCGACTAATGGGGTGTAGGCAGGGACACCCGCCTGTAATTTTGTACTTGGATTGTAGAGTATTTTAATCGAAGAGTTTATATGTGTAATTCTCTGATTTAAAAGCCAACTTACCATAAGATCACGTTTTTTTTAGACACGAAGTAGCCTATTGCCATCTTTAGGATTCCGATTTTTTTTTTTGACATGGCCCCTTATGGACTTCTCCGAACGAAATTGTACGTCTTTTTTTTTTTGTTTTTCTCTTTTTTCTTGGTGAGGACAAGCGAGAGGTAGGCCGAGAAGGTGCCAATAACGGCTATAGAGGGTATGCGAAGGGCTAGAAGGCCTGTGGTCTGGGAGGCCCTCAGGTAGGGCCGGGCCGGGGCAGGAGGAGGGCTCGTATAAGCGGGGACCCGGGGGGACCCGGGGGCACCCTGACGATACCACGCACGCGCTGCACACACGCCGCGCACAACGCAGCACACGCCCGCGAGGATAAGAGCCCTCTTTACCGCACCACACACTCGCGCTTTACACAGGGACGGGGTCATCCAATATGAATATGGGAAATGAGTTTACCGGGGATACGCAGGCAGCTGTGGCGGAGCCCGGCGGAGCTCGGCGGAGCTCGGCGGAGCCACTCTGGCACGGCCAGGGGCGTGTGGAGGGCGATACCTACAGACGGCCCAGGCCGGCTTCTGATGTGCCTGCGTGTGTGCGTGTGCGAGTGTGTGTGTGGATTTGTGTGTGCTTATCCGACCTCGCCTTATTTTCGTCCTTGCAACTCTGTTAATTCGGTTACGTCGAGAAGGAAAGGGGCAGAGAGGTTGCGAGTGAATGGGAGCGAGTGAGAGAGGGCGAGATGATGGGGGAAGGGGGCGAGAGATGGGCGTGGGCGTGTGCGCGCGAGTGTGTGTGTGTGTGTGTGTGTGTGTGTGAGGCGCAGAGTTATGGCAGCAGAGGAGGGGGTGGAGAGGGCGTGAGGCTCATTTTCGAGAAGATACCGTAATTTCGGCCCCAAACGATGCTTTCCAATTACGAAACGTGAGCGCAAGTTTGCACTTTAGCCAGACGTGTGTTGCGGGAGCGAGGCTATCTGCCGAGAGTGCCGGCTCCCCCGGGAACGACCCCGAGGCCTGGCCGCGCCGGAACGGGGGGGGGGGGGGGGGGGGGGCACACGTACTCATGCACAGCCGCTGCCAGAAGGACAGCTAGAGGGTCAGGGGCAGGGGCCCACAGGATATTATCACACATGTGCCGGGGCATCTCATTACAGGGTTTCGATAAACGCGTGTGAGCTTGCTGGAGATGGTGATTCCGCCACGGTAGCGTGTGTTTTTTTTTTTTTTTTTCATTTTTTATTAAATATACAGATAGGGCCTGGGGTGGGTGGACCCACGGCCTGTTTGGCGTGATCAGCGGCTTTTTCAAGCAAGGGGAGCACCCCTTCAGCCACGCATCCTCTTGGCGAAGTCATATATGCAGCGGCCTCATCCAAAAAAATAAAAATAAAACTTTCTCGGCAGTTTTGAAAATCTAACAATTCGGTCCTGGGATGTGCCCTCACGCGCCTGGGACTGGTGGCTGCTGACAACAAGTTTTGGGAGAGAGTCATCCTGAAAAGTTTTGAAAACTTGGTGGGTAAAAGCATTGCGGGACATGTCACGCTGCAGTCAGCAGGAGAGCCCTAGCGAGTGCCATACTCCTCGCCTCCACAAGCACTTTGACTTTGATCAGGGGGCGTCGAACTTCTCACATCTCATCACAAAGAAAACGAGAGCTCGGATATGGTGTGATGCCCTGACACCCTCCCTCTCATTTCGGTAGCTCAGTCCGAAGCCAGTCAGTGAACAACACTCGCGGAATGCCCGCCTCCTCTCTCTCTCTCTCTCTCTCTCTCTCTCTCTCTCTCTCTCTCTCTGTCTCTGTCTCTCTCTCTGTCTCTCTGTCTCTCTCTCTGTCTCTGTCTCTTTGTCTCTCTGTCTCTTTGTCTCTCTCTCTCTCTCTCGTCGTAAATAATCCCGCGCTATCCGTTCATTTACCCCCGCCGCTGCCCCCGTCTCTCTCTTGCTTATCGCGCCAACCGCCGCGCACCATTTCCACAAAAAACGCGCATATTCATATTCAGACGATGATTCGCCGCCTCTTTTCTCTCCTACAGTGTTTTCCTTTCGAAAGGCATTTGTTTTCGGCGGCGGTGGCTGGCCCGCTGCGTCACTGTGTCCACAGGGTCTGCTCTGACGCGGGCTCGGATCCGGACCGACACCGCTCGCTCATCTACCCTGGTCTCACTCGCACTCGTGCACGGCCCCGCCGCTGCTCATCTCCCTTCTCGCTCGCACTCATGCACGCACTCCTAGGCGACGTGCCACCCTGGCGGACCAGCTTACCTGGCTGGCTGGCTACTTACCTGCATGAGAATTAGGACCCCCTGCGGGGCCCCCGGCAGCCCCCGGTCGGTCGGGACTAAGGCTGCTGGGTAATTCGTTTCCTGTTCGGCACATGCGGGGCCCGGCAGCAGTTTATACGGCCGCTGCTGCCTGGGTAATTTGTGCGCGCTAAGCCTTGGAGAGGCAGTCGCCTTAGAGAGGCAGTCGCCTTAGAGGGGCAGTCGCCACATCACAGGTGCGGTGCGGGGCTCAGGACACCCGGCCCCGGCGGGTTCGGCGCCTCAGGCGATGAATTATAGCTTCGATGACTCGGGGCGCAAGGCGCGCGATGTGTACTTTTTGAGTCCAGACACAGGGCGGGTCGGGGCTACAGCACGCAGATGACGCTTAAGGCCCGCGCCGCGCCCCCATGCCGCCTGCAAAAACCATGTGTGTGTGTGTGTGTGTGTGTGCGTGTGTGTGTGCGTGTGTGGTGGCATGTGTTTGTGTGCGTGCGCGCGCGCGCCACGTTTCCAAACTCCAGACGTGAGTGTACGGAGGGGGAGAAAGAAGCGGAGAGCTTAGTCTGCCGCACCGCATGGTCCGCAGTGCGATACGTATACAGCTCACAGTGCGTAAAAAAAAAAACTGCGAAAATAAATATGCGAGCCAAATATTTCAATTGAGAGTGTATTTTCTCACGCAAAGAAAAAAGAAAAAGGTTCGCTGGTCTTTCAAATTCTGACCTGAAAACTTACCTAAAAAAATATTTCTCTCTTGGAAATTTTTGTCTGAGTTAGCGAATTATTCGCTGGATCAGCGAAGAAATCCGGATTCGTATATTTAGCGGACAATCTTTTTTTTTCCGAGTACAAGTGTGCTCGCTGCATGACACGGCACGGGCCGTCACACGGGAGCAGAGCAGGCCGAGTAGTGGTAGCCGCAGTCACCAAAGCGGCCGCAGAACATGTAAACAGAGTTTGCCAATTATTTCTGGCAGGCTGGTGGCGGGGCCGAGCTCAGCAACTGTAATTGGTGTTTGACTTTGGACAACCAGATCACACGGAGCCATGACTCCCTCACGAGAAGGGCTGGCCGGGGCTGAGCCCGGCTGACGGCCGCCAGTTCTGTCAGGAGCGCAATGCGCGGCAGATTTAGACGCTCGCCCCAAATTTCAATGGAGTTTTGCCCATGTCTCGGACTTGCACACTGTAAGCGGGAGTTCCTGTTCCGAATTGCTCGAAACGATTTATTTTTTGTTCGAAGCCCGTTCTTTTTTACCCTCCGTCCTCGGTCGGCAGACTTTCAGAAAAAACTTTACTCCGGCAAAGGGTTGAACCCACAACCTCTCGGTCGCCAGTAATTAACGGTGTGCATCCAACAGTGTAGCGCGTCTGTTGACGAAACCCCACTGATGAAAAACGAAACTGCGAGGTATTTAAAAACCTACCGCGAACGAAATTATCCCTCCCTCCCCCGCGGTAAGTAACAACACATTGTGGTGCGGATTACGAAAAGTCCGGGCCAGCAGCGCCTAGCTCTCTGTGGCCCGGAGTCGGGTGTGATCGCCGACCGCTGCCGCCGCGCCGCCCTATCTCTGGCGCCGGGGGATATGTTTCCGGCGCCTGGTGCTAATATCCAGCGAACAAACACGGCTCGGGGAGGGAGGGGCCCCCGCGTATAGGTTGTCCGAAAAGTGACGGGGAGGCGGATCCTAAACAGAGCTCAGCGGTCTGATTCCACAGCAGCGTACTCTTCGTGGCTGTGTCTCTGTCGCACTCGTGGTGTGCTGTGCGTAGGAGAGCGAGAGGGAAATAGCCCCCGCTTGAAGTGTCTGCGGAATCAGCCTGCAGGCTGAAATGTTGGTCTGACAGGGCGCTGGCCGGCTCCGCTCCGGCGGCATGCAGCGGCACGCAGCGGCTCGCCTGTCCCCCAGACCCCCACACCGGCCCCTCCGACCGTCCGCTTTTGAATGACATAGTTTCCTGGGGGCCAAAGGGCTTGTCAGGCGGTACCCCGGAGGCGGCCGTAGGGACCGTAGGGCAGGCGGAGGGCGGGCGGCCGTGGCCCGGCGTGACGAGCCGTGGCGACCGACTGCAGGAAGGACCAGGAGGCGCCGGAGCAGGGCGGCCGGGGCACGATGAAAGCGCCATTCAGGACATCGCGTTGCCAATTTTGCTTACACCGCCTCCTCCTCTCCACGATCGCCTACCCCTCCCCCTTTTCTTCTTCATTTCTTTCTCTTCTCTTTCTCTCTCTCTCTCTCTCTCTCTCTCTCTCTCTCTCTCTCTCTCTCTCTCTCTCTCTCTCTCTCTTTCTCTCTCTCTCTCTCTCTCCCTCTGAAGAGTAGACACGGGAGGTGTTGTGCCATGTTTCACCTAGACCTACCTTGACTGTGCCGTGGGCCACGGAAATCCGGTCGCAGAGACGCAGAGCAGCAGGGCGGGGAGCTCTCCTTTACGTTTGTCGGCAACGCGACTGAACGCGGATGAAGCAGCGCGCGGTTAACTCGCGCCTTAATAATGGAATCATTGTCTCTATTACAAACTTTTAACTAGATGGGACCCATGGAGGTTTCAGGTCCGCGGCTTAGCGTCAGCCAGGCGCAGTCTGCGACTCCAGCTCTGCTTCGTCTCCTGGAGGCTCCTGGAGGATCCGGGACTCCAGCAGTATCACACCACTTTGCCGGGCCTCGCGTCGGGTTAAACCCACGCCCTCAGCAACTGTTGCCGCACCGCACCGCCGCCAGCGGAAGGTCAAAGGGGAACAAGCCATCGCAAAGAACGGCGCAAAACCCCGCCTCGCATCCCATTTACCTCCACGTCCCTAATTTCGCAATTCCTGCTCACGCGAACAACCCCTGTGGCGATACCGGCTTTGTGGGTCCCCCCCGGCGGCCCCCGGCGGCCCCCGGCCCTGTGGCTGCTGGAGGCTGCTGGAGGCTGCTGGACCGATGGCGCGCCGTGCCCGGCTCCAGGGGCTCCAGTGCTGCCTCGGAGCTCCGGTCGGCCGCACCAAAAGGCCCAGCACGGTCCTGCCAGGGGCCGGAGCGCGCGAGTATCGGGTATTGCGTAATGGACAACACCGTCAGCATGCTGAAAAAAATTAAAATAATAAGAAATTAAAGTAATTCTACTGGGGAAAAAAACGACGCGCCAAAAATTTCTGAAGGTCAGTGGGGGATTTTCTTGAAGTATGACTCGCCGAACTGACAACTTGTCTGTATGGTAAAAAAAAAAGAAAAACCCACTTCGCAGTGGCATGAATGAAAATGCAACAGCCATCACGATTATTTTTGTTATTCTTTTGTAGCTTTAAAACTGACGCGCGTTCATTAATTTGCAATTAAGTGACAGTCGCGGTAGGCTTTTGGGCATTTTTGCCCCCCCCCCCCCCCGTGCCTCCTACCGCGGAAAAAATGCGAGCGCCGTTTTAATGCATTGCCTTGCCCCTGTGCGCGTGTTCACACGGGGGCTGTGCGCCGCTCTGCGCTTCTAGCTCAGTGTCTGTCTCTCTCCACTCCGGGGGAATTAGCAGAAAGTAATCCTGTCATCACCAGCGCGGGGAGCCGGCAGCGGCGGCGCGCCGCGCGTCCCCAGGCCGGGCCATGCAGGATGTCGTGCTGAATAATACATTGCGGGCCGTCACCCTGCGGGAGAGGCGGGAGGAGAGACGGGGCGCGGGGATATCCATGACTGATGGCCAGTTGCCGACCAGCCGACCAGAACCCGGTAACTCACGGGCCGGCCGGGCTGGGTTACGGCTTGCGGGACGCCGCCGTGTCGCAATGCGATCGCGTTGTGCGCACTGCGCTGACGGAGGCGAGAAAAGGGGGCGCGGACGGGGCGGGATGTGAAAGTGAGAGGCGACCGGCCCCTCTGTCACACAATGTACGGAATGGGACAAAAACTGAAAGTTGTTCGGCATTAAAACCGAACGAAAAAAAAAGAAAAAAACAACAAAAACAACATTGTGGTTGCACGCACTGCGTGTGACCGTTGCGTTAGTCGGCCATTTAATAATTCACATTTTTTTTTGTTTTTTCCCCCACAATGGATCCGACATATTGCCCCTGTTGCGCCAACGTATTCTAAAATTAATCAAAACATTTGTATGCGCGCAGATCCGTGCTGCGGTGCTCGTAACACTCGGTCAATGACAATGGCGAGGTGCTAAGTTGAGCGGAACAGGGAACAATGTAAAAAATAAATAAAAAAATGCGAATAATACCGTCGTTAACTGGTCAACTCACGAATCGTGACATTTTTTATTTTCGTAACTATCTAGCAGTAATTTACTCCAAAATTACTGCTTCCATTGACATGGATGTCGTTACGATATATTTTCGGATGCCCCCCAGAGGAGAGGCCGGGCTTGGGGGCCCAGGAGCTCCCGGCGGTACCCGGCGGCAGCGGCACCCTCAGCCATTGTACTGCTTTGGCTGGCGCGGCGGGGACGGTGCGGCAGCGATGCCACAAACGCAGCCCTCTGCTTGCCTTCTTGACAGCACAAGGAGGGGAATATAATAACCCCTTTCCTACCCCTCTCCCACCCCCGACAAAAAGGAACGGAAAGGAAGAAACCCTTGCGGGTCAGACGAAGCCGCGTTGCTGCGGCCGTGCTGAGCTGGCTGCACGGAGCTGGCAGGGAAACAGAGTTTACGTAATGAAATAACTGATTCTTATGAAGGGCCCTAGCGTTATATTACAGCGCGCGTAATAATGCCCGGGCATCTTAATCACGGGCGGGCCGAGAGCGGCATTAATTTGAAAGCCATCAAGTGACTTAAACTTGGCGAGCGGAGGAGAGCCGGGTGCGGAGGGAGGGAGGGACACAAGGAAGTGCGGAAGATAGCTCTAGGAGGAGGTGGGCGAGGCTGTCGGGGGGCGTTCAAAAAACCCCGTGACCCGTCAGCAGCCCTGCATCCCCTGCATCCCCCTCGGGAGTGTGCGGACCAATCACACCGCTGCTGCTGGCGGTGCCCCAGAGCAGTCACTTCCTGCACCTTTTCTCCGTATTCTATGCCATCTACGGTGAGGGTTGAGGGGGGGGGGGAGGGCGTCCGCCCTCATATTTGACCGGCGGCGCTCTGTTTGTTTTCATACGACAGGACCGAGAGGGCAGAGCAGGGCGTGGCACGGGCCGAAGGGGAGGCGGCAGGACGGGGCCCCGGGCGGGGTTGGTGGGGCCCAGTGGGGCCTCGGAGGGGTCAGTATAGCAGTAGTTGTTGTTGGTCACGGCGGCAGATAGCGCCGCCGCCCGCCACACAGCAGAGCAGAGAGCACAGCGAGGCGCACGCCCGTCGTCATCATGCTGTCTATAATTTACGTTGATGTGGCCGCAGCAGCCCCCCCCCCCCCCCCCGCCCCTCTGCCGGGTCCCCCCTGCCGGGTACACCGGGCCAAGGGCAGCCTCGGGGCAGGCAGGCGGCCCCACGCGGGGTAATGTGCGCGGACCCGACGTCTGGGGGCGCTGCTGCTTGGGGTAATTTACAGGTCCATCCTTAGCGCCCCCGCTGCCCCCCCCCCCCCCCCGCACCTCCGGCCGCCGTGGTCCGGCCGAGACCATGTACTCATTCGTCACCCCGAGGGCCAATGGGCCGCACAGCGGGGGGCGCAGCGTGAGAGCCCCCGCCGCCCCTCCCCTCCCCCGGGCATCTCAAAGGGGTTAGGCGGCGCGCCGTCCCGCCCCTTTCCTTTCATGAATGATCCTCCAGGCACTCGGCAGTGTGGTGGTGCATTACCTCGTCTACTCACCCCACCCCCCCACCTACCCCCCTATCCCACCCCCTCGCCCTCCGTTTTTACTGCCCTCTTCACGTCCTCGTACTGTCTCCCAACACGCCCCCTCCCCAAACCCGCGTGCAGACGCACGCAACACACAAAAGGGCGAATAAATTTCCCGCAAAGCGTTTGTTTGCCGGCCGCGGCTATGCGGCTGGCCGGGCTGGGCTGCCGGGCTGCTGGGCTGCAGAATCTCGTACACACAGTCTTATCCCCCACACGGAGGGGGGTCTAGTGGGACGGATGGAGGGAATTTCAGTCAAGGTAATGTTTTCAAAGACCTTAAAGCGGATAGCGTTTACGCGGCTCTGAGCATGTCTATGTGTGTGTGTGTGTGTGTGTGTGTGTATGTGTGTGTGTGTGTGAGAGAGAGAGAGAGAGAGAGAGAGAGAGAGAGAGAGAGAGAGAGAGATTTGGAAGAGCGAAAGAAATAGAAGGGGTGAGACGGAGGAGGGAAGCTATGAAAGAGGCCGTGGAGAATAGTCGGATGAAAACAGGAGAGCGTGGAAGACATATGGTCCGCAAGAAAGTGGGTCCCGTTTGGTCATTAATTAATTGACTGAATGGAAGTTCCAAGGAAATTAGGCTACAATGGGGGGGGGGGGGATTCTTCCGGGTGGGGGGGGGGGAGTAAATAGACTGCGCCCTGTCAGCTGTCGGCAGCCACGTCCGCGCCCTGCGCTGCTCTTTCGGCGGCATCACTTTGATCTACGACCTTTCTGTCTCGGTCTTGGATTTGGCTGAAAAATATCCCCCCCCCTCCCCTCTGTCTGTCTGTCTGTCTCTCTCTCTCTCTCTCTCTCTCTCTCTCTCTCTCTCTCTCTCTCTCTCTCTCTCTCTCTCTCTCTCTCTCTCCTGCCGGTCATAGTAGTATCTCCCGCCCTGCTGCGTAGGGGTGATGATATTTCGAGGGAAGGGTCCCATTATTTCTTCGTTCCACGTAATGACGATTTAATAATTAATTTCCGCGCCGGCGCGGCGCACCGCGTTTTTTAAAGTATATAATTTATCTTGTCAGATGCGGTGCGGAGCCTGAGGCACCCACCGCAGCATAACTAATCCAGTTAGGAACGAGAACATGCGCATGACGTCATACAAAGCAAAATTGTATATTTAAAAAAAATTACTTTACCCTTTTTTTTTAAACTGAAGAGAAAAATTTGGTAGTCGAGGAGGTGGTGGTGTGCTCGTGGCGCTCCGCTCCGCTCCTCTCCCGCCGCCCCGTGACGCCCTGGCCCTCATTATCATGGCCCAGACGACGGGATTTGAAGTAATTACCCTATAGATTAGCCCGAAAAGTGTTCCTCTGTGGTCGGCCGAGCACGTGCTCCTGACGCCGTGTAATTTGCCGCCCTGCCCCACTCGGGTCGCGTTTCAAAGTCATTCCATGTTTACCGGCACCTCTTCGCTTTGCCCTCTCACATCGGAGCCCCAAATAAGCGTCTTCCTGGAGGAGAAGAAGAAGAAGAAGAAGAAAAAAAGAAGAAGAAGAAGAAAGAAATGCCTCCTTAAAATACCAAATGGATTCATTTGCAATTCGCATTGCAGAAACGAAACGAGATCGTAGTGGTGGACGCCTTGCTTCGCTTTGTTTCGAAGCTGTGGAGGACAAACTAAATCGATCGCGCGGGAAAGAGAAAGTGTCGCAGAGACAACTCGTAATGTGATTCCAAAGCAATTACGGAGGTGGCCCCCATCTTCGGGACGGTTTAGTTACTGGTAGTGGTGATAGGGGACTTGTGGTTAGTCACACCGCGGCGCGCACCGCGGCCTCTGCAGAATAATTTTAGGCTGTGTACGGGAACGTGCACGGTAGAGCGCGCGCAGGCGTGCTGCAATTAAGCGCCTTGGGTTAAGGGCCCTGCAGAGCCCTGCACATTCCGAGATTTTCGAGAGGGCACCCTTTCTATTCCCCCTTTCCCTTCCGGCTGTGAACGTGTGGCAGCAGAGAACTAACCAGCCCGGCTGCCAGCTGGTTGTTCCGAGGGAAGGCCGACCCCCCCCCCCCCCCCCCCCCCCCCTCCTCCTCCCCCTCCTAACACACATCAAAACAATGCAATTGAACGTGTTGAATCCACTGCCGTTTGTTCAGACAGTGTTTGCCATAATAACGTGCCTTCACCGCCCTCTAACTGGATCGGCCTCGATGATTCGGTCTGCGGGGCGCAGCTTCTGCTTCGCTGATATTCCGGTTTCAAATTCAGGCCCATCAGCACGGCAGCCCAGCCCCAGCGGCCCGGGCCGGCTCGGCTGGCGACGCTGCACTGCACTGCGCTGCGCATAATCTAAATCGCTGGCCCGCTGGTCTCCAGTTGGTCAGCGGCTGAGGCATAAGCCCTGTCCCGGCGGTCTCTCTCACTCCTTCTCAGCCGTTGCCGCCGCTCTCTGTCACTCAATATTTCATGCAGTGCCCGCAGCAGCAGCAGCAGCAGTACGGCATCCACGATGACGTCACGCACCAGCGGGTAAAGGCTCGGCCGGCGGGAAGTATGCATGGACTTAAATACTGCAGCGGCCAGCCAACCGCGCAGAACGAATATCCCTCCGTACCAAAGGCCTCACGTGGTATCACTCCGTATAAGTGGTAGCCCTGGGCGAAACGAACCAGCACTAGGATACTCTGACGGGGACACTACGGAAAGTCGAGCATAACCCGTTTCAAACCTGAATATACTGATCCAAAAGTCGAATTTAAAAATGAGTGAATTTATTGCATTTAATTGAACCGATTGAACTTATTTCCGAAAACCTGTTGGTAGCAAAAGTCATCAAATTCCGTCCCCCAAATAAAAAAAAAAGTTCGTCGAAAATTGGCAATAATGGCAGAATCCTGCAACCGCTATCACGGAGGTTGTTGTGATTTCACAATTGCTTCGTTTCGAGGTTCCCAACATATTTTTTACAGTTCTGTTCCGAGCAGCAGCTCCCTTCCGGCTCCATCCCTCGAGGTTCTTCCGGCTCCTCCGCCCTCGAATCACACAATTCGCCTCGGTGTCCGATCCTGACCCGAAGCCCTGGGGCCCGGCAGGCCCGACCATCAACACCACGGGGCCCGGGGCCGACCGGGGCCGACCAGGCACCGTCCATTCCTATTCCACACAGAGGCTTTATTTCGGCCGGCATGGCATCGGCCCGATCCGATGGTATCCCGGCAGGGTTTGCAGGGGCAGGGCTGGCAGGGCTGGCAGGGCTGGCAGGGCTGGCAGGGCTGGCAGGGCTGGCAGGGCTGGCAGGGCTGGCAGGGCTGGCAGGGCTGGCAGGGCAGTGCCAGGCCTGCCAGGCCCACCGCACTGAATACCCCTCTGACAGGGCGGCCCACTCCGCACCCCGGCCGGCGGCCAGGCCATCACAATGGCACTGTGGCCTCTGGTTGCTGCGCTGCGCCCTGCGCCACTCCCTGCCGCCGTCTGATCCGGTAGCCAGGCCGCCCGCCCCGCCCCGCCCCGCCCCGCCGAGGCCAGCAGGCTGAGAGGCAGCCGGCCGTGTTCCTGTCTGCTCGCCGCCACTTCCGGCTGTCCGCCGCACTTCCGCGTCTCGCTGCGATGGCCGAGTGGCGGTCTCTTCCGTTCGTGCCGCTGACGCGCTCCCGGCTCACCCTGGCCAACACGGCGCCGCTGACGGCGGCCGGGGCCTCGGCTTCCTGGCCGGCGGTGGCCGCCGCCCTGGCGGACCCGGGTGCGGACGCGGCCGCGGGCCCGACACTCCGCCGGGATGACGGGCGGCGGGAGCCCTCCTGGGACGGCCACGTCACGGACGAGCTGCAGCCCTCCGCCCTCCAGCACCACCAGCAGGACGGCGGCGGCCCCGGGGCGGCGGCCGCCGCATGGACTCCGCGCCGCAGACACCGGGGGCTGTGACAGTGAAGGGTGGGTCGGAGGCGGCAATCAGGAACAGTGTCGCGGACAGTTTAATAAAAATAATAGGCATTTAATGAAGGCCGAAGGGATAGGTTGTGTACGGAGGAGTATAAGTATTATATGCTTATAATACCTTATTTTTTATTTTAAATTTGGAAAACTGGCCAAATTTTTATGTTTCTAGCATATTATTTATTATAATGGGTGATAATATAAGTCGGGCCACCCCTTGAGCGCACCTACTACTTGTGTACAGAGTCCGTCGCCCGCAGCAGAGCGCGGCACGGCGGCACAGCGGCTCGGCGGCAAACGGTGTGAAATAAGGACATCGGCGTCCGCTCTGCTCGGCGCCCGGCTGGGCTGGGCTGGGCTGAGGGCTCCACTCGTCTAATGGCGTGGAAGTGCACCGCTGCCGCTGCTTCATCTCCTCGCCCAGCTACACCAAGGCAAGGCCGGGCTCCGGGACCGGCTCCCTCACTCCCTCCCATAAGTGGCTCTCCAAGTCGCCATCCCTCTCTCTCTCTCCCTTTCTCCTCCCGCCCCGGCCCGGCTCCTCTTTTTATCTCCCTTTAATAAACACCTGAGCCGGCGCGGACCGCGCGGACCCTCCCTGCACTCGACGGCTGTTGTCATCCCAGAAACAAACGGCCGCGGGGGTGGCGTCTATAAGCCAAGTGACGTGACGCCATGGCCGTGGGGCCGCAGGCTGTGCATTATTTGCTAAACCAAATAACACATTTGCTAACTCAGCAACTGCTGGAGTTGGATTGAACTAGCGCGAAAACGTGCAGCCCAATGCATCCTGCGCGCGAGAATTTTTCGCCGCCGGATTAGCGTGAAAGTAATGCTGCGTTAGCGAACTCGTTTTCTTCCCTGTGAGCAGACGCCGTTGGTCGGCGGGCGGGGGGCGGGGCGGGGTGGGGTCATCTCCGGGGTGATTACCAGCGGCACCGCACGGCACAGCTCCGCGGCCACTGCGCCTCGCGTGGCGGTGACCGGCTGTGACGTGTTTGCGTGGTAGCGACCGAGTCGTCATCCCTTCGGAGCCCTCTCCTCCCCCTCTCCTTCATCCCCCTCCCCCTCTCTCCCCCTCCCCCCGCCCTCCTCCGTTGCCTTCTTTTCCGGCCGCGACGCGCAAAGTCGTTATTACGGGCCGCTGCGCGCTGGAAACGAGTGCAACACTCCTCTGACCTCGTCGTGAGAGCATCATCGCCGCCCGGGGGCACCGCGGGCCGCAGGGGTTAAGGGATGAAAAAAAAAAGAGACTTAAGGTGGTGGACAGGGAAAAAAGGGAAATATCTTTAAGGCGAAAAAGGGGGGGGGGGACGAAGCCACAGCGCTACAGCTCGCCGCCCCCGCAGCAGCCCCTGAGAAAAGACGAGCGGGAATGCATCAGGAAAATCGTTCGGAGGACACTACGGAGCGGCGCTAACGCAGAGACGGTTTGGGTTTCGGGGGCGTAAATCCCTCCGAGTTAAACAGAGTGAGTGGAGAGAGAGAGATGGAGGATGGATGCAGAGCGCACGGCAGCGGGACGGTGACTTTATTACAGAGTCGGTAAGAGTGCGCCGACCTGCCGACACCGTGCCGCTATGGTGCCGCGCAGGGCCGGCCCCCGGCTTTTACGGCGGCGCCAACACTCACCTCCTGTTCGGGCCGCGGGGGCGGCACGGGGGCGGCACGGGGGCGGCGCGGGGCCGGTAGCACGCCGCCGTCATCCACGGCTTCGGGGAGCAGGCCGGGCGCGGCCACATCCCCGCAGCTCCCTCGTGGGAAAGCCGGCAAACAACACGATGCTGCTCCCCTCCCCGCCCCTCGCCCTGCCCCCGGCTCCGCCCCCCGGCAGTGGCGGAGCCGCAGTGCCTGAGCCGCCCCTGCCCAACAGGCAGAGAGGAAAATAGGGAGCTCATGTGGGAGGGAGAGGGTAGAGGGTCTGCCGGCCGGCTCGGTATCGACGCAGAGGTGTGCATGTGTGCGTGTGTGTGTTGCCTTCTCTGCTCCTCCTGAGACACACCGGGCGAAAACTTCGACGAGGCGCGATTAGTGTAGCATAGCAATACGCAAAAACAACAAAAAACATCGCAGCATGGTATTAATAATTGTTGCATCTAAATGTCCGTATTAGTTTAGTGGGGCAGATTGTACAAGACAGGCATGGAGAACGCTTTGCCGTTCTAGGACAGGCTCGTTCTTTGGGGCTGTTCATATACCACGTGGACACTTAGAGGGGAAGGGGGCTCACGAAATGTCCACAACTGTCCCGGTGAATTCAAATGATGTAAAGTTTTGATTTATTTTTAAAGTGGTGAGCTCGTCACACTCATGCACTATTGGTCGAATTTGTTTTTTCGCTGTTTTCCTCTTCTCTCTATTAATTGGTAGAAAGCGTTTCATTTCAATAATTTTTTTTGAATTCAAAAGTATATTGAATCCTCAAGATTAAGACCCTGCAAATAAAAAATACAACAACAGAAAACGGCAAAAATGGGTGGGTCCTACCTCGTCCCAGACTTCCGTCCGGAACCGTTCCTGCTTAACTTCGGTGTTCGGATGGGAACCGGTGTACCAGGAGTTGACCGCCGCTAAGACACAGGCACGACGCAGCCGCCTTGGTAGGCAGGCTTCCGCAACGGCCAACATCGCCCCTTCCGCTGACCAGATTTCAGGAGTCAGCCCCCTTCGACCAGCCAGTTGGTCTGTGGCCGTGAGGCCACTCCCTCGCGGATTGAGAGGGAGGTAGGATGCCCAGATCGTACACGGCCGAAGCCGATTGTACTCTACTCTTCTACGCCATGTATCCAAGTAGGTGTTGCCCGAATACTCCAGATTCCGAGGCCTTACGCTTGAAAAATGTAGAAGGCCGAACCCTAGGCCACTACATTTAACTTCTGCCGAGTCTTGGCAAGCACCATTCCCCTGCTCGGGCGTCGAACCACTGAGTCAACGAGTGTATTCAACTCCGGGGAATGTCCGCGGCCCAACGTCCGCGGTCACTCAGACAACACACTTTGAACACGTTCTTTTGGTATATTTTACCCACCATCCTCGGTCGGCAGACTTCAGAAAAATTTTTACTCCGGCAAAGAGTTGAACCCCGGACCTTGCGGTCACCGACCGGCCCGCTAGACCACTGCGCTACGGAGCTGCGATGGAGGCGCGCAGCGCGCTGCCGGTACTATAGCCACTGTCGTTCCGCAGAGCAGAACTGCTGAGCTCGCGCGGTGCGCGGTGTGCTCTATCCGCCCGCTGAGCCTAGCCAGCAGCCTCGTCCGACTCGCCATTCGCCGCTGTATCTTGGACAGCGCCGGAATTGCGCGCGGTGTGCTCCGTCTGCGCTCAGGGTCGGGTTAGCCCCTTGGTTCCGGTGCGTTCCGAGTGCCAATATTCACCGGTGATGCGTTGGCCGAGAAGTATGTTGCACGAACATCATACGACTCGAAACAGCTTTACTGAGTGGCTGAAATGTGAAAGGGTCGTGAAAGAACGGAACACGTCCACAGCGCGTGTCCGCAGCTGCGCGGGTCGGCGCCCTGTTTGCAGCAGACCGGACCATACCAGACCGGCCAGCTGGACAACAGTGCAACGCGTCTCGGCAAATATTTTCGGTGGTCTCTCTCTGGAGTGGACGTAGCGACCACTTCCCGCCCCTCCCCTCCCCTCGCCCCCGACGAGCTGCCCCCTGCCGCCCCCGCCCCTCCTACTCGCACTGCACGGCTGCACAGCAGACCCGGAGCGCGGGACGGAGCGCGGCCAGGCCACAGCATGCCCCCATCCATTTGCAGGGCCGCCCCGGCATGTCGCTCGGGACTGGCGTGGCGTGGCGTGGCGTGGCGTGGCGTGGCGTTTTTGTGTCGCGGTCCTGACATGGCTGCTTTTGCACCCGCACACGTACTCCGCAGCGCTATCCGTCTGCGCAGGGGTCGCGGGGGCCGCGGGGGCCCATGTCCGCAACACGGTTAATGGGGGCTTCATTCGGTATAAACCACTATAGTATAATTTAAACCTCACACGGTGGCTCACAAAAAATATTTAAATATATGGCTGCTGCATTACCAAATTTGTTTTTCAATTTTTTTTTTCCCCGACGGTCATTTTTCTTGAATTTTGAAATCTATCGTGAATGTTTGTCAACGCCCTAATTCAGAAAAATCTATGGCACCCCGCTCACACGATCGAGGAATTGATGAAATTAATGAAAGAGATACCCTACCTCTCCCGGCCCTGGTAAGCCAGTTAATTCGCGTTATAACGTGAACGACAGGGATCAAGTTGTGCCAACTCGACCAGATTTTTTGAGGTGAGTCCTAGCATCATTACCAGTTGCTGCACGAAGTCTTGTAAAGTTGCCACAACTTGGTCGGGTGCTTCAAGCACCTGGAAGGTAGAGGTGGAGAAAATCACTTCGACCAATAATGCAAAAGTGTAACGAGCTTCTCCCATTTTAATTTTTACGAGCATGTCTTATCGGATCATGTTTATTTCCATAAGTCAAAAAATAATTATTCCCAGTCTCTTCGCTTGACGCCGTTATTCGAAGACGGCCCCTAATGAGGGGTGTTAATTCGAGCGCGAACGGCATGAGGGGCCACAAGGCGCGCGCACGTGCGACAGTCCTTGACACCGGCCTCAGTTAATTTGCCCATATGTACGCACCCGACCACTCCGGGGCGGGCCCACAAAGGCGCATGCACACACACACACACACACACACACACACACACACACACACATACGCACATGGGCGCCTCCCAGAAGTAAGGGTGGTCGCGGCGGTTGTTGGGCAACTCTGAGAGTGTGAGTCCGTGGCTGACACCAGCAGCTGGTGCGGTAGGGGCTGCCACGCCGCGCCACGCCCCTGCCACGCCCCTGCCACGCCCCTGCCGGCCCTTACGCTGCCCTGGCGTGCCGAGACGCTCCGCCCCGCCCCGCCTCGCACGCTCCCACGCTAGCCTCGGCGCGGCCCCGGCCCCGGCCCCCGGCCCTGCGGTCGCGTTATGTTGGTTTGGCCCGGCTCGTCCCGCACCACCCGGCGAGCGCCGCGGGCCGCACTAACTCGAGTTGACCCCCCCCCCCCTTCCCATCCCTCCGGCCTGGGCTCGCGCTTGAATACATTAGCGCAGTCCCCCAGCTCCGCACCGCACCGGCCCGGCCCGGCCCGGCCCTGCCCTGCCCGCGCGAGCCCAGCCCAGCCCTCTGCACTATTACATACGGACCCTCCTCTGGCCGCACCGCCGCCACGCTCTCTATAAAACATCCATTGTTTGCGAAAGCCAAATCTCGCCCGGTCCATTATTGATGTTGTGGTTACATTTTCTCTGCTTTGCTTTCTGCGGCCGCCGCAGCCGCCGCCGCAGCAGCCGCCGCAGCAGCAGCAGCAGCAGCCCGCCCGCCTGCCCGACTCCCCGCGATGACTTTACTGAAATAAAGCGCGTGTCGGCGCGTGCGCTGCGGCTGTGCGGCGGCTGGGAACCAATTGTGCGCGAGTCGTTCTCTGTTTCCCGCACCGCTCCCTTCTTCTCCTCCGTTGCATCGCATACGGGTCGGTGGCGCCAGACCGGCTCCGGGCGCTCCGGGGACCTGCTCCGGGACAGTCATTAACCCCCCAATAATAAAAATAAAATATTGTTGGTTAAATATGCGTTGTTTTCTTATTATGATCTCAATGCCAAATAATATAGGTAGTAGAAAAAAAAATTCCGGAGGACTTTTTTGAATTTTTTTTTTTTGTTACGAGGAGAGGTAGCTCCACTGTGGCTGCGCGGACCCGCTTCTCGAGCTCGCCGTATCAGCAGCAGCGGTCTCGGCCAGCCTCTCTCTCTCTCTCTCTCTCTCTCTCTCTCTCTCTCTCTCTCTCTCTCTCTCTCTCTCTCTCTCTCTCTCTCTCTCTCTCTCTCTCTCTCTCTCTCTCTCTCTCTCTCTCTCTCCCGGGGGACGCGGCCCCTTTGAGCTGTTTTCTATCAGCGGTGGTCCCCGATCAGCTCTGATCGCTTGGGGGTCTTCCTTAAAGGGACCAAGCTGCGGGCGCCGCCAGCGGTCTGGCTGCCTCCGGCCGGATGGGGGAAGGGGGTACATTCTGCAGGGAGCCGGTGAGACAGCTCGGCTCGGCTCGGCTCGGCTCGGCTCGGCTCGGCTCCACCCTCCCATTGATCAATCTCCTTTGCATTCATTGCAGGACCCGGCCGTGATACGTAAAGAAGGGTGAAACCAAACCAAAGGCGGGAAGCCGCCAGCAGCTCACCGGGGAAATGGGGTGGGGGAGGGGGGGGGAGGCTTCTCTACGACTTCTTTTACGGTGACGGTGATGTCCATCGGTGCGACGGTCACAACGCGGATGTATGCGATGCACTCAGCTCACAATAATACTATACATTTTTAAAGCATTTCACAATACTCATAGCACGTTATCATTCGCTAGAAGACCTCTCACAGTTCCTGTAGACTTATAAAACCTCCGTATATAGTGCTTCGTATACGGCTCAAGCGAGTCGGCCACCCCTCGCTGTGCCGTGTGTCGCTGCGTTTGCCAACTACTTGGCTGCCGCCCGTCTGTCATGAGTGGTAGAGGTAACGAGCAACGCGCTGTGATGGGTATCACGGCACGCGTGTGTGTGTTCGTGCCCGTGTGCGCGTGTGCGTGCGTGTGCACAGCGTTACGGCTGGTGATTTGTCTCGCGTAGCGCTGGTGGCAATGGTGTGGCTGCATGTCGGCGAGTGGCTGTTGATTCAATGCGACTGGAATGGGATATGGAGCCCATGGAGCCCGCCCCTCTCCCCCCGCACACCTAATCTGAGGCAACCCCCTTCCCCTTCCCCCCACCACGGTAGGCAGACGAGTGCGCTATAGCAGACTTCATTTCTTTCTCGCCCCCCCCCCCTCACTCTCTCTTCTCATATACACACCCTGTTCCTCCCCCCGTATCTGCACTCTCATCCGAACTGCATTAAAGTCAACACGTTTTACCTTTTAGCAGCAAATTACCTCGTTCCCCCGCAATACCTGAACATATTTAAAAACACCGCAGTTTTTGAGGTGAACCTCTGCAGTGGCGCCTCCCCCTCCCCCCTGCCCTGGTCCTGGCCGAGTGAGGCTGGCGGGAGGATGATCGGCTATCCCGGGGGAGCTGTCGCTGCCGGCGGGGTTCATGAGCTGAACGGTGTGCAGCGCTAAACTGATTGGGGAGGGGAGAGAGCCGGCCGATAGCGCATCGCTGGCCGGAGCTGCACTCTCAAAAAAAATTTAAAAAAAAATGATGCTTGAACCAGAGCACAAATTCACTTTGGCAGACGCGTTCACACTGACGGGGCCGGTGTTAGGGAGTGTGTGGACGGCCCCTTACCTCGATGCTGCAGGTGGCGGCATCTCCCGGGGCCTTACCCCCCCCCCCCCCTCCCTCCCCTTTCCTACCCCCACCGCTGCGTTTTATTTGATTGGTTGCTCCCATTGTGCTCATTAGCGCAGAGAGGAGAGCAGCCGCAAGGGAAGCGGATTTGCGGGGACCCGGTTCAGGGCCCGAGGACTCCCCGCGGCTCCCTCCGCTGCTCTTCCCGCAAGCGGACCATTTCTTAATATCAATTAATTCGCAGCCAAAGACGACGACGATGCAGGCCAAGGAAATAATTGACCCATCTAGAGCTAATGGCCGAAACCCCGCATGATGGAGTGACTGGGGACATTACCACGTCGTGGTGCACGTTATAGGAAAAAATTCATGCGGCGTCGCTTTCCCAATTATTATTTTTTTTACGTTTTTTTTTTGCGCGGTTTTGTTTTTACGCGGGGAGAATGTCGTGATTTCACACCACTAATTACGCCCTTAACGTGGTTGGGGGTGGGAGGAGCGAACGGATCCTGTGGGAGCCGCGTGGGGATTCCATTCTATGGATGGAGCCGATCGGCCGAGCGCACGGCGGAGCGCGGAGCGCACGCCCAGCCAGATGGACAACTCACGTAATTTGGTCCACGCGGCTAATTGGCAGTCCAAAATAAGCAAACAAACAGGCGAGCGGCGCTGTCAGCTTTTCATCTCTTTTCATCCTTTTAATCCCCTTTTGTTCTCCTGATCGATGCGTCCTAAGAACAAAGCGCGGTCACTTTGCGCGACGCTCAACAAAGCACGAAGTCTTTTATAGGGTCGCGTCAACAAGGTCCGATGTCTCATCGGGCTCCTCCTCGCCCTTCGCCTGTGTTCGGATGGTGAGGGGCGAGGAGGAGCCCGATGAGACATCGGACCTTGTTGACGCGACCCTAAAACACTTCGCGCTTTGTTGAGCGTCGCGCAAGGAGATCGCGCTTTGTTCTTAGGACGCATCGTGATGCGATCATCGCCATGTTGGTCTAGTTTTAAAAGGCAGCGCGTTTTACCCCGTGTATTCCAATGGAGGCAGGATGGTGAAGCGCCTAGTGGGTAGGCAATGTCTCCTCGTGCAACGCGGGAGTGCTGTGCGGGCTGGCCTACCCTGCCGATCGCAGGCGCTCTCCGCTGACCGTCTCCCCTCCGCAACGCACTGGCATATTATTTTAGGAGTCGCCGTAAGAGAATGTTCCGAACCAACTTTATGGATGAATTGATGGCCGCGGCGTTATCGTGATGTTTGTGGCCAATCAGTCCTCGTCATAAAGGCACGTGAGTTAATGGTCGATTTCGTATAATCGCGGCGGTAAAAGAAAAGGCCGTATATAATGCAGTATAGGAGCTGACAACTCTCTTTTCGACTTTTATTTGGTCCCTGCTCCCAAAGCAATAGTAGCCAACGACCTCCAGCTGGTTCTGAAATATTACGACTTTTAACTGAAATTCTCGCGGAGCTCCTACCCAGGACGATTGCTACTCTGTTTGTCTCCCCGCCGCGGGGCAAGTCCAATAGTGTGAGCGGGGCTGGCGTGCGCCGAGGGGCAGGCCGTGAGAGGGTTTTCACACCTCCACCACGCGCCGCCACGCGCCGCCACGCGCCGCCACGCGCCTCACCGCACGGTTTGCCGTAGTCTAAATCGGCTGGAAACGTGATTTTCTACTAAATTTTCAAAATGTCGTATGTCATTTTCAAAACCTCATCAACAACCAATCAAAATGCCTTGAAAATCGAAGAACGGCTTGCGTGGTTTGCCATTATATCAATTTTGTAAATTTCAAAAAATATTCCAAAATTCACTTTAAAAAACCAAAATTTTCATCATTTGACGTCATCTATCCGTTCCTCACATTTCGTTTCGACTTAGCCGCTGGCACTCCACTATAGACCGCGACGAGCAGGAGCTATGTATTGTTGACTTGAAGAGCGCCTCAACCCAAGACAAACGATCGCCCATCTACGTTCTCTAATACGGCTGTAAACGAGATTTTCTTCAAAATTTTCGAAATGCCGTATGTCATTTTCAAATTTACATCAACAACCGATCAAAATGTTCCGTAGACGCAACACTTGCGTCAGGCGGTTTTCGAATTGAAATGGGGTCTTAACAGACAGGGCGAGCGCAATACTCGTTCTGTTTTGCTTCTACGTTGTAGCAGTAGTAGTAGTAAGCAAAGAACGAGTAAAAAATAAGACAACAAACACATCGAAACAGATCGCATAGCTGCGCGCCGGGAATGGAATCAATTCAGCGCCCCCGAACGGTGTTGAAAGGGAGAGCCTTATTTCCCTGGCGGCGAATCATCGTCCCTCTGCGCAGAATTTCATTCGCCGACGCCATTTATTTAGCCATAAAACACGCGCTGTTTGTTGCTGCTGCTGCTGCACCCCACTGGCGCCCGCAGCACCACCTGTCGGCGGGATGAAGAACTACGACTCTTATTTGGCGCGCGCGCGCGCGCGGGGTGGCGGGCGGGACCGGCATGGTGGGGGGAAGGGAAGGGGTGGGGGGGGGGGGGGGTGCAGAGAGCCCCACAAAACGAAATGCCTGTCAACAACGCAGCAGTGGCCCAGCCCAGCGGAGCGGCCCACCCACGGCGAGAAAAGCGCACACATATTATGGACACATGCAGACGGGCTGACATTTCCAAACGCATTTTACCGACATCCTTCCTTTCCCACACGGTACAAGCTCGGGGTCCCCGGGGAACATCCAGGCCCGGACCGACGCGGGGCGAGGGCGAGACGTCGCAAAACAACAGCGAAAAAAGTTTTTCAGTTTAATCTCGCGGTCAAAATGAAATTATCCCGTGCGTGTTAACTTGCTCTTTCCCCTCTCCAGGAGTGGGCAGAAATGTGCAGGAAAAAAATCTTTTGGAATAACGACTTTGCGAAGTCACGTGCTGCTCCCGCCTCCTTTCTCTATGCAATCACGGCCCGGACGTCATTAGCGCGGCACGCGCACACGTGTGGCGCTCGAGGTCACGCCGAGGTCACGTCCGTCTGCTGTCGCTTCTCTGCCCTCCGCCCGTCTTCCGCGCCCATAAATTAGTCATTAGATATCCCGCCTCACCCTCACCTTACCCCTCCGCCCCGCCTCCCGGATCGTTGTCGGGGACAGTAACGGCCAGGACGACAGACAGCGGGCTGTACCGCGTCACCTGCGCGCAGTGAGATAGGGGAGCAGGGAGCGGGGAGCGGCGGTGGACACCCGTTCCACTGGCCCGGAGATAAAAACCCATACCCGGACCAAGTTGGCTGGAGAAAAGGCCTCCGAGCCAGCCCAGAGGCACCTGCGCATTCTCTGCCCGTGCCTCCAGCCCTGTGACGGTGACTAAACGCCATCCGCCACTGCTCTCTCTCTCTCTCTCTCTCTCTCTCTCTCTCTCTCTCTCTCTCTCTCTCTCTCTCTCTCTCTCTCTCTCTCTCTCTCTCTCTCTCTCTCTCTCTCTCTCTCTCTCTCTCTCTCTCTCTCCTCTGATGCGCCTCGCTGACGCCCGCCAGCCCGGACGTCACCTCTCGATTCTTGGCAGCCGAGTGGAGATAGAGCCTGCCGGGCCGGGCCGCTCTGCTTCTCCAGATCTCGCCAACTTGGTGCATAATCCTTTTAGTCTGCCGGCGCCTGCTGCCCGGTGCCCGTGACCCCCTGGGGGGGGGGGGGACAGGAGCCCCCGCGGTCCTCCAAGGTATGTGGGATAACAGCCTAGCTGTGGATGGTTGTGCAGAGGGACCAGGGCACCAGGCCGGGGTAGGGTACCTTCACGGCCCTGGTCCCATGGTGCTGGGGACGCAGCGGGACGGTCTTGAGGACGGAATGCGATCCTCCGAGGGGGTAACAACGTTAGGGTTCCGACAGACAGCGGTCGGGTAACCGAGTGATCCGGGGTAATGCGGGTAGTTCGTATTCCGACAGACACAATTTCTTAGGAGTCGTTACCCCCTTGGTATCCTCCCGCGGACTGAGTGAGCTCATCAGCGCCGTCCCGGGCTCTGCCGGGCTCCGCCTCCTCCGGCGGCTGGGCACGCTTTACACGCTGCGCTGCGTTCACGCTTCTTCGACGCGGAACAACGCCTGCTGGCTGCCGGCTGCAGGCTGACTGCCTCGTCTGTCCGGCCGGACCGTCCGTCGCCTCGGAGTAATTAAACTGTCCGTTCTGTTAGGAGTGCGAACAGCACACTAGACAGAGCTGCAGAGCTGCTGAAAGAGAGCACGCGCGCGCGCGTGTGTGTGTGTGTGTGTG
The DNA here is from genome assembly GCA_038380765.1 of Odontothrips loti. Classification (NCBI taxonomy): domain Eukaryota; kingdom Metazoa; phylum Arthropoda; class Insecta; order Thysanoptera; family Thripidae; genus Odontothrips; species Odontothrips loti. The sequence goes on from CM076251.1 coordinate 13,384,239, forward strand.
TGTGTGTGTGAGAGCGAGAGAGAGAGAGAGAGAGAGAGAGAGAGAGAGAGAGAGAGAGAGAGAGAGAGAGAGAGAGAGAGAGAGAGAGAGAGAGACATAGAGGGAGGAGAACAGACCCATCACGCCTGGAACCGGTGGTCCTCAACTCCGCCCATGGCTGTAAAGTTAAGTTGTTGTGATAACTAATTTACAGAACATTCGAAATTTTACCTCATTTTTTTTTGCAGTGCCCACAGACTTGTCGTCTTGAGCTAAGAACGGCCCTGGGACGAACTACAGCGGCAACACTCCCAACCTTATTTTCTATGAATGACAAGTTTTTATTTGCCGATGGCCGGCGCTGGCCGTATAACCCAGCGGCGCCGTGGGCCGTGAGCCCTGCCCGCGGACATCTCTTTCCCTATCATACTGGCCCAGCACTTTTGTGATCAAGATCGACGTCCCCGAGTGAAATGTTGATGGAGATAGCGGGCATCCCCCTCAGAGGGCCCCAGAGGGCCCCAGAGGGGCGCCCAGTTGGGCCCCCAGCGGCCCCCGCCGGGGTCCTCCACCACTTGCCCTCGGACGCCACCCCTTGTCTGACAGCAGCCGGCTATTGGCTTATCAATGACGATCAGTCTCGTTCGAGTGACGACAAAAGAAATTGAGGCGAACTAGAAAAGGGGAAGGACGGGAAAGAGCGCGGGGTCAAAAGAGAGGCATTGACAGACAGCGGGAGGAATCGTTTCATTGAAGCGAGAGACAGCAGTTTCCCCCCCCCCCTCCCCACTTCCTGCGATGACGTGAGAACTGCGGTGGGAGGCGGGGGAGGGGATGGGGGTCTGCTCCCTCGCGAATAAAACCCCCACTTGGGAGGCTGTAGGAAAACGCATGAGTAGGCGCAGCCCATAGCCGGCCTGCCTGACCGGCCGACCGTGGCGTGGCGTGGCGTGGCGTGGCGTAGCAGCGCCTATTTAATTGTCCGGTCCGCTCTTTTGCATCCCGAGTAGGAGGAGAAAAAAGAGGGGTTGGGGAGTAGTGACGTTCCGGGGCGGTTTGGGGGCTGAGAGAGCCGTGCAGGGGTGGGGTGGGGTGGAGGCTGGGCCACTGCATGTTCCAGTGTGAGCAGTGTAGAGCCGTCCACGCCCGTCCACGCCCTCTGTCCCTTTGATGGGGTCTGCTCGGGGCTGTTAGTACGACACGACGCGCCCACACAAGTGGAAGTCATAGCAGAAACAAAAGCAGAATTACTTGGCCCGCTCTCCTTTCTCCCTTATTTTGCTGCGTGTTATCGGATCGGGCCGTTTTATTCAAAGCGCGCCCCATTAATGCGGACGGGCGCGGGCCTCGGGACTGCGGCACGCGGCGGGGGAAAAATAATATTAGTTAACTTCATGACAAGCAAGAGGTTCGGCTGCGAAAAGTAAAAATCCGCTGGGAGGAAATTTGTTGCGCAGTCCCGGCGTGTGAGCAAAAAAGCAGCCCGACTGTCGTTTCAATCCCGCCACAAAACTTACACATTTTTAATGTCACTCCAACCTTATGGACTATATTTTTATGGGCGTGCTCAACTCAACCAGACCAATAGCTCCCCCCCCCCCCCTCCCCGGGTGAGGAAAGAGATGAAATTCAGACGTGACGGTGCGACACGCATAGAGCCGGAGTTTATGAGCGCGTACTCTGACCCGCATACCGCGCCAAATTGTTTACGCTGCATATCAGTCCCCGGCATGGCAAAAGCATGGCGAAAGCAGGCGGACGGCAGAAGTTGGGCGCAGCTGCTGCTGCTGGCCCTGCAGCCTGCGCTCACAGCCATGGAGAGCCATGAGCAGCCATGAGCGTCCGGGCTGGAACAAACTAGCCGCAGCCAAACGCTATTTTTCGGCCAAAGCGTGAGACGCGTAGCCATAGAGACTATGCGTCGAGGAGAACAGGGGAGGGGACAGGCGTCACAGGCGCCTGGCAGGTAGGCAGCCCCCGCACAGCCGTGTATTCATGTTGCCTATCCCAGACCTCACAGGCGCCACCACAGCTGATCAGAAGCGATTCAGCGCGGAGTGGAAAGGGGGGCCTGAGGTCCTGCATACGTTTTGAAGGAAGACATCTCCTCGCAACGCGCAGCTGAGAGGGAAAAGGACGCCGGCCAAAGCGGTGCAGTGCGAGGGGCGGTCTGAAGGTCTTCGTATTCATAGTGCTGCTGCGGGGAAAAAGAACAGTGCAGCCAGATCGTCAACTTTGAGTCGCAACTGCGCTTTCTTCCGCAGAGCAGACCTTCCCACGATTTACGAAGTTTGCCACGCCCAAATGTTAGTGTCTGCCTCGGTGGTGTTAGCAGATTCGTTACACTACTATTTTTTATTTTCCTGACATGACAGTGCGTTTGCGTGTAGGTAGGTTATTTTTATTTGTGTGTTATTTTTCTGTCAAGACGTAACAGCTCGGTCGCTCTCGTCGATCGCACACAGTATGCTTGTGAGTGGGCGCGCTCGTGTGTGTGTGTGTGTGTGTGTGTGCGCGCGCGCGCGCGCGCTTCGAAGTGTTTCGGAGGAGAGATTCGGAGAGAGGAAAGTAATTTTCGTAATGTGATGCGATGCGTCACCGTCCCGCCCTTGGAAATTCAGAGGTGTGAGTTTGGAAGCTTCATCATCCTGTTTCAAATCCGGACGCGGCGTGGAAGGGGGGAAGGCAGGGGAGTGAGAGAGATACAGATAATGTGTGAGTGTGAGAGAGAGGGAGAGAGAGACGGAGGGGAGGGGTGGCACAGGAGAGGGTATAGAGGGAGAGCTTGCCTTTGTAGGGTTAAATAGACCCTCTTAGGCGAAACTACCAAGCTGCGGTAATACTGAGTATAACTTCAATAAAGATTTAATTAGCACAGCATGTTTTGAAAAAAAGAAAACAAGAAAAAAACCGGGAAGGTACATAACTTTGGAACTTTTCGACCGCAAGTGCACCAAAGAAAATCGTTTCCTTCAAAAAAAAAATTACTTTGCCCCACAGAATCAAGGAAACGATTTTCTGTGTGCACATCGTCTTCCCCGCCCTTGCCCGCCTTCTCTTCTCCTTGGGCTCTCCAATAATTAGCTGGGCGTGCCCTTCACGCTTGCGGGGAGCCGGCGGAGCCGCGTCCTCCTGCTTATTTTGGACGGGGTACGGACAGAAATAATCGCGGAGAGTGGCGATGGGGCTCTGAAAAGGCGCCCGCCAGACAAACGCCCCCCTCCCCTCCCCCCTCCTCCCTGGCCCGCCGGCGCGGCCTGACAGATAAACAAGACATCGTCCGAGGAGTGGCACGGCGGGCCGTCCGCGCTAACCAATCCGGAGCCCGGGGCGGGGGGGCGGGGCCCGGCGTGGCGTAGATTTGGTCCGCAGCTCGGCTAGGCTCGGCTAGGCACGGCCGCCGGGCATTCACCAACTCATTCCCGGCAGATCCCCCGGTACGTGTCATTGGGTTCCAGGCCCCTAGGCTAGGCTGCCAGGCCACCGCTGGGCCGCCGCAGCCGCAGGCGTCCACCACGGCTGCCACACCGAAAAGGGATTTAGCGGCGGAGGGAAAGTCGGCCCCGCCCGACAAGCGTAGCCTCTGGATCCCCGTGAGGATGGATCAGGGGGGGGTCTTCGTGGTATCTCTTTATTGACTGAAAATAGTGCGGTGGGTTTGTTCACGTTAGTTCAGAACCTCTATCGGCCGTAACCTCCATTCTCATGTCGTGTTTTCTTTCTGTTCCAGGTATAATGATGGCAGCACGGATACGCCCCTGCCGTGTCCGTCCAGGGTCCGTAGCGGTGAGCCTGGCTTGTCGGCGGCCGGCCCACAATATCGAAGAGTGGAGGAGGGGGAGGGGGAGGGAGGAGGAGGGAGGGGGGGGGGGGCGTTCTGGAGGGCCCATCAACTGAAGAGAGCGCGGCCCTCCGAAGGGTAAACACACCCCGTCTAACTCCCACTCGGGTTCAAGTACGCGTGGGGTCCGGCCCGTAATAACACAACGCAGAGAGAGAGAGAGAGAGAGAGAGAGAGAGAGAGAGAGAGAGAGAGAGAGAGAGAGAGAGAGAGAGAGAGAGAGAGAGAGAGAGAGAGAGAGAGAGAGAGAGAGAGAGAGAGAGAGAGAGAGAGAGAGAGCAGAGGAAGATGGGGAGAGAAATCGAGAAGGCAGCCTTGCAGGGGAGCCTTTGATGTGACTCTCCTCCGAAGAAAAAGAAAATCAGAAAATTATGCAACGGTGACGTCATAGCAGGCGCATGCCAGCGCGGTCGTGCAGCCTTGGCCCCACAACCCGCGAAACCTGTCGACGGCCCCACAGCTTCCCTTCTTCTCTCTCTTTAATTTTTCATTGTACGTTGTTCTGTAGTTTTTCTATGAGATTGATGGTACCATGCCGGGCGGTGAATTTTTTAAAGTTTCTCTCTTTACATCGAAAATATTCTGCAACGATATTTAAATCGAGCGTACGTTTTTGAGAGTGCCGAGAGAAAGGGGGGCAGGATTTGGGGAGACCGAGCGGGGGAGGGCAGATGGCGTGACTGGAGCTACTGACTCTTTTGCATATTCATTTTCATCCCTGAATCAGCAATTGAATCCCGTTTGGTGTGTATATCTATGGACACGGCTTCGCCTCGGAGGCCCCGTGGGACCCCTTCAAATAACGACATGACGTCACACCTCAGCCGCAGAGAGCGCCCGCCGGCACGTGCCAACAACTGGGGCTGACGCTTTCATAGCGGCGGGATAAAAACCATTTGGCGTGATGCGAGGCGCGTGGCAGGCGAGTGGCAGGCGAGTGGCAGGCGGGTGGCGAGGGGCGCGCCGGGTGTGTGACGTCACGCCGCGATGTGTGCGTGTCGCGTTGTTTTCTTCGACGCTCTCGAACACTTCGCTGAAGTGTTGGGGAAACGGCATGAATACATACATTAAGGGCCGCATGATTTCAGTACGGGCGGCCCAAACAGTAGCAGTGCCGGCGAAGGACGACCCTTGCAACACGTGTTCTACGTTTTGGGTGTCTTGGTTTAGGTTCGCGTTGTCCCCCGATTCGCGAACCAGAATTGGACTTGTACTGTAGACCCAAATCTCCATGTCCCCAGCGATAGCACCGCTGGTACCATGCGGTCGGGTCTGGGACGACGATTACGTATACCTCTCTGGTAGCCGTGTGGTTAGGGGCGCTTCGTGCCAGTCGGACACGGAGATCGAGGTTCAATACCCGGCGAGAGTCCGGGATTTTTTTTCGTAGATCTCGGACTCCACATTCTTTCTCCTCGCTGTGTGGTGTCATCTAAAGACCGTTGTATCCCTGGGAATAATATCCCCCTCTGATAGCCGCGTGGTTTGATGCGCAACATTCTGTGCGGTTGTCGGAGGTTCAATCCCCGGTTGAGGGCTTCTAGAGGTGCTTATGAGAGAGCACCCCGAAGGCCCGCTACTCGTTACCTAAGGTAACCGGTACAACCGTTCCCGGCTGTAGGCGCCTATGAGAGGGGGTCCGCAGTCTTCCTATCCCTATCCTTTTGCTTTCCCAATGACAGAAAAAATTAAATTCCTGGATACCTACTTTTCAAGTGAGCTCTGGCCGTCTTGATGGACATTCAGATTCAGATTCGACGTCCCGGGACGCGCACGCACCGCCATACCGACGCCACCGCCCCCTCAGCCGTGCAGTCTGGCACAAAAACCGGTTCATTTCCATCCCAAATGAAACAATTAACGTTGTGGCGCGCCCCTTCCCTGGCGTCGTTTTCACCCCATCCGGCCGCCCCAAGCCCCCCCCCCCCACACACACTTTCCTAGTCCTCTCTCTGTCGCTCGCGTGCGCCGAGCAACCCCCCCCCTCTAGTCCTCTCTCTGTCGCTCTCGGAAGGACAATGTCAGCGGCTGGGCCCCGCCAGTGCCGGGAGGGGGCGTGTTACCCAGTCCGTGTAAAGAATTAACAACAACGTCCTTGTTGTTGTAGCTGGAGGTGCCTGCCGAGTCATTGTAATCACAAATGCAACGCGGAGGCTGTTTTATTTGCAGCCAGCAGGCGACGCGCGCGCACAGCGTCCGCGGCTGTAATAATGATAATGACTTCCCCACATTGTAACAAACATCATTACGCGTCACCCCCTGTATGCTCGGATGGTCGTACAATCCCATGGCCAGTCGCGGGCATATTGCGCCGGAGGGGTTCTGGTCGTGTCAACAAAATGGGTTCAGCAGAAGAGTACAGTATAATTAAGTTAAATTCACGGGGAAGGGGGATGAAAACTGGACGTCGCTATGCGTCCTTTAAAACAGAGACTGCCTGGTCGACCTCCAAAGCTTATAGCATATTGCTGGCTGATGAAGAAAAGAGTATGCTGAAAATTAGTATTGACCATAGAATGTAATTTAGGGGGCGGAGTACAGTGCGCTGCAGCCTTCTGTTCTCCCCCTCCCAGTTTCCATCCCTTTTCTTTCCACTCCGATAAAGCCGTTGCGGTGCAGCAGCTGTCCTTCTCATCTGCTTTGCTGGCCGAATTCCCAGGATGAACACAGCGGCGGCGGCAGTGTGTGGACCAACCAACTGTTTGTTTGCGCGGGGCTTACTGGACTGTGGCCGTGGGCACACACACACACACACGCGCGCGCACACACACACACACACACACACACACACACACACACACGCGCGCGCACACACACACACACATAGCAGTCAGCGTCTGCTTCCTCGAAGTCGGGAACCAAAAGTCTGATCCAGTCTCAAGTTACTTCACCTGCCTTTTCTCGTGCGGGGGAGAAAAGTGATAAATCTTGCAGTGCAATTCCGGGGGCAGGATGGTAAAAGCAGCAAATTACAGCTTCACCGGTGTGGTCCCCGAGCGAGGGCTGCATGGCGGCAGCGGAGGCCGGGGCAGCTGGGCTCCTCCTGCAGCATGAGCGGGCATCCTGGAGCCGCACCCTGAGCAGCGCTCTAGATGTCAGAAGGAGGGCGAAGGTCCCTCAAGAATTGGAGGACGTGGGCAACAACGGACCTCCACGAAGCCCCTGAGAGGATAGGCAACCCCAGCAGCCTACGCTGAGGCTGCCGCTAGGACCTCTCCCGCGCCATCCTCCTCCGTCATCCGTTGCCACCGCAGCCGCCGGCACTCTTCTCGTTATGACAAATCGCCGCTTTCAAACTGGCATTAAACAAGTTTGGAGTGAAAAAAGTTAGGTCCGCCCACATGACACCGAGACGGCCGTTAACACGAAGGGAAAAACTAAAAAAAGATAAAAAAAAACATCGCGATTTATATGCGTACGGAACTGGAGTCGAAAAATCGACCCGAGGAGTGCAGTCGTCGTAGTGATTTTCTGAGTCGAAATGATTTATTGATTTATTTCGATGAAAGTGAAGTTTAGGTTAGACTTATTCCCTCCGCGCCATCGCGGACTACCACCACAATACACTTGGCCTTGGCCTACACCTTGCTGCCAATAATTCCCTGTGTGCTTCTTTAGGCTGCTGCCTCCAACTTTATGACGGCGCGCGCTTCTGATAGAAGGGAGTGGGGGAGGGGGGGAGGGTGGGACGCACACACTCTCTGTATATCACGAATAGCTGCCCCGCCCCCGGCCCATGCCGTGCGCTATCCATGCATCTCTCCCAAACCTCCTCTGGCGCCCTTCCCCGCCACACAAAGAACGAAACTTTGTTGACGGCTGCTAAGTTGTGCCAGCAGCTCGTTCACTCGCCATCCGTCTCGTCCCGTCCCGGCCCGACCCCCTTTCACTGCCCTTCACAGGGTGGCTCCGCGGGGGGTCCTCGTCACCCTCTGGCCCTAATCACTCGAGCGAGTGGGGACAGATATGGCCCTTCCTCCTCCGTCCCGAGGCCGGCCCGCCGTCAGGGGTCCCGCCACTCGGCAAGAGACCTGCCCGCGGGCTGCCGGCAGACTTTAGGGGACTATTTATTCGTCGTGCGTCCTCACCATGTCCTCTTTCCCTCTCCCCGTACTTTTACTTTACCCTCATCGGGTTGACCCCGGGGCTGCCGAGGACTTGGCCGAGGACATGAGCTGCTGCTTGGGTTGGCCGGGACGGTCACCGCCGGCGGCACGGACTGGCACGGACTCTGCTGGACAGGCGGGGCCAAAGGGGCCACCTCACCGATATTGGCTCCGCCGAGTACTCTTCTTGTCTCCCTCACACACACAGGCGCGCGCAGCGTCACGTTCGACGCCACCCTCACCTCCCTCTCCTGCACTGTTGCTGTCAAGCTTAGGAGCCGGATGTTCTACCTCCCTCCCTCTCTGCCCCCCCCCCTCTCTCTCTCTCTCTCTCTCTCTCTATCTCTCTCTCTCTCTCTCTCTCTCTCTCTCTCTCTCTCTCTCTCTCTCTCTCTCTCTCTCTATCTCTCTCTCTCTTTGTCTTTCTGATTCGTCGTTTTTTTTTCTTCAATTTCTTTTCTTTCGTTCAAATTTTCGCCGTGCTCATCTGGCCCGTCTGCTCCGGTTCGACGTCGCCGTGCTATGACGGGGACGTGCTGCCGGATGCCGCTCCCTACCCCTCCACCACCGGGGATGCATCGCATATGAGGGCTATATATTTCCCCTGGGCCCCACGGGGGGTCTGCGCTAGGCCGCACCCCACCTGGCCAGCGTGTCTGTGGGCCCCCGTCGACGACCAGGGCCCCGAACCCCCTAGCCCCAGTGACCCCGTCGGATGTGCAGCGGGGCGCCCTGAGTGCCCCAGGACGCCAGCATCCGCCAGCAGACCTCAACGCGCATCGACACCGTTTTGAGAGTGCGTGAGCGCGCGCACACACGTAAATACACACGCACGCACACACACACGCACGCACGCACACATGCGTGAAACGGTTGCAACGGCAATCTCGTCTCCGCAAATGCACAGCAGTCTTTTTCGTCCCTCCACTGATCCAGCGCTTGCTTCGCCTCGTTCTCCTCCTTTCACTCTCTTCTCAGCGTGCAAGAGAGAGTGTCCGAGAGAGGGAGAGAGACAGAAAGAGACAGAGAGACGCGGAGCCTGCAGACAGAGAAACAGGCGCTTTGGTGTGGACTGGCAGCCCGGTTGGACGGGGCAATGGAGGGGAAAATGGAGAAGGAAAGGCGGCGTTTCATGGAAAATAATAGCAATTTGTAGCACATGTGTCACGGGGGAGGGCCGAGTCCGACCCGCGTGCCGGCCGTGGCTCACCATACGTGAGGCCGGGAGAGGGGATTTCTGCCGGCCGTGGCGTGTCGTGGCAAAACCGTCTTTCCTTTATCGCGCGGCTCAGTGAACCCAGTTTACCGCGCAATCGCCACGGCACTGGGGCTACTCGCACATCGTTTTTATGATATTTTTTGAGGATTTTTTTTTTTCGCCAAAATTTGTCACGTTGCAAAAACAAGAGTGTTTTTGGGCACACTCACAGAAGCGTCCGTTAAAAAAGTGACAATTCCACACCGATCTTTTTAATATTTTTTTTTTTGCCGTGGTGCCGATGGCGTTGCGCTCCCCACACTCAGCTGTTTTTCACACTGATCCCAGGCAGATCCCTGCGCTTGGGGCCAGGGCCGGCCGCTCCTTGATACGCCCGGGCATTGAGCGCGAGGCGAGCGCAGGCTCCCCACCTCCAGGACCAGCGGCGGCGGCGGACCTCAAGCAAGCGGGGCCGGACCTGGACATCGACAGCACATTCATTTTGATCATAGCAAAATCTCACCGCTTTCGCGGCGCCCAACACGTTCCGTTCGCAATATTGTTCAGGGTATTCGAGAGGAAACTAGGTCAAAAGAGCGAGAATGAGAGAGAGAGCGAGAGAGAGAGAGAGAGAGAGAGAGAGAGAGAGAGAGAGAGAGGGGGGGGGGGGCTTACGATCCTTATATTGGTTGTGCATTGTTGCGTTGCTGTTGATGTGTGGGTAGGTAATGTGTGCGTAGAGATGGTTTATTTTGAGTGGCATGAAAGCACAACGTAGTAAACGGCAACCCTTTTGATTTTGGAAACAAACTCGTGCTACCACAAATCACACTAAAAAAAAAAGAAATGCTTGTCGTTCCTCTGCCGGGAGCACACGGAAAACCAATACTGAAAGGTCGAACTGACGTTCAATACTCGCACTTTAGTTGCTTCGCCTATGTGAAATGTAACCCATTCCTTTTTTTCTCTCTCGCTCTCTCCTGCGGCATTTGCAGCGGCACACATCATCGTTTGTGTGGTGTGTGTGTGTGTGTGTGTGTGTGTGTGTGTGTGTGTGTGTGTGTGTGTGTGTGTGTGTGTGTGTGTGCGCGCGCTCTGTCCCCTTTTCCCTTCAGTGTATCCACAAATCACTCTGCCGCGCCATTTTCACGCCAGTCCGTCCCAGCCCGTCGGTCCTGGGGTCCTGGTCGGCGCAGCGGGCTGGCGGGGCGGGGCGGGCCGAGACAGGACGAGTCTGACGCTTTGGCCATTCAAAGCGAAACAATGGTGGGGATTGCGGTGCCACCGACGCCAAATAGAAAGCAGAGGATAGGAGAGAGGAAAAAAAAAAGAAGGAAAACAATCGGGAAGTGAGAGGAAGATAACAGAGATAGGGTGAGAGAGAAAGAGAGGGGAAGTATAGATGGATTAATCACATACGACTCATTGAAAGGTTGATCGTGTTCGCACAATCCCGGCCGCCGCTAGTTCCGCCGCTGCAGCTGTTACTAGGTGTGTGCCTGCGTGGACCGCTGCTAGGCTGAAAGCAAACGGAATCAGTGCCATCGGACGGGGGCCAACACTCGTGCCTCTTTGTGCGGCGGGAACAGCCAGGCAATCGGGCCTGCGGAGAGCGCCCGGCGGCCGGCGAGGTAGGCAGCCCGAGTGCAGCCGTGTCACCGTGTTGCCTATCCCCCGTTGGTCGGGCGCTGGCGCGTCCGTGCGCGGAGAAGAAAGACTAGTGGTAGCAACTGATTTTTCAGCCGAGCTGCGGACAACCAGTGAATTTCGGTTCTAAAAACAAAAATATGGTTGGGAGAACTAATTTCTGAATACACCAAGAATCGTTAGCTGCTCCAACAAATATGTTCGTCGCAAGAGAAAAAAAAAAAAAATAGTTTAGTGCCCGCACCAAAAAAAAATGCCCTCTAACCAAATTTTAGTCATTAGAAACAAAATGTACTGCTTGCCTGAAATTCAACTTAAAAATTAGTTGCGGGAACTAACCTTTTCTCTCCGTGTCCGCGGTCTTCCGCGTTCCTTTTAACGTCGTGAAGTTGTCACCCGACACAATGGGAGAAGGCAGAGGCCACAGGACGTTATCCGGTATGTGAACCCGCGAGCGCGTCAGTGCGGTGGTCCAGCAAACCGCAGCCCAGTGGGAGGGTGCCCTGCGCTCCCAGTGCGCCTCACACCTCCAGCAGCAGCAGCAGCAGCCAACGCTACGCTCACCATTTCCCGCCTCCCCGCGCACCCAAACGCGGAAATGCGCGCACGCCGTCAGCGGAGCGTTCGCCGTCCCCTGCCCCACCACGCCCCGCCACGCTCCACCTCAGGACTCCTCAGGGCGCGTAGGATGCCCTCTGCTGCCGTTTCCTTTCTCCTCCGGAAAGTTTCAACATTCTTGCAATGCCGACAACGACTCGAGGCGTATGCTTTTGACGGACACCGCTCCCCCCCCCCCTACCCCGTCCTCCCTCTCTCACGTATAACCCTTCCCTTCCCCCTTTATTCCTGCAGCTCTACATTCCCTTTAACGCCACAGCCGTATTTGCCCGATTTAAAAAAAAAGGCTTCAAAGGCGCATGGTTTTTACACACTTTGTCCAGCAGTGTAGTTCGGTCAGGGGGAATTAGCAGGCTTCCCGGGACCACTCTTCCCTATGAGCCCCCATGGGTCCCCGTCGGTCCCCGCTGGTCCCCGTCCGCGGCTCGCTGGGACGTCAATCCACTGGTCAAAGTCCCCGGCCGTCGTGCCGCCTGCACTTTTATCCTCCTCGTTTTATCGGCGACAGTAAATTCTCGCGGCCAGTCGCTCGTCAATCATACGGGACCACGCTCGCGTGCACACACACACACACACACACACACACACACACACACACCAAATTTCTATATGGGACGTAAATTAGCGCACACGGCGCCGCTCTCCGCTCGATTGGCATAAAGGGTCCCCTCGTAAAAAAAAAAGGGTCTGGAATTCGCCGTGTCTGTTGTATACGGTTCTGTTTTCCTTGTGTCCCGCGATGAGATACGATGTAATGGTCGCAGTCACCTAACATTCATTTTTTGTCTCTCGAATAAACGCAGCAGTGGGCGCTGGGGATCTTTGGAGGGCCGACGAGGCCGAGGCTCTCGCCGCAAGGCTCATCGACGTGACTGTGACCGACGTCGTCCCGTCTCTCTCTCTCTCTCTCTCTCTCTCTCTCTCTCTCTCTCTCTCTCTCTCTCTCTCTCTCTCTCTCTCTCTCTCTCTCTCTCTCTCTCTCTCTCTCTCTCTCTCTCTCTCTCTCTCTCTCTCTCTGTCTCTCTCTCTCTCGCCCTCCCTTTACACCAAATTATGGCCATCTCTCATTTCCCCGGAGGGCATGGGCGGCATGCTCTGCTGTGCAGTCCGTTCGAACGGGGGCCCAGCCGAAGGTCGACCCGGTGCTTTCGAGGTTTAGCATTTGACGGACGTAGTTCGGCCCCCGCCGCCCCCTTGCCGCCCCCCACCGCCCCCAGCTGCCCCCGGACCCGACGCCAGCCTCCACCTCAAGGGCAGCCTGGCGTGTCGCGTCCCGGCGGCCCCCCACATCCCCGCCGACTCGGTGACACCGGGGCCGGACCCCCACTAACCACCCCCCCCCCCTCCCCCCCCCCCCCCCCCCTCCCCCCCCCATCTCGGCTGCTCAGCTTTATTTGAATCGTAAATTGACCGGACTGGTCGCGGCTGCCGTACCCTGCTTCGGGTTAGGGCGAGGTGGGGCGGGTATGGCGCGGGGGAGGAAACACGCATAAAAAAAACCGCACAGAAGGGAATAGATCCGTTGTATGTGATGAAGTTCAGTAGTTGTCGGCCATTGACTATCTGCCAGATAGCTTCACGACGAATTTGGAGGAAGAAAAATTTCCGGACTTAAGGAAGCACCCTGCATACAGTTAATTTTCACAAAAATTAAAAATCCTGTTTCTTTCTCTCTCTCTCTCTCTCCGGCGGTCGGCATCTCGCACTAGATTATCCATGTTCGCCCCGCGCGGTCCCCTTAGAAATGCGCTTTGGAAGTTCCTCGTCCAAAGTTAGGAGGGCCCGCGCGGCGTGGCCAAGGCGTGGCCGGGGCGTGGCCGGGGCGTGGCGGCCCTACCGCCACCACCACCACCACCACCGCCGCACCGAATGGAACAAGCACTGAATAAACCACAAAGAAGTTATCCCTCTCCTACGGCTCTGTTGTTTGCGAGATCCGGAGATCCGTCCTCCGTCCGCGTTCGAGCTCCGTGCGCCTCCGTGCCGCAGGGGAAGCATGTTGTTTGATGTTTGATATTTGTGCCCCCAGCGGTTAACTTTGGTTAGCTGTCTGAGTCACTCCGAGTTGGGTGCGAGTGCACTGCGGGCTCACCGCTCACCGTGGTACAGCCATCTCACATCCATGATGAGGAGTCCCTTCAAAGGTTCAGAATTTCTTACAGTCACTAACAGGCAGGTCTGCTGACTTCCCTTCACCGCGGGTCCTTCTCACCATCCCAACTCTCTACCGTCGTCTCTCACCCTCTCGCCTTGAGGTGGGGGACTCTGGCAATAAAGGGCGAAATCTTTTATCACGTGAATTGAATTGAGCACCCCGCCGAGAGAGAAAGAGAGAGAGAAGGAGAAGGGCCACTCTCGACGTGTGCGGGGATCCCACACCTCGGGTCCTCGTCCTCCCGCCTGCCCCGCCGACGTTACCGACGTTACCGACGTTACTTTTCATACGGCCGCAGGCGGGGAGACAGCTGGAAACGGTGCGCCCTTAAAGCCCGGCCATTCCACCACGAGAGCTAACTAGAGAACGCCGCGTAATCCGTTTACAGCCGTCGTCTTGAGCTCGGCAAAATGCGTTTTAAAATGGAGACGACACAGCAGTATAGAGTAAAGTGCGTGTGGAAATAAAAAAAATAACGATGGAAATAAAGTGACGATAAAAAAAATCACGATGAAAATAAAATTACAGTAGATTTTAAAAATAAACGCCCGCCAAGAATCTTCTTTTTTTTTTTTCAAGTTTCGGATAAAGTGTCTACTTTACTTTTTTAACCAATGTGTCATTTTTTTAGTGCGATTTATTTACCTGCACTCTCACCGCAACTCTAGTTGCACGTGCGCAGGGTGTGCTTGTGAGCCGGGCACGGCCGGCTCGGCTCGGCTCGGCTCGGCCGCCCCCCGCGAGTGCGCTTTGTGTCTTCGGCGGCTGAGAGGCAATGTCCGGCGGGTAAACGCCATTGTCCGCTTTGTGGGGCCGCCGTGCCAACAGCGCACGGCGGACGGGACGGGACGGGACGCACGTCAACACGTTCTGTCCTCACCGAGGAGAGGGTAAAGAAGGCCTTCCGCCGTGGGCCCGGACGGGGAGGAGAGGCGCGGCGCGGTGCGGCACGGCGCCCGGAGGCCGCTTACGCCTGGATGACGGGACCATGCATAAAACGGACACTTTCGCGAAATGTCACCAGGGCCCCTGAAATAACCGCGTTCAGCGCCAGCCCCCCCCCCCCCACTGTCCCGCTTCCTTGTAGCAGCGTCAGCAGCGCTCCACAGCGCCCCTCCCCTCCCCCATCTCTCCCCCCACCTGCTGCCTTGCCTGCCAAATTGAGGTGGATGGCTAGGACCGGTAACTGAGTTACCATTGTTTCCCTTCTCGTCGCCGGAAAATGTGTACCGTCGGCATGAGCCGCCACCACCACCGCCCCCGTGCTGTTTCGGGCGCCTCTCTTAACACTCGGTACACTCTAAAAAACGAATGCTTGATTCAATGCGATTTTGACGCAAATCTTTATTTTTGTGGGCTTTTTTCTTGATTTAAGATGCGTACATCAACCGTCTGCATGCTTGACACTAGCATATGATACTTGATGCAAGTATTGGATTCTTGCGCTAAGCATCTGGTATGTATCCCTGAATCAAGCATGATATGTTCCAATCTAGCACAATAATATGCTTGTGGGATTTTTAGTGTTTTAGGTATAAAATACGCTTAGTTTGAAGCTTATTATGGTTAAATTGTGCATTCATTTTTGAGAGTGCAGTGCGAAAAACGCAACGTATGATTTTTGTGTTTTTTTTTTGCGAAATTTTGTGAGGTATCCGGGAGCAGACGACGTTCTTTCCCAGCCGAAGCGCAGCGCACCTTGAACGGCCGGCCCAACGGGGGCTAAAAGGCAGAGACGTCTTCCTCCGCGCAGCAGCAGCAGCAGCAGCAGCAGCAGCAGCAGGAGCAGCAGCAGCAGCAGCAGCAGCACAGCAGCAGCAGCAGCGTTTCGCGGAGAACAGAGAGAGGCGAGCGGCAGGACAATGCTGCGGACAGGCGCAGCCCGGGCCGGCTATCTCATCTTAAATCTCTGGACCACTGCTTCCTTTTAATGGCAGCCGGCTCGCCCCGGCTCGGCCCGGCTCGGTCCGGCTCGGTCCGGCTCGGTCCGGCTCGGCCCGGCTCGGCCCGGCTCGGCCCCCATCCCACCCACCTGCCACACTGCGGGCTGCGGGGCCCGCCGGGCTGGGCTGGGCTCCACCAGGAAGCGGAGACATCGTGCCAACTCCTAAAAGGCCCCTTCACAAAAAAAAAAAAAATACACAGAAAATCCTGACGCCTGCGCACGGAAATCTTTATGCACGGATTCCCTTTTTTTTTTCGTTATGGTGCATTTTGTGAGTTTGCCATGTCCCTTCCGTCCCGCCTCCCCACTCGAGGGAGGGGGCGGGTGAGTTGTGCACCCCGACCGCCCCCGACCGCCCCCGACCGCCCCCGACCGGCCCCCCAACAGTGATTGAGTTGGGCTAGCTACTGGGACGGTGTTTCCGTCGCGACGTCACAGCTCCGATGCATGGGAAGGAGAACGAGAGGGAGGGACAGAGATGAGGAGAGGAGGCACAGAGGGGGTTAGAGAGAGAGGGGGGCACGGGTAGGGTAGCAGGACGGTTGCTACACCAGCTGCCGCCGGCTGCCGCCGTGCCGTGACAAGTACAGCTGCTGGGCCGGGCAGGTGTCGCCGCTGCCGTGCTGGGCTGGGCTGGGCTGGGCTAGGCTCCGCGCGCGGAAGTTGGGACCGTAGGGGCGAGGGGGTGGATGTCGGGGAAGGGAGGGGAGCCGTGCTCGTCGAGGCGTGCGGCTTGAAAATGATCTGCCTAAAGGAGAACACACTCCCCTCCCACTGCTGCTGACGCTGCCACTGCTGCTACACAGTGAGAAATGGTCATCACATCACAGGCTAGCTTCGTCTGGAACAACAGCACACTGACGGCGGGCTGCGGCCGTACTGCGGCCGCCTCATGACGGCCAGGCGGAGGGAGGAGGGCCCTGCTTCATTTTCCCCCCCGGAGTGACCCGGGTTCAAGTACTGGCGCCGTCCATCACCTAACGGGCCGCTGGGATGATGGAGTGAGGCGCGCCGTCTTCGTCCTTGTGCGCCTTACGTCCCTACATGTTGTCTGTGTGCGCCGCCCCCGACCGCCCCCGACCGCCCCCGACCACCCCCGGCCGCCCCCGGCCGCCCCCCACTAGTTATGCGGGTCCAAGCCCAGGCCCCGCCCTCCGCGCCGCCGCGGCTACCTCGAAGGGCACACCGCTGTTCTGACCGCTGCCGTCGCGGTGGTAGTGGTGGTGGTGGTGTGGCGGCGGTCGCGGTGGCGGCGGCACGGGGCAATATATTTTTGTCGTGGCCAAGGTCTCCGACAGGTCTGCTCCTCCTCGGTGCGTGCGTGTGTGTGTGTGTGTGTTGGTGTGTGTGTGTGTCATCACACAGCGATCATAGCGGGAGTCGCGGGCAGGGCTTTCCTCCCCCATCTCTTTCTGCTTGCCCCTCTCCCGCCGCCTCATCTCTGTCTCTCTCGAAGAATTTTTCAGCGTCGTAAGAAACACACGACTCTCCGGCTGGCTATTGCTGCAAGCAGGGCAGTTCAGCAGCTCGTACGGTCTCTCAGCCTCCGTCTCGGCCTCCAGTATCAGCCCCCAGTCTCATCTCCCAGTCTCAGACTCCGGTCTCGGCCTCCAGTATCAGCCCCCAGTCTCAGCCTCTGGTCTCAGCCCTCAGTCTCAGCCTCTGATATCAGCCTCCGATCAGCCTCCAGTCTCAGTCCCCGGTCTCAGCCCCGGACCTCAGCCTCCAGTCTCCCCTCCCCTCCCCTAGCGGCCTTACAGGCTCGGGCTGATTCCTCGCTGCCAGTTTGACCCTCCCCGGCCCCGACCTCACTCGTCTCGGCACGGACACAGCGGCAGAAGGCAGCGGCTCCGGTGGCAGGGGGGAGCAGCTAATGTGATTAGTGCTCTGGAGTTGGCCTACCTAAGTGTTTACCGGGGCCGTAACCGGGGGCGTCACCGGGGGCCCCACCGGGGGCTGCGTGATGAGGGTAGGCAGCCTCGCCTGTATTTGCCCCTGAGGACGCACCGTATGTTGACATCCGCCGCGCGGGGTAGGCAATATGCCGAGACGGACGAAGCGTTCAGCGGCACTCTCACAGGTCCACGCGAAGAATCTGCCGATGTGTCAGGGGGAAAAAAAACCATCCCGCGCCGGTTGTTACAAAAGGCAGTCAGCGGGCGGAACTTTTCTGCAACGTCTTCTCGTCACAGCGACTGCCTTAAAAACTAATTCTTTTCGGGTCTTGAGCGCCGTGCAGGGTAGGCAATCCCAAGACGTCCGCGCGCTGCGAGCCCGTTGCGGGTGTAGCAGCAGTTGTATAGCGGCGGTGTGTGTTGCAGTGCCAGATAAGCCGCGTTGTCTAACTATACCAGTGTCTGCATGCACGCCGCCGGCACTGTTCTCGGACAGCTGTCACGGCGCCAAGGCGGCTGCTCCCGAGCTGGGGAATGTAGTACCTGCACCACACACACACACACACACGCCTAACCTAACAAAGGCAATCGAGACGAGGCGGAAATCTGGATGTTGAAACGGCCTCTGATTTATGAGTGTGCCTGCTTCGTCTGCCTGCCTTACCTAGCCCAGTGCAGCCCAGCGCGCCAACCTCATCACGGCATCGCCAGGCCACCGCATTAGACCACATCCGAGAGGAGGAGGGGCCCAGCGGGGCCCGGTGCGGCTCTCTCACCCCCTTGTGTTTATCTTCGTTCTCAAAGCCCGTTGCGGCGTGGCGTTGCGCGGTGCGTGTGTGTAATGTGCGCGCGCGTGTGTGCGTGCGTGCGGGGCTGCGAATGCGCCGTCTGCCAAGGCCTCGAGGTTCCAACCCAACCTGATCCGCGCCGGCAAACCAGAAAACTATTTTCACGAAGACCCTACCGAAGGTTATTCGTGATGCAGTAAATCAAACGATTCTGTCTGATTTTGTAGGCGAAACAGTGTGTGTTGTCGTGGAAGTTTTAATTACTCCCCAACGACTGGAAGGTCACGGGGACGTTCCGTTTCTGGCGCAGCTTGGGGACGCCTGCTGCTGCTGCTGCAGTTATCATTAATATTTCAATCGGACGGGTTGGCGGCGGCCAGTCGTCGACAACCACAGCAGCCGCAGCAGCCACAGCAGGCGGCGGGCGAAATGCGGAGACCACAAACGTCGCGTTTACCTGCGGAGGAACCGAAGAGAAACGAATCGCGTTGGCTTCGGTATGAACGGCAATATTTTCAGGATCGGCTAAGGGTCAGGATTAAAAGTAGGAAAATTTATTTTCAGTCCGGTTTTTCCTTGCAGTGGACGCGGCCATGTGATATACAAGAGGCGCACACAATGTCCATCACGGCTTGACTTGCTTTATGGAATTACACAACTCATGCCACTTTGTGTTGACACGTCCCCGATTATCAAGATAAATCATCGCTCCTCGGCCATGAGGTGCGGGGGGCCCACTGCCATGGGCACTGCCATGGGCACTGCAGGGTACGCCCTGGACCGTGAGATGGGGCGCCGGCCCCGGCCCGGACACCAGGGCCTGCCGCGCGCCAGCCGCGCGCCTGCCGCCTGCCCACCCGGGCCATGGTGATGAATGTTCCCTTCTTTCATTGACGGCAGTGGAAGGGGCAGAACAGCCGTCTCTCTCCCTCCCTTTTCTCCTCCGTTTCCTCCCTCACTGTCCTCCCGCCAACGTGGTGCTCCCAACAGCGAAACGGCCCCCAATCAGGAGGTGTTTCCCTCCCATGGGGGGCCCCGGGGAACCCCTCGTCTGCCCCTATCGTCACCAATATTTATGTTTATTCGCGGTGACAGCGACGGGAAATCGACAAAAGTCTGACACACAGCAGTGCAGTGTGTGTCTCGCGATCTGTGCCACGGCGGGCTGTGGCGGGGGCGGGGCGGGGCGGGGCACGACTCGGATCGAACTTGACGTCTGCCGCCTGTGTGTTTGTGTCTGGCCGAGTGTGCATCTATGTGTGTGTGCGTGTGTGCGTGTGTTTGTGCGATGGACTACAGGCAATGTGGGCGTAATCTTCTTGATCGCAAAAGTTTTTCCTGCTAGTCTCTATGTCTCTCTCTCTCTCTCTCTCTATGTCTCTCTCTCTCTCTCTCTCTCTCTCTCTCGCACACACACACACACACACACACACACAGCGCTGCGTTTTATTGGGCCGTAAGCAGAGGGGAACGAACGATGCGAACACACGGGGTCCAAAACTTACGTGGCACGTCCGAGTTGTCTCAGAAAAAAAGGTGGAGAGAAAGGCGATGCGGAGGTTAGAGTGAGTGAGAGAGAGAGAGAGAAGAGAGAGAGAGAGAGAGAGAGAGAGAGAGAGAGAGAGAGAGAGAGAGACGGAGGGGATTGCAAGAAGAGGAGAAGAGAGTGAAATGAGGGTGAAAACGATTGGCACTACTAGTCTTCGTAGCCGGGGGGGTCGGTGGTTCGGGCTGTAATGGCAGATATTGGAGCAAGGATCAAGAGGAGAATGGGAGGACAGGTCGAGGAGGTGGGGAATGGGAGAAAGGACGGTGGAGTTGGGGGATTCAGCGATGATGAGATGAGGCACGGAATACGACGCGAAGAGAGAGAAAAGCAGATAGATGTTTTTTTTTTTTTTTTCGAGCACTACTGGTCGTTTCCATTGTTTTTATGCCGGTTTCCGCTTTTCCCCTCGCCATGATACCTGGGAGTGTTGCTATGAAGGACAGGAAGAGGAGGGGGAGGGGATTTGGGGGGGGGGGGATGCCGGATGTAGGCCTCGGGATGAGCGCTTCTTTCTTGCCGCCGTTCTCACGCCGCTGCGTGCGGCCTGCCCGCTCTCCTCTGCTGCCTGGCCGTGATTGGTCGGTGGACCTGACGGCCACAAGATTTAACGTCTTGGCGGGGCGAATCACGTGGCCGTGGCTCGTACTGATAGAGAAGCAAAGAAACAGCGTGGCCTCGTGGCGCCCCCTGCTGGGCAGCAGCCGACGCAGAGATGAGGCCAGGAGTTGAAATTTAGCTGAATACGCCAAGGAGTTGGTTAGGGGTTGGATCTGACCTAACCCGCGATGTGTGAAGTAAAAGTACAGGAAGGGGGAGGTAGTAGGGGGAGGTACTGAAACGGGTACGTAAATATGTAGCGCCGCTTCAATTACATAACAATTCGTTCTCCGGCCAGCAGAGACGATTCAACGGAAGTATAATGCGCGGTGTGTCCAAAGCCCAGACTTATCCAGAGGCAGAACGCATCACCGATAAGTAATGACACTCTCTCTTCCAAATCGCATCGAGACCAAGGGGCTGAGCAGACCCTGAGCGCAGACGGAGCACACCGCGCGCAATTCCGGCGCTGTCCGAGAAAGAGCGGCGAATGGCGAATGGGACTAGGCGGCTGCCCAGGCTCAGCGGGCGGATAGAACACACCGCGCACCGCGCGAGCTCAGCAGTTCTGCTCTGCGGAACGACAGTGGCTATAGTACCGGCAGCGCGCTGCGTGTCTCCATCGCAGCTCCGTAGCGCAGTGGGCTAGCGGGCCGGTCGGTGACCGCAAGGTCCGGGGTTCAACTCTTTGCCGGAGTAAAAATTTTTCTGAAGTCTGCCGACCGAGGATGGTGGGTAAAATATACCAAAAGAACGTGTTCAAAGTGTGTTGTCTGAGTGACCGCGGACGTTGGGCCGCGGACATTCCCCGGAGGTTGAATACACTGCTGAGGAACAGTGGTTCGACGCCCGAGCAGGGGAATGGTGCTTGCCAAGACTCGGCAGAAGTTAAATGTAGAGGCCTAGGGTTCGGCCTTCTACATTTTTCAAGCGTAAGGCCTCGGAATCTGGAGTATTCGGGCAACACCTACTTGGATACATGGCGTAGAAGAGTAGAGTACAATCGGCTTCGGCCGTGTACGATCTGGGCATCCTACCTCCCTCTCAATCCGCGAGGGAGTGGCTTTAGGGCCACAGACCAACTGGCTGGTCGAAGGGGGCTGACTCCTGAAATCTAGTCAGCGGAAGGGGCGATGTTGGCCGTTGCGGAAGCCTGCCTACCAAGGTGGCTGCGTCGTGCCTGTGTCTTAGCGGCGGTCAACTCCTGGTACACCGGTTCCCATCCGAACACCGAAGTTAAGCAGGAACGGTTCCGGACGGAAGTCTGGGACGAGGTAGGACCCACCCATTTTTGCCGTTTTTTGTTGTTGTATTTTTTTTTAGTTGCAGGGAGCGTTCTCTTGAGGATTTCATATACTAGTGAATTTGCAAAAAAAAAAAAAAAAAAAAAAAAAAAAAAGGTAGGCAAAAAATGAGAAAAATTAAAAAAAAGGTAAAATTATTTTATTGGCGAAGGGAAGCGCAACGTGGACACTACCGGCTGCCGTCGTCTCCAAGGCAGCAACATCAACAAGAAAACAAACATCAACAACTGCACCGACAGGCTCTCGCCACTGTCACCAACGCGTACGTCCCTGAAGTACTCATGTGTTTCTTGCTCTCTCTCTCTCTCTCTCTCTCTCTCTCTCTCTCTCTCTCTCTCTCTCTCTCTCTCTCTCTCTCTCTCTCATCACCCCCCGCGGCTCGTTCCGGACACATGATGGGGAGAGAGAGAGAGGGAGAGGGAGAAAGAGAGAGAGAGAGAGAGAGAGAGAGAGAGAGAGAGAGAGAGAGAGAGAGAGAGAGAGAGGATATGTCGCGTCCCACAGAAAGCAGCCACTTGTTTATCGGACAGGTGACAATGTCGGAAGGGGGAGTTTCGTCCAATTGTCGTAGCGCGGCGGACCCACAAAGCTTTGCACAGCCAGCACTGGGCGCAGGTCGCATGTGGTGGTCCTGTCAGCGGCCCGGCCCGGCCCGGCCTGAGGTCTGACAGTATTTGCCAGTTGTCGTCGCGTTCGCTTCGGTAGCTGTGGTCTGCACGGCGGTGGACAGGGAATGCACAAGTACGCGTTACCCAGTCCATGATTTCCGACTGCCCTCTTTTCAGGGCGCCTTTCTTAGCACCAGAGCGTGGCGATTATTTGACGCGTACGAGTCTGAACCCCTTGCAGCACTGGAGGGCAAACGGTGCATCGCATCAAGAATCTCTCTCGCTCCCTCTTTCTCTCGCTCTCCCTCTCCACTCCGCACTGCTTTGACGGCGTGCAGCGGCTGCACTCGCCCCGGCTCACACACACGGTTTACTGTGATCGGCTACCCTGCAGCTGGGGCTTGGAGTACTCAGGTTTAGGGAAGCGGGGTTTTGAGAGGAGCTCGAGAGGTGGGAGTGGTGGGTGTCCAGGGGCGATGCCGCGTCGAGCCGCACGGCCTTCATTGTTCAAGTTTTAGTCTGGGAAATGAGTCCCCCGACACGTCGAACGTTTGGCATGTTTTGTTCGCTTATTCGATGGTCAGCTTTTTCTCCCAGTGGAGCGGCACGTTTGTGCCGCACCGCTCCGCCACACGCGTACGGCGTGCTCCGGGCTCCGGGCTCCGGGCTCCGGGGGGAGCTGCTGCCGCTGCTCGGCTGCCACCCGGAGACGACGTGTTTGTCACTTTGAATGTGGGACTGTTTTATTTATCGGCCTGCAGTAGAGTGGCAGAGTAGGGCAGCTCCCCCCCTCCCCCCCCCCCCCGTGGGCTCCGTGGGGGCCCCGGACGACCCCCCACGACGGCGACGGAAACTCGACCACTTTCTTCCCCCTTGCCCTCTTTTTACGAGCGTTATTTCCCTTCCCTTTCTCTAAGCGGGGATGACAACTATAACAGGAGGGCGCGTAGCCTAAACCCCAACAAAGGGCAGCAAGTCGGCCCACCCCGCAGCTGAGGGTGTAATTCGCTGAAGGAAATGTTGGATTGGTGCTCGCACGCATTGTTAAAAAAAATAAACAAGACGAGAAGACATTCCGTTACGCATTTAACCATTTGCATACTTTTACAGTTGTGTTGGTGTGTTTCTCAGCACGACACCTCCCCCCTCCCCTCCCCTCTCAAAAGCCCCAGGTCGACGCTTAAAGTTCACTTAGCAGCATCTGTTTCCGGAGCGTGTCGCGCAATCGGGGGGTGGAGGAGGAGCAGTGATCACACTGGTCGACAAGGGACCGTTCGGAAACCACGTGCCATCCAGGTAATTTGATAGGCGACGGACGTAAAAAATAAGCGCGGGGAAAGTGCACGGAACGGCCGGTGGGAATCGAACCCACCGAGCCCGCAGTCACAGGAGACTCCAGGCCAGACCTGGCCAGACTCGGGCCAACGAATGTTTGCTCCAGCACCGCTCTCACGCTTGCGACAGGGAATCGAATGAAAGTCGCGTGGTTTTGTGAACGGTCCTCAAAGTGACCCGCGGTTCCGTCCGGTTCGTCCGAAAAAAAAAGAAAAAAAAAAGAAATGCGTCTGTGACTGAAAATGTGCCAACCTCCGCTGCTTACAAGTTCCTCTCTTCCGAACTACTGCCACACCGCCAGCGGACAGACGGGACCGGGCCGGACACGCTCGCCATGCTCCCATGAAAACCTGGCACGACTGCCGGGTCGGCCTTGGCAGAGGGGGGAAAAAAGACAGAGAGGAAGAAAGAAAGACCGTCGTTGGGCGATTCTGCCGCCACCTCGGCTCCGGTTTACTCTTCGCAGGTCCGCGTGCCAGCTTACCCTCGCAGCGGAGCAGCGGAGCCTCGCCCCGCCAGGCCGATGCAGCCCAGAATGCTGTGTTCCGCTCGCTATGCGTCCGGACACCTTCTTTCAACGGATCAACGACAACGGTTGCAGCAGCGGCTGCAAAACTTTGCCACCTGCCGAAGTCTAAGCAATCCCGAGGGCCGATCGATACACTCTCCCCCCGCCCAGGGCTGTGTACCTTGGTTTACTCGGTCCACACCCCTTCAGGCAGCACCCGTCCGTCCGGCTTGGCTACCCCCCTTAAGCGTTACAATAGAAATGTCACCACGGAGGCTTTGACCGCCTCCCTGCATCCTGAGTAGGGGACCGTGGAAGGGGGGAGGGGTTGGTGGAACCGTCATGTGCTTCTAAATGTTTTATTGACGTTTATTGGCAGCACTTTCGGGAAACGAAAATTATCGACGAAACCAACAAAACTAGAATCGGTTTGCATTCTTACGGCCTCCACTCCTTTCATAACACGTTCTTGCAATAATAATCTGTCTCGGTAAGCCCTTGACTGGGTACACGCACGGACAAAGAGACTGGGGAGCGGGAGGGGGGGGGGGAAATCGCCGTAAATGAACGTAAGGCGGCAAAGGAAATAGGAGACAAGAGTCCTGAAAGAGAAAGACGCGGAGGCGCAGACGAAGAGAATGAGATCCTCGGAAGAGAGCCAGCGCGG